>CM035815.1:60455428-60952928 GCA_020458035.1 Magallana ariakensis
TACATGACAATTAGTACAGTTGTTGAATGAAGCAAAATATCAAATCATGCACAAGTAATGTACTCTTACAATACTTATGGCATGTGCTAGAACCAAAAGCAGCTGATTATTTTTTATCAGAATAGGACAAGGACAAGCACTCTCAGTACAAGTGCATGATTTCAACATGTTATGCATCAAATTCATTTTTGAATCGGGATTTAAGCAGTTTCTACTATGTTCAATAAGGATTGAGAGACCTTCTGGTGACCTCAATATAAGATCAGGAGGAATGAATAACTCTGATCAAACAGCCCGCTTTCTCAGTATCAATTTTATTAGCTGTATTTGTTTGATATAGGATTTTTAAAATCTATTTGCGCCTTAGATAATTCTGCGATAGACAAATATCCTCTCAGACTAGTATCAAGGTGTCATCACGGTCCCTTATCATGCTGACATGAACCTTACTAAAGGCATTGACACATTTTCAGGACAATCGGAGGTCTGCTGTAAACTAAAAGCATTTAAGCATTCAATATAAATGCTCCGTGGGTGGGTTGGGGTGTTATTGGGTAATCATTTATTATTTTTATATTGATACTAAGATATTGGCTGCATTGCCAATGCAAAACAGTGTACTTTATTTTATTCTACTAGTTAGTTTTCATGACTGTTAAGTAAAAATGAAGTTTAAAATGTCTAAATGAAACAATCATTTGGAAAAAATGTGAGAAAATGCTAGTGACATGATAACCAATATATATACACTCAACAAAACTTCTAAGTGTTCACCCAGTATAATGTATTTCTTATATGAAAAAAGCACATTTATTTGTCTTGCCGTCAGGGTGACTGATTTCCACTTGAAATATAAAAAAATATATCAAAATAAGGTTTACTTTGCATTGCTTGATATAAAACAATGTCGAGGACAAAACAAACAGCAAACTTAAAGTGACTATGATCTGTTGTAGAAACAATGCAGACACCAGTATTTTAGCAGCTCTGCTGTGTTCGCAGTGATCATTTTGGCCATGTTCAGTGGTTTTCTTTTTAAACTATCATCAAAGACTAATACATGTATCACCAATTTTATGTTTTGACGTTTCGTCTCGGGTAAATGATTCCAATCAGTATTGTCTTATTTTATATGTGCTATTGATGAGAAGACATATCAGTTACGAAATGTTGAAAATTTCACATAATTTTATTTCGTAATTTTAAAATTATTATTTATTTGGGTGAACACTTAGAAGTTTTGTTGAGTGTATGTCTCCAGGATGTACAGAAAGTGCATTAAATAAGAAACAAAGGGAAATGAGATAATGATATATTGCATTTGTATTATTATATAATAAATGAATTGACCATGAATAGGGGATTTGTTAGAGGTAAGGTTGGTAGGGGTGGAGATATAGAGTTCACTTCTCTCGGTGAGTGGTTACCTTGACTACACTTATGGGCTTCCTGGATAGGTGATAGCTGGTGTAACACAGAAATGTGAATATCAGGATGAATAGCTTATACCTGCAACAAAAAAATAGATAAATACTAGGGATGTCAATTTTACTCGGTTGGCTTAATCGATTAATCAAAGCCTTTAGTCGAGCGATAGTCGAGTACTCGTTGATTTATTTGAAACTGTGTGTCCTTTTCAAATCAAATAATTCTACTGTCACATACACCGTATCTTAAATCATAAACGTTTTAAAACTTATGAAAATATGCACTAGATGTATTTGATTTCAAATAAATTAAAAAGTATTTTATCTAAATATCCGTAAGCTAATGTCTTAGCATTTCCTTTTCCTTCTGACGTCCCATGCCTTGCCAAATCAACAATTAAAGTTAATGATTATAAAAACAAACGCCTTGAGATGATTAAATTTTTTATTAATATAAACATCTAATCCAATAAATAACTAATTAGAAGAACCACAAATTGATCTCTTCAAGTACATGTTTGCATAAGTACTTCTATTCAAAACAATAATTTGATCTGCAAATTCAAAAGAGATCAATTTTTAGCCGCGCTTAAAAATATACCAGGGACAGCGGTTCGATGGAATAGAGTGTGACATTATCAAAAATGCAGAGAAAAGAAAACTCTTATTTTTATTTGAAGCTCAAAAACTGCAGCGTTAAGAAAAAAAATTGTTTTGATTTTTCTCTTCTTCATTTTTTAACGAGTAATTGACTAAAAAAATTTTAGTCGACGATCGGTGTGACTGAGCGATAGTCGAGTACTCGAGTACTCGTTGACATCCCTAATAAATACATAACTCAATGAATCAATGGTCACTAATACATAAAATTATGAAAATCTTATAAATGCCAAAAATCTATTTAATAAAGTTATATCTGACAAGGTTAAAACATGTACATCCTATTGATGAATATCCATATGTTTTGGAACAAATGTTTCCTAAAGTGCTTTTAGAAATATTATCCATGAACTACAGTATGAATAAAATAAATTAAATTATTTCACAAACTGTTGCTAACATAGAGACTTTTAAACAGCTGTCAACATTGTATTTGATGAAAAATATATGGCTATCCTCTTCCCTCGACAAGTGAAAATAACGATACTGAAAAAAATAAAACAGCTAGGCTTTCAGGTCTATAATGCTTTGTAATGTTTCAGCATATACATAGATCAATGTTGCTCTAGTTGTTTAGTTGTCTATCAAATCATCTAAGGAAGGTATTAATTATATATTCAGAAAAAAAAAAAAAAAAGAAATAGAAAAGAAATGTGTGCTAAAGAACTGCAATTTATTTTACAAATGCAAACACTAAATAGCAGGGAATTATCGGCCTATTTTTGGAAATGCCATTTTAGGGAATTGGGAAAATTTTATCAACAATTTGATGAAATTGGGAAGAGTTCTATAATTTTATAGTGATTGATTGAACACATAATTTTCTTTCAATGTACATGTACCGGTATGTACCGGTAATCATAAGTACTATATTTGAGACTTCCTTATTACATATTCACATGTACTTGTAATCACATCAATATTGTTATGAAATGATTATAACTAAATCAGTAATACTTATTAAATTAACAAAGATCTATGTATGTGATTGAGAAATTATGTTATGTGTCAGTCACACAAGGTTTCTTTATGTGTGAGCCATACAAGGTTTCTTTATGTGTGAGCCATACAAGGTTAAGACTATAGTTAACAGTACATGTGTACATGTAAATATATAAACCAAGTTAACATTATACTCTAGCTATCTTCACTCATGACAAACATCATTTGTCAAAGGTCAAGAGATTTTACCATATGACCCCTCACTAACACAAGTATATAATACTGTAGGTTTACATTGTGTATCTAGAATTTAAAATGTTGTGAGTACACTACATGATGTTAGTTATTGACTTCATGCTTTCTATATAAAGCAAGCATACATACCCATACCAAAAAAAAGCACTAAAAAGTTATACCTATGAACCCTTAAAAAAGTTACAAAAAAGTCATAACTAAGTTAGCACAATTTGGAACCATCTGATCAACTATGGTTCCAAATTAGCATCAAAAAGTTATACCTATATTGTAACTTTTTGCTTAAGTACAAAAAAGTCATAACTAAAGTGTAACTATTGACAATTTATTTTTTCCATAAAATAAAAATAGGTATAAAAAAGTTATTAAAAAGTTATAATAAAGTTATCATTTAGGTACAAAAAAGTTACAAATTTTAGTTACAGAAAAGGTATCATTTAGTTACAAAAAAGTTATACATATAGTTACAGAAAAGTTATCATTTAGGTACAGAAAAGTTACAAATTTCAGTTACAGAAAAGTTATCATTTAGGTACCAAAAAGTTATACATATAGTTACAGAAAAGTTATCATTTAGGTACAAAAAAGTTATACATATAGTTACAGAAAAGTTATCATTTAGGTACAGAAAAGTTATACATATAGTTACAGAAAAGTTATCATTTAGGTACAGAAAAGTTATAGATGTAGGCACAGAAAAGTTATCATTTAGGTACAAAAAAGTTATACATATAGTTACAGAAAAGTTATAGATTTAGGTACAGAAAAGTTATACATCTAGGTATAGAAAAGTTATAGATTTAGGTACAGAAAAGTTATACATATAGTTACAGAAAAGTTATCTTTTAGGTACAGAAAAGTTATAGATGTAGGTACAAAAAAGTTATCATTTAGGTACATAAAAGTTATCATTTAGGTACAGAAAAGTTACACAGAAAATTTACAGATGTAGGCTCAAAATATTTATCATAAACTTCAGGTAAATAAAAAACCAGGTACAGGTGTTATACAGATGAAAAAAAAGTCCCCTATGTTGACACAAAGAACTTTTCATCAAATTGTTTTGGCTCTTGAATAGGAATTTAAAATCATATCTGTTCATGTGAGCAAAAGTACACAATAAGTCATTGTTTTTGTCAATCAATATGTTATAGAGTTTATCGAATTATATTTTCATCTACCGAGTATGTTTTTCTCCATTTCTTACGGAAATTTATAGTTAATTCATAGCTCGAAAGAAACAGCCAGACTGAAATCTACACGCCCCTTTTATCGATTGGTCAAAACCTATAATAAATTAAGAACTAAGAATACATAACCCACTAATGCAGGTTATGTATTTTTTCTGCAATGTCGCCACATTTAGAATCATATCCATCATAAATTAGGCCATTGCAAGTTTTTTCTTTGTTTACCATCCACCCAAAACTCAAAAACCTATCTTTCTATCAGGAAAAAAACCACAAACCTTAGAAAAAACACACAACTTTAAAAGTTCAACAAAATAAAATTTATAATATATTTTTAAGCATTTTCTTCAATTTGTAACAAAAATACAAAAATAATAAATATAACCACTATGGTTTCCATTTTGAATGTTGTTATTATGAATATTTGATTTCCGATTCGATTTAAAAATGCGATTCCAAGCCCGACATATGAAAAAGTGATCATATAATTTTATGAAAAATGATTGTGGTTTTTTTTTATTGTTACATCTCAAAACCAATCCGTCCGCGGACGCTAAACATAGAAAAAACTTGGAATGGCCTTACCAAATAAAGCACTTGATTGTTCAAATAATTATCAGATTGTAAGCTCAATATTTTGTGGATATCACTGTGTAATATATTTTTGACATTACACTGTGACAATGTCACAAGGGATTTTAAGTTTTTCTTTTGAAATGGCATTCCAAAGTATTGCATGGAAAATTCTATTCAAGAAGTAATAAATCATGATTAAAACATTTGATAAAGAGAATATCTCATGGTTTGTGATGTTAAATGGTTTTTATCAAATAATTAAGTTATGTGATTTCTATCCCCAAGCCTTTGCAAGGAGATAGAAATCACTCAACAAGTGAAATCATACACCATCACAAACTATTACAGACCCTATTTGTAAGTTTTGGAAATGATTTAAAGCAATAATCTAACATAAAAGCATTTGGGATTACATGTATGTCAAATGTTCTTACTAAATTTGAAAAGAAAGTTTGAAAAACATTATCTTATGTAAACCAAAAATTGACCACAACTCTTATAAAACATGTTTTTAAGGTTCCTAACATGCTAGTGATTTTCAAAACAGTCCTGGTTTTAGATATCAATGACCTGCAGTAATTTATCAGCAAACAACCGGATCTGTTTCTTGAATCTGTTCCTAAAATGTATAAAAAAGAATGTTTTATTATGGCAATTTCTTACTACATGTACTTACATAGTAAATGTTAAACTGTTAAAATCATTGACAACTTTTACATAAAACAGAAAATTATATAGCATACCCATGTTGAATATATATGTGACCAGCATCTGGCAGGTGAAAACTGGCTTCTTTTAACATACGGCTGCATGTATTTCTATGGGAAGGACTGCACTTGATCTCCTTCATGATATTATCCTCGTCCTCTATCAATCTAAAAGAATGCAATAAAATTTGAAACATGATACTGTTTGACAATTTTCAATATATGTAGCATAAATTGTAGTTAAATATCAGTAACATTGAAAAAAAATTTACAGCAGTTGCCATTATATGCTCTGATTTAAAATAATTTATTTTACTAAAAAATATACAATATATATTTGGTAAAATCTGTATATCTTATTTTTAAATACTTGATAAATACAGACACTTACTTTTCTAATCTTGTATTAATGATGTGTCTTCAATCTGGTGTACAGTCTGCTGGACTTAGTTGGGATTTTTCTGCAAAACAATGATACCATTTAAAAAGAAAAAATCGGCCATAATTTGATTATAGAATGTATATCATCAGTGATCATTAGATATACATCATGCCTGCATAGTTTTTTATAAATAGATAATTAAATCATGCACTTCTAATAAAAATTCTAGAAATATTCAAAATGGGATTCATTTCCAAGTACATAATAATAATCTGAAAATTGAAATGAGCAAACAAAAATGATCTATTTAACACTCTGTTTAAAATGACTCGTTTGTATATTAGACTTACCCTGAATTGAAATGGTCCTCCACAAGTAAAGCCATATTATCCAGGTCATATAAATGTCTATCTTTATGAAAAGACTGCTTGCAGTCTCATCACTACATACAAGAAGCTGTAATTCTGCATATTTCTTGAATAAATCAGGGAAAACTTCAAAACAGCTCCTGTCTCCTTTGCCCATTTCAAAATTTTATGGCGGAATGGCAATCGGCCAATCAGAATTCACGGTAATCAAAATTTGAAATTTTGACCAATCACGTTACAGACACGATTAATACCGGAAGAAATCTTTAAAATTCTTTTAGTTAAAACACAATATTATTTACTAAATATTATCGTAAGAATTCTGCATTTTAATAAAATAAATTTAAGTAATATTTTCTTTCAATACAACCTCTTAGTTTATTAACCGATCATCAAAACTCGGCATTTCCGGTCTCAAGAGCCGCCATTTTGAATATTTTTTTCAACATGAGGGAAATTTAAAATCTGTATGCATTTAAATACCAATGCATTTTTCAAGCGATGAATATGTTAAACCAACAATTATAACATCGTTTTTAATAAAACATGTTTCACAAAGTAAACAGCAGAGTCTTTAGCCATGTCCTGTTATAAATTACGATGAGAGTTAGTGCAGGGAAAAAAAACAGATGGAAATAGCAACACTGTTCTTTTGTTAACATTTCTATTAATCAAATACATGTATGTGAATTTATAAGCCCATGTGAATACATCTCATCATAACAAACAATACCACCAGCCCCCCTCCCCTACCCCATTCTTTCGCATGCATTCGATGTTTATGGGAAAATTCTGAATCAATTTCAAGAGATCTACTCTATTCCGTCATTCATGGGGTAGGCCTACTGGTTACTTTTTGAAGTTTGTTCAGTGATAATATAAAGTTTATGCTGCCTCTTAGTATTTAACTGTTAAAAACGAAATTATGAATGTCTTATGATGTTCAACAGACACGTAACAAACTATATACTTGCTGAGGCTGAGAAGCAAAATAAAAATTTCTACTGATCAAAACACACACAATAACTTCTGCATAGAACTTTTTATCTTAAACAAACATCAGTGTCAACACAGCACGGACTAATCATGACCTCTTTAGACACCCTTTACTGTTAACCTAGGATGTGTGTGCGTTCAGGCGGAAAGTGATTTCCTGTGTTTCGTGTCTTATAAAAACAATGGAATTTTGGACAGGTGTTTTTGTTGCAATTGATGAACTGGATTCCCGTTACGATGGTTATGTCATTGTTTTTAAAACTAATCTTAGTGATTTTAACTACCCAGTGTGTGATACCAACTTGTACCCCCCCCCCCCCCCCAACACTTACGGTGATTAAAAAAAAAAAAAGACAAGTTATAACTATATTTTATATTTATCTTTATATTTATTGGGAAAAAAGTCTACTTTAGACTTGGATATTTTGGATAAGACACTAAAAAAATTATGTCCAAATGGCATTTACTGCAAAAAATCAATGTGATGTTGATGCATACACTAAATGACAAAGTTCAATGTAGGTACATTTTAGTTTTATTGAAAAATTTCTAAGTTCAATGTAGGTACATTTTAGTTATACTGAAAGTTTCTAAGTTCAATGTAGGTACATTTTAGTTATACTGAGAAATTTCTAAGTTCAATGTAGGTACATTTTAGTTATACTGAGAAATTTCTAAGTTCAACGTAGGTACATTTTAGTTATACTGAGAAATTTCTAAGTTCCATGTAGGTACATTTTAGTTATAGTGCCAAAAGTTTAAGTCCAATATAGGTACAAAAAAGTTATAACTTTTCTGTACCTAAATTTCGGGTACAAAAAAGTTACACTTTAGTTACAGAAAAGTTATGACTAAGTATAACTTTTTTTTGTATGGGTATAGGTCACTAGTACATGATGTACTTACTACTAAAGCTCAACATATTCTTGGAAACCATATATTATCATTTATGATTATGAAACTATAACTGTGAACCTATTCACAAATTTTGATTAACAATCAGAGTATAATCCAAATTTTTAAGATAATATACTAGCAAGTCAATTAACTACCGGTAACCTATAGTTAGTCAAACTCTCTCAAGATATACAATTAAGTTTATATTGTAAATTAAATATTTCATGTAGAAATCAGTTTGTGTTGATTTGACCAAAATGGATTAAAGGATTAAAAAGAATATTTGGGGATGTATTGGTCTGAAAATTGTTTGATTAACAACTGACAACCAAGAAAGATATTTAAAAAGATTTGTTCTTTTACAATGTACAACAATTCATTAAAATCCATATTACCCAAACTGACATTTGAAAAGAAGCCATGTACACCTATGAGTAGTATTGTGACTATTGTCTTATGATACATATAGGCCCCCACACCGCCCCTATTGAAATTTTAACATATATTTTGTATACTTTGATGTTGTCATTGTTGATAACGTTGAACAAGATCTATACAAGTTTGGTATACAATTACACCTGTAAACGCTTAAGAATTGATAACAATACATGTAAATTAGACAAAGGGATTAGGGTGGACGCCTTTTGCCTGCGGTAAATCGCTTAATTATACTATACCACTATACTGAAGTATACAGCTGGAAGCCCAAATCCTAAAGCGATTCCAGGTGAAAATGCACACCAAACTACAGTATAACTTGTTGTGATCAAGTTCAGAGTATACAAATTATTAAAATTTCCATTGAAGAAAGTCATATACTTAAAAGTTTGGATTGTTTATTATGTTAGCAAACTCAGCTGACTGACATAATGTTAGGAGTAATCAGTTATAGCTTACCTGACTGTTCGAGCAGAATTTGGAGTTCCATCAAGCGACGGAAGCAACCGAATGCCAATTGGAGGAAAGATGGTCATCTTGACTAAAAATAAAAATAATGATAGAATTTCCCTACTATCACCTATCCATTTTCTGTCACTTTAGCTAAGTTCTTTCGAGCTTTCCACAGCCCGACAACAACCGAACGTCCGAATATTATCTAATATCCGGTGTACATGTAACGGTAACATGTCAATTCGGCACCTGCGTAAATAGTGAACTCGACACCTGGTGAATTCGACACCGGGTGGATTCGGCATTATGAATCTGGTGAATTCAACACCTTGTTACTTTTCTTCATAACTAAAGATAGGAAAGCATAGAAAGAAACACAAAACCATTATGTGCTTATGATAAATAAAAATTTCACTTAAGGTATCCCACTCCTCAATGTTCTTGTATCAAGAATTTCTTGAGAAGTATATCATTGAAATCTGTAGACAAAACATACTTAAAAAATACAAAGAAAATGGGGGGTCAGTGTTCATCCCTCTGAGTTATGGCCAATTTAATTTGACCTTTTTGCACCTAAAATGCAATTTCAGCCTGATTAGGATTTGTTGTCAGTATTTTTGATTAAGCGAATTTTTCCTTCAAATATTGTTTATAATTATGTACAATTGTCACACTGAATAGAGGGATTACGAAAAAAAGTTGTACGAAGCTGCATTAATTTATTTGTGACCTTTTTGCACTTAAAATAGACAATTTCTATAATAGTTACAATTTTATTTGAAATAAAAACTTTTTGAATATCAAGAATTGTATAAGATTAATCAAGTTGCCTAGATAATGTATTCAGTATCATTTTGACATAATAAAACATGGGGGTCAGTGATGTCAAATTTTTGATATATGGCTTCAAAGGTAAAATTCTCGCAAAATTTGGCTTAAAAAAATTCAGACATTTTCTATATATTTATATGATTTTGTGCTAAACATCCATCACTCTCTCAAGATTTAATTTTGTACATGTCACACAGAACCTATAGAATATGTTACAAACCTATCAAATGTTTAAAATGTGAACAATGGATAAAGTATAATAAAAAGAAAAGTATATCGAAAATTCATGAAAATGCTTGTTTCTGTCATTTTCGTCTAAAAAACCTTCCGCACGAAAAAATAGTTCCCCCAAAAACTTGTTTGTTTATTGAATTCAGATGGATTTTCTTTATGAATGTTGTGTAATTATGAAATAATCATATTTTTGTTATGATTAAATAAATAAAATCATATTTATTTAGAATATAATGATCATCTGCGCAATGAAATCAAAACCTAAAGAGTGAGATACCTTATTCTCGCATTATCACCGGTGTGAGATCGGTTTGTCCAGTGTGAGACAGCAGTGTGAGATTTTTCTGTCTTACACTGTGTATCACTACGCCACTTTAAAACGTAAACAAACGTTGTCTGCTGGTTGAAAAAGCAAAATCATTGATTGAGATTATCCATTAAGTAATTGATTTGCTTAATTAATAACAATTTATCGGATTTTTATTGTACAAAAATGTCGTATGCTCTTATTTTGACTTGCACTATTTGAAGCACGCGGAAGAGTAAACCGAACGTAAATTTTCTAACGTCATAACAGAAAGTTGTCAGACATCGTTTTTAAATGTAAAATAATGCGAGAAAAATAATCATTCATTATATACTCGTGTGGGATAGTGAAATTCCACCTTGGGGTCAAGATTCACGGTCTAGGACTCGGCAGAGCCTCGTCCTAGACCGTGAATCTTGTCCCCTCGGTGGAATTTCACTATCCCACACTCGTAATAATGAATGATTCTATTAATATCGCTTGACGCTTGGATTATTGTAAACGTAAAATCTCGGTAATTTTAACAGTTATTTTCAAACGTAAATATAAGTAATAAACAGCAATGTTAATAAGTTCACCGGGATATGAAGTTGGTTGGTACGTGATCAAATCTACTGAGAAGCCCTTCGGGCTTCACAGGATTTGATCACGTGACCAACCAACTTCATATCCCGGTAAACTTTTTAAATTGCCGTTTATTTCTTAAGTAATGCACACAGGGTACTCAAAGGTTAAAATGACGAGTTTTATTATGACGTCACAAACGTTGAACGCTGTAAACCGCAACATCACAAGCGAAAATCAAAGTTCACGCTTGTGGCTGTTACTGTGGCTCTTCCATTAATATGAACTAATTACCCTTAGGATAATATAAGAATTTTAAGGTATAAGTCACATTTGCAGACATGGCATGAAGTTAAAAAAAATGTAAATATAAGCATTAAATCATGATTTTTTTAAGTATACAGTCTCATAACTGCAGCGATGTGTGCATACAAATTTTCATAACGCGCTAACGCACAGTGTTACTATAACTGCAGTCTTAAAAGAATTTAGGAACCAACCAACATTTTCCGCTAAGAAAAAACTATTTTAAAGATCTGAAAGTTTGACCGAGTTTGTCTTTTTAATAAAGAAAAAATACATTATTAATCTTGATATACCGGTACAACAGATACTCTGGTTTCATTAATATTCAAGGGTATCAATTTTCGTGGATAAAGTGAAAATCACAGTTTCAAGGATACGTAAATTCGTGGCCAATAACCATATCAATACAAAATGTTAATAGAAATTGAACTTCAATGAACATTTAATTTCGTTGATCAACTTAACAACGAAATCCACGAAAATTGGTATTCCACGATTATTGATGAAACCACAGTAGTTGCTTTACTCACTGTTTTTGGAGCAATATATATCACACGTGCACAATACGTCCGATCGCGTGTTCGACCAGACATTAATAGAGAAGACGGACAACGGCTCTTTTCTACTTGATCGTCAGGTCATTGGCCACAGATTTAGAAGAATACTAAAATGATAAGGAGTATCGTGAAGTGTGGAGTCTTATCGAAAGGCAAGGCTGAGAGGCTACCTACGACAAACATTATCCTCATTCCCTAAAGAGGATACACAATTCAGCCAACGTGGTATGATATAATTGGTATTACCATTACAAGGCAACAAGATTATAGTTTATCTTTCTACCACAGATCGACTTATTTCGGAGAGAGAGAGAGAGAGAGAGAGAGAGAGAGAGAGAGAGAGAGAGAGAGAGAGAGAGAGAGACTGTCTGAAGCTATATAGTGCACATTAGGTATAATTATACGTCGATACCATCCCTAAAAGTGAATAAATCTACTACAAGATAACCACAATTAGTCCGAAATACATGTATCTGAAAACCACAACATAAACAGGATATTCCACATCTAATACAACCATGGGGACAATCTCTAGAACGATATATATTAAAACCGTGTATTGTGACTTTGTCCAAGTTCATTTGTCAATTATATTGACCAGAATTGATACCAGCCCTAGCCCCGCCCCAGATAAAGAAGACAAATAAAAAAAAACCCGAATTTATTTTTTTAAGAATTGAAGTACATCAGCATAAATTAAAATTTCCCCCGAGATAACACACTTTGGCAACATTTCTCCCATTTAAAACTCTGAAAATACCAAATGAGTTTATCACAAAGGATACCCAAATGTGGACCAAATAACTTATTTCCCGTGAACAACAACTACATGTACAGTTTATTACCCCCCCCCCCCTTCCGGAACCATCAATACCACCTAGAGCAAAACAGTGGGAAGCCTAGCAAATAAAAAGAAAACCCAAGACCATGAACTGGAAGGTATCTTGATCGGCAAGATCTCCAAAGATGACGTACAATTTAAGTACGTACATGTACCATGTAGTACGTCAAGGCTAGAGATACTCTCACTGACATGAGTTTGTTCGAAAGAGACCTTTCTATGACCTCTCTATGAGGTGAATTACTCTTGGTGACATATTGAATCCAACAGATATTTTCCTGTTTATGAAGTCATATGATAATGTAATATAGGTTTGGCACATTCTAAGTATACAATCCGTTAATTAAATTATCATTCGAAACAACACGTGTAAATTTGACATTGAATCTGATAAATGTGTGTCACGTGATTACAGTTGCTGTCTGAAAATAGTAATACCGGTAATAGATACACGCAGAAAAGAAATAGAATTTAATGTTATTTGATGACTCTATTCAAATCTGTTTGCAATATATTATGAAAAAGTACACTGTATATGCAAGCACTGTCGGAAAATCGGGGAAATTGCATTAGGAAGAGTGTTTCACAATAATATGCAAAGCGCAATGATAAATCAGGCAAAATCGTGCCATTCTAACTGGCCATTAATTTGTTTGCGCTAGAATCGATTCATGCCTCGGTATTTGGAGTCCTTGAAGCCTTCCGTCGTCGTGTGGTCATGAATTGGAAGGAAAAATCAATATATTATATTACAGTTGACCAATTTTTTTTCCAAATGTTACATGTTCGTATGAGAAATCAAATATTAACGTTAGGCTAGGGAGTCAAATTCCCTTCTCGGTATAAGTTGCATCCCTTTGTTAAATTAAGGCAAGAATGAAGTGAATAAAAATCAACCAATTTAAAAAAAATCAATTCTTTTTAGATTTGACACAATGAAAGACTCACACTTTCAATTTGTAATATGTTTGGGACACATTTTGCACTTCTTGTACATGTATATATTAGAAATAAAAATTTACAAAGTTTTGGGTCTAGCATAAAACCTTGCTATTAATTTTAGAAAAAAGTCTTATTTTTGGCCAAATTTTGCTGTTAACATTTAAAGCCCTCTATATAAAATCGACATGAATGGCACCTATTTTTAAAGAAATCTAACCATTGTGAAGACATATCTAAAACACTGCTTGAGATTTATAAAATATAATAATCAAAAATTCAAAAGCATTTATTTCAATTGTAACTGTTAAAAACTAACCAATTCATAGGTGCAATAAGTCATGAGAAAAAATGCTACGAAAATTTATACAGATATTTATAAGGCGTCGTTTTAATATTTTTGAGGTATTTTCTGATATCAAAAAATAAAAATTCGAATTCTTGATATCAAAAAATCACTTTCTGATATCAGAAAATACCTCAAAAATATTAAAACGGCGCCCCATAAATATTTTCTTTATTTTCTATGTTCAATCTCATTCTGATAATTAAAAACAAAAATTGATGTTATATATTACACTATTTATTAATTCACTTCGGGTAAAATTTTGCGGCGAATAGTGTCATTATGGGTAAAAATAGCATTTTAGTGGAAAAAAGATCTAATTTAAAAATGCTTCATAACCCAGACAGATGAACATTGACACAACCACATTGAATCTGAGGGGTGAAAAAGACAAAACGTATAATGTGCTAGTACATTACCTTTTCTTTCCGGATATCATGAAATCACTATTTTAGGTTTTATTTTTATACCGTAGGTCTTGGTTTAAAATGTGTTTTATCGTAGGACTTATCGAGAATAAATTGTAAGACTAAGTTATACACTGAAGAAACGAAAAAATGGCGAATTCCGATATGGCTTTGCTGACAGAAAAACGTTTAAAAGAAATGGAAGCGGAGATGAACCGGTATTAAATTATATTTGTCAAGAATTATGCAGTTTCGACGTATCTGAGTTATGCTACATACTAACCTTAGATCTCAAGAACGTTAAACTCCAATGCACAACAGCTTTTCAAAATGTTACATGTATCTTTCGCCTGCACATTCAATAAAACGACAGATTATAAAAAGAGATATGTAAAAAGTGTAACGATTTGACTTACCACATTATCAGAGGAGTGTAACTTTTAGTTGTAACGGAGTCAGTATTGTTTTATTATCGTTCAGATAATCAAAAAGAAAAAAATAGGAAACACTCTTTTATTTTGCCTCACTTTGATATCATATTTTTTCTATATGTTAAAAGAGTTTTATTTATTGAAGGTCTGATCCTAATTTTATCTGAGATTATTTGGACTGATACCTGCACAGAATTCTTGTCTATAAATTCAGCCGAAACTTGCACTTTTTGTCATGGTTTCATCAGGATGTTAATGTTGTTTCGAGTTTTCTTCAATTTTTCATTGCACCATTAGGTCATAGTTGATTTTCATTTCCCATTTTACTTGTTGATACTGTCGCAATTTATCTAACTTTTGACTTTTTGACCAATTTTGAAGCAAAAACGTCACATTGATGTAAAGCTTTCGTATAACAACTAACATACCAGCTACATAGATTATTGTAACTACACTATTAAAAATAAATGTACTGGTACATTGAATAATAACAAATAATTAAGCTAGCAATACAGAAAGATATCTTGATTTTCATTAGGACAAGCGATCAAAGTTCAGACTGAATTTTCTGACATAATTTTAGATATGATTGTCCCAAGATGATGGCATCAGGCCCCGAGGTTATAAAACTTTCTTGAGTACGATCTCATACTCCAAATCGTACTCCGTGCTCCAAATCATACTCGTACTCAATGTATCGAGGTTATAAAGCTTTTTCATACTCATACTTGTACTCCAGCTGAGTATAAAACGGCGATTTTCTGAGTAAACTATGGAGCTTTCTCAAAATCGTACTCGAAACATTTAATCTAAATAAAATGTAGTGCAAACATATTATATTGTTACATATTGTAATGTTGCTGTATTATACGCTATAATTTAATCATAATTACATGTACATGTATTTAAATTAAAATGGAAAGTTATTATCATTTTATCAATGAAAAATCTAGATATAATGGAGGTGAATTTAAGAGTAAGGGATAGCTGCAACCAAAATTATCAAAATAACTTTTGGATATTATGCTTCATTAATTAATTGTACATATACACGTAAATGTAGGTCCAAAATAATTTCATTGAATACCTTGACTTTCTAAGAATTCTGTTTTTAGTCAAATGCGACCTATACTCTCCTTCATTTAAAATCAAGAAATCAATGTACATGTATCGCTATTAATATTAAACAGATGCACTTGCAGGGTTCCTTCTTTTATTTTAGTGAGAATGTAGGTTAGTTCTAAACATTACAAAGGACGGGGGATGCATAAAAGTATAACACTTTCTATTACTTACTTATTAGTCATTTATCATTAATGTTACATGCAAAAAACCTTGGAAAGGAAAAAAATTTTATAGAATAAGCGGTATATCAGTGGCGGATTCAAGGGGGAGGGGGCGCACCCGGCGTGCCCCCCCCCCTAAAATTGTCAAAATAAAGTTAAATCATACACCCTCTGGCAAAGAAAAAGTACAACTTGCGAGTCTTGATTATCATTTTTGGGGGGAAACTCATGGGATTATTCTACATTAGACCGATTTCAATGGTGTAGTATGAAGAAATGATGAAAGCCCGTGGGTTCAATGGTGTAACGTACATAGAAAACCCAATTTGGTTACGCTCTCCTTGGGTTCAAATGTGACCAGTCACCCACCTTTAAGTTATACTTGCTAGTGTTTTAAATGACTCTTCCATGTTTATTATAATACAAGCTGGCATGGTTATCATTTTTAAAACTTCATTTACATCGTCACGATTTTTTAAACTGATTAATTTACATTCGAAAGAAAAAAAAATAAAAGGAAATGTTTCTTATATTTCTGCAAGACAGAGGGATTTGATGGGATTACTGCAGGTCTTAAAACTTCATTTTTACCCTACAAAATCTCTAGAATCCAGGAGCTTTCGGGGCCGGCTTCGTTCCCTGGGCCACCAACAGGGCTTTGCCCTGGACCCACTGGGGGCCTCAAGGCGGCCTTCAGACCCCCTGGCGTATATCGGCGCCCCCTCTAACTTCAAATCCTGTATCCGTCCCTGGTACTAGATATATCAAAGAAGAGTTGGTGTGGGGGGGGGGGGAGAGGGGGTCGAATTCTACTTTCTGTGGTATATCTATTTTTGTTTTTAATTTCATAATTATACTTTTAATTTTCATAGAGCAGCTACTGTCTGTCGAAAATATTAGCTTTTAAAAATCGCCTTTCCTCTATAGTGTCAAAAATGCTTTAATGTGATAATTTAGAATAACTTTGTACAAGGTTCATTTCTTTTTTTAGAAATATCAAAACCATTAAAAATAATAAAAACCTATGCTGAATGTTAACAAAAAGCAATCTTTCTTGGAAATATAGAAACTAACCAAGAATTAGCGGTAAGTAATTAAAACGCATGTTAAAGGGCATCAGATGTAAACTTAAATAAAAAGATCGCAAATTTAAATTTTTGTGTTGGCAATATTTTTAAATTATGGCATACATATTTGGCTTCCTATATACTTGCTGCAGATATCTAGATGTGTTCTTTCTCTAATATAGGGAACTTTTATTTAAATTTTACTGCCAAAACGTATAGGGTTTCCATTTCGAATCATCTACCATTATTTGATTTTTTCCCCTAATATCAAAGTCATTTTGACCACAAAACATAACCTACCTCATGATGATATTATTTATGATCTTTATTATTTATTTTAAATAGAACATCGAAAGCATAGACATGTCTAGGTATACATACGTAAAGTGAAATGCATTATATTTGGTTTAATATTTTTCATTATAAACGCTCGAATGTAAGGACGGTGGGTCCCGGTGACCCCATAGTCTTAAGTTTTATATTAGTGTCTTTCCACAAATGATTATTTAAAAATAAAATTTGGTGTTATGACATCAAATTTTATTCTTAAATAAACATTTATGGAAAGACATTAAGTATGATCGATGTATTTATTCTGCTTGAGAATTCGGGTAATTTACAGTTAATTAAAGTTAAGCTTGTCTATGTAAAAAAAATGATAACACTTTAATTAATTATAACACGCATGATAGAAGATAGAAATTAGGAGAGAGAGAGAGAGAGAGAGAGAGAGAGAGAGAGAATTCCAGACCGTTAATTACCTCGTTCCTTTAAAAGTTGTTTATATCTACGCCCCCTACCCTCTTTTCCAAAAACATTTGACATAATCACAGTTTGTTGATAAGTTTTCCAATAGTACTGGATTTATCTCGTCTTTGTTGCTCAAAAGTTAAAAAAATATAGATGCAGACACATCTCCATGCTTGCAGATGAAAAAGGGCATATGTACATGTAAATAATGTGTTACATTTTGTTGATAAATAATTTATCTGAATACATGTACGGTTTGCCTACATGCCAGGGCTATTTACATGAGTTACCGTGCTCTATTTTACTCCAGAGACGTAAAATTTCCTCCATCGGCTTTTGGAGCATACTCCAAATAGTACTCAGCGGAGAACGTACTCCAAAACTTTTATAACCTCGGTTTTTAGAGTCGTACTCAGTGGAGCACATACTCGGAGTACGGAGTACGAGTTTGAGTACGAGTATGAAAAAAGTTCTATAACCTCGGGGCCAGTTCATACATAGAGTGGAGCAAATTTTGATAGCAAGCATATGAATTTTGATTATTGTGTTTAATGATGTGACACAAAATTGCAATGTCAGTTGTTAATATTCTTGTCAACTATCAATATCTGTATGCTGAAACACAGGAAGGTAGTTGTAATCAGAAAAAAGATACGTATACAGACAGAACTTACATGTACACACAATTAAGAAAAGTATCTTACATGTATTCTACATAGAGTACTATGATTTATATGAAATGGTATTTTTTTTTAGCTTTGAGCAGGAGATTCTGGTGCCAAAAGACTTTGAAGCAGGAGGATCGCGGATGATTATTGGTGCTGGCACATTCAATAAAGTCAAAGCCCGAATCACAGGTAAAAACAGTTCTCTAATACCAGTGTGTACGAAATTAGATCATAGGCTGAGAATTATGATATTTGGTAAGATTTATTTTTTCTCACTGAAGTATAATTAATAGCAAGATAATTTTTTTTTTGGGGGGGGGGGGGGCTGTGTTTACATGTATATCTTTAATCAATAGAAATTTTGACAACAATAAACACAGCTTGTAAAAATATTTTTGGTATTTTTTTCCAAGCCATACTTAACAGAATTTACCAGTTATCGTTATGTAAATTCCATTGTTGAAGAAATGTTTGCTTTTATGTTTTATCATATGGTATTAATTACCAGTAAATAAATTTATGCATTAGGAAATGAAGAACCTCCACATAAGATGGCCCGCCATGAAGGTCCTCCCCAGGGTCCTCCACCAGGGGCAAAACCTCCACACCCAGAGGGCTCACACTACTCGGACCCCAACATCCCATTATCAGGTAACGACCACAGCAAGGGCCATAACAGTTTGACCCTGAATTACCATTCTGAGGGAATAATATCAGGGACCACAAAATTTGATTGTTGAAATTTAAACTATCAACATACATGTGTACATACAAGCATTTACATGTCTCTATCTCATAAAAATGTATGACATAAGTATTACAGAGAAAAATGATTGTTTAATTGCTTGTTTATAAAGTTTTGGTAAAAGTCTTAGAATAAAGATAACCAATTAATTTTTATTATGCATAAAGAAAAATTATGATTACTGAATGTTGATCAAAATAAACATACCTTTATATTTTTCAGTACTGGCTGCCCCACCCCCACCTCCTCCATCTTTGATGTCATCTTCAAGACCTTCATCCTCAGGGGTGTCAAACTTAGCCCCTCCCCCACCTCCACCACCAGCCATGCGCCCAAATCTCCCATTTGTTCCTCATCAGATCAGACAAAGAATGCCCCCTCCCCCACCTCCCCCTTCTGGACCCCCCATGCAGGGACCCCCTAGACCACCACCACACTTCATGGGAGGCCAGAGTGGACCAGACCATTATTCAGGAGGTAAGTTTCATCTGTCATTACACAGTTAAACAAATAACTGTAAACCAACTTTTTTTACTACAACTTTATTCATTACAACTTTATTTTGCGATGTACCAGAAATAAACTGGTTCGTGGCGACTAATTTTCAAGACCAAGATGTAGATTACCGGGAAAATAGAATACCAGAGGCATTTGTTGATTGATTTGCATCAAGTAATATTCATGACGACAATGCTCTCGTGAACCTCGGGTAAAATGTTGGTGTACAGTATCTGTCTCCAAATATTCGATAGATAGACTGAATCAACTTCAATCAATTTATTCAAGATTTTAAAAAGCACTTGATTTAGACAAGGACATGTCAAGAATACAAGAACTAGTTTAAACAATATTTTATTTCAAAATGAAATGAAATAGGATTGGACAGCAGGCATTGCCTATTTTTGTCCTCTCCCTACAAACAAGATCAAGATAACATTGTGTAATTAAATTAACAATATAAGTATGGTGCATGAAAATAAATAATGTTCAAACAGAAGATGCATAGACAACAAAAATTAAAGAATGAGAAATGAAAAATACAAAACAGTGGAAATAATAAAGAAAAAAAAAAACAAAATAGAAAGAAATACACACACAAAAAATACAAGAACTGTATCTTGCTTTATTAATAAAAGCACATTTTTACATTTTTTTTTTTAGGTTTTTTTTTTCATGATTTTTTTTCATGATTTGATAAACTTGTATAATATTTTATTCTTAACTATTTATACATGTAAAAATGAAATCAATGTAGCTTTTATAGAATATTTATATCCTAATTATTTTAGAATATTTAAGGTAACTCCAGTGTTTTAGAAATCCGTGTCAAGCCAAACATTTTTTAATTTTAATAGTTAAAACAACTTATAAACTTACTATAGAGACCAAAATATTTATACCTTTGCACATTTGTTTTCCTACAGTGAGCTTCAGCTCACAAGGTCCAAAAACTTAACAGCCAAAATTTAGCACCATGATGCATGATCTTATAATTTATTAAATTATGCACCAAAATACATCATGTTAGGTTATAATTTAAGCAAATCAATTGATTATCATTAAATCATAAAAATTTTATTGATTTTCTTCAGAAAATATAAAAAATATTACATTTTTTCTTGCCACGACCTTCCCCCAAAAATCACAAAATTGCATATTTTTGAAAAATTCTAAAAAATTACATACATTTTTTAAAGAATATTTATTAAGAGTTACATATTGTGTTAACAAAAAAACATAGTTTATCAAAATTGACCATTTAGTTTTTGCTTGATAGTCTCTTGAACATGTGTTCCCCCATATTGAAAATGTAAATTTTACAAGTTGTTTTTTGCAAACTTTGGAAAAAAATGAAATGTACCAAAAAGACACAATCTAACAGTCACTTAAATTGATATACTCAATGAAACTGTATTATACATATAAAATTAAGGTCGAGACTGCCAAAAAACTCATATAGTTGAGTGCAGTAGTACCCCCTTCCCCTTTCTGTCAAACACTTTCTATGCCAGTTTTTTAACATATTTATATGTAGAATAAACACCAATCAGTGTTATGTAGTTTTAATTACACAAGTACTTACTTATACTTACTTATCCTCTCCTTGTCCCGGAGGATACATGAGGTCGTCAAGCTACATAAACGCAGTGTAATTGTTGGAGGAGAATGCATACAATACCTACAATTATATTACACACTCATTTACCTTTTTACATTTCGCTGCTTTCCTTGCTTTCTCCGATCCCTCTAAACGACGGAGATGCTATATTTTAACAATTTTTCCACTTTTTGACCAAACCATCATTATTTTAAAACACTTGTTGTGTGCCAAAATTATAACCGGAAATTTAGCACGCTGTGTAAAAAAATGAACCGGATCCGAAAGACACTGGAGTTACCTTAAGCTATAAAATATGTTAAAATAATCAGCGGTCATCTCCAGAATAATTTAGGACAAAACCACATTAATTTTCTTCCCATGTAATTTGATAGTCATACGGTTTAATTGTAATTAAGTAGATCATCATCATCTAATATGTTAAGGTACACTTTAATCATATCTTTGTAATTTTCACCTGCTATACCCAATTACTTTACTAGGTTACCAAGGACCCCCTCATCCCCACTCCATGCCAAACCGAGGTCCTATGATGAGGCCACCATATGGAGGTCCAGGTCCCCAGGGACCTATGCCACCTTTCCATGGAGGACCTCATATGGAGCAGAAGAAAGAGCCAAGTAAATAGAAATTGAAGTTAACATTTACATGTGTAGTTTATATGACGTTTCAGTGTCAGTTTGATGTGATTATACCTGCAATTTCTAAAGAAAGTTCAGATATAATGTTGTTTTTTACTGTCCTTATTACAATTTAGTTCACCTGTCATTGATAAAGATATCTTTATTTTTGATTTCATGCACTTAATATATTTTGTATGAAATGTCACAGATGTTAATGGTTGAATAACTTCTTAGTATATGTACATACTTAATCATAGTGTAATTAACAGCATAGTGTATTAAAAAAATTGGAAAGCTAAAGAAATAGCTAAATTAGGTTTTAAAATTGGAATAAGCCTTCCATTTTCATATTATTTTTACTATTACCATGATTGTAATTTGTAGTGATTGAAAAACCAAGAGTTGTCTACTCTTCTGCTCCTGTCATCAACAAACCAGAGAAAAAGAAAAAGAAGAAGAAAGAGGAGGAAGGGGGACAACAGGGGGACACAGGAGACCAGAGTAAAGGGGGGCCCTCAGGGGGAATCGTTCCTGCTATGATGCCAGTCCCACAGCCAGAAGTTAAAGTGCCTGAACCAATACATGTAAGTTATGTGTACATGGGTAAAAGGTGAATTTCTTGTCAATCACAACCAGAATTTGTACATTTTCCAAAGCCAAGAAATAAAAAAAAGATACATATTTAAAATTTAAAATATCATTGAAAGGTATTAATATTGATACTGTATACAGGGTTATTTTCGCCCCGTGTTATGTTCACCCTTTTCACTTGCAAACAGTTTTGCCCCATCTTTAATTCTCCCTGACACAGTTGTGTTTAAAGAGAGATAATTAGAGACATTGGAATTCGCCCAGTTTTTAATTCTCCCGCTGACAACGAGGGCAAAAGGGACGAAAATAAAACGGGGGTGAATATTTTCATAACTCATAATTTGTGTAAATTATCTCTCATAAATTACCCATTTTTACCTTTGTTTGATGGGGATTCAACATACCTCACACCAGGTAATCACAAGACATTTATATACTGGTATTAATTTTCTTTTGGAACTTAATTATAAAAAAAATAAAAACTTGGATGGTTGATTTTACTAAGTGAATGAACCATATACCGGTAGCTAGCTTCTAATACTGAGAGTGATCTTAATCATCTTGATGCTTAAACAGGTTTAAGAATTTAGAGCAACTCAAATTGTGTTAGGGTCTTAGAGCTGGCTACATAATGAAGTAAATCCTGTTCATACCCGATCGACTTTCACAGTTAATTTAACTATTGATGTGTAATACAGAGGTAGCTTCAGATACAGAACTTGATCCTGATTACTGAATATTCCTTATTTTACGTGAGTACTTAATTCCGCGATCCTGCTGTTTTGTATCAAAACGTGAGAATATGAAATCGGGAATGCGGAACTTTTATCCTAATCTCTTATAATCTCATCTCTCAGATCCACGAGGGGTGCTTGTCGCGATTTTACACAGATATTAATTCCTCACGTTTAATTAGGAATCTACAGTATTTGGATGCAATGTATGTAGTGAGAGTAATTCCTTTTAGTAGGATATTACATGAAGTACAATATTGGCTTGTAAATGTGTATCTTTAGGAGCCTGAGCCTGTGATAGAAACAGTGCCCAAAAGAGAGAAGAAAGAGAAGAAGCCCAAGAAAATTATCCGGACAGCAGCGGGAGAAACGTGGGAGGATCCGTCACTGGAGGAGTGGGAGAAAGGTAACGGGAACACTAGCTTTATAAATCTATCTATATATCAAGGCTTTTATAACATTTATGTGACAAAGCTACTTCTGTAATAAGAGATCAGTCAGCCTTCGGAGATGTGTAACATTTTCTCAAACCCATCCAGTGAATATAGTGCTGTGGTCGCATTTGATTTGCTTATTTTGTAACAACAACAAACACGGCTCTTATTATTTTGAAAATTACATTGCACCCTCATAATGACCATTGGGACTTAATTAGTTTATTTATTAATAAAGTTATGATGATAAACTCTGGATAGGAACAGGTGATTTACAGTCAAGTCGTACACAGATCAACTCATAAACAGGTCATCTCGTATACAAAAATTTTCGCATAAAAAATCAAAAGTCAGCTCGTATTAAAGGTATTTTTTGGTCATTATCGTTAGCCTATTTACAGAAAATGGATATTTATCACCGTTTTAGACAATGAAAGTCATCTCTTGCTGTAACATATTATATTATCTTTTCTTAAATGATATCATCTGTTGTAGCTTGTAAGAATATATTTGTTATATTTATTATCATATTTAATATTTGACATAAATTATATTTAATTCTATATGCATATGAAATTTTTGTATACGAGTTAACTTTCGGTTTAGAATACCGGGAATTTTTGTATACGAACTGACATTTGGTTGTTTATACGGAAATTTTTGTACACGAGTTGACCTGTATACGAGTTGGTCTGTGTACAACTTGACCGGACTCCAAACAGGTTTTATGAAAGATCGTATATCAACACAATTCTATAGCATCTAGGAAATTATCACCTTTAATGTAGAAAATGAGGAAAAACTTACTGGTTCATTTGTGTTTGTAATTTTTTTCATCTTTCTGAAAAGTAATTTTATATACATAATCAAAGCTTTTCATCTCAGCAACAAATTTTGTTGAATTATTATCTTACTGAATAGTTCTGATATTTGCAGATGATTTTAGAATATTCTGTGGAGATCTAGGGAATGAGGTCACAGATGAAGTCTTGGCCCGTGCTTTCAGTAGATACCCCTCTTTTTTAAAGTCCAAAGTTGTCCGAGACAAAAGAACCAACAAAACAAAAGGATATGGATTTGTTAGCTTCAAAGATCCCAATGATTTCGTCCAAGCCATGAGAGAAATGAATGGTAAGATTTGCTATATAGATCCAGGATAAATTGGCAAAGATGCTATATACATGTATGAATTTGCATGTAGGAAACCTGCTCAGTCAGCAGAAATTTTGCTCTAAAGGTGGTTTGGGGCACTATGTGATCTTAATCTGGATGGAAGCAAATGTACATTGAGTTATTTACAACTTAAATATTTTTAAATAACAGTTTTAGAGTTTTTAAGGTATACAATTTTTTGCAAACAGCTTCGTGTAGTATGATAGAAGTTTTAGACCAGTGACCACACTGCATTGGTTTATATCTGAAATGGGGCAAGTGTATGTCAATCCATGTCATATTAACGGTGATTGACCATAGCTCCTTTTACTTATAAAGATTTCTTTCTCATGTCATGTGTCCAGTCTATTTTTTTTATGAGAAACAAAGCAGTTTAAGCCAAAGCTTTTAATCAGATTAAATTGAAAATCATATGAGAAGTAAAGGCTAGGCTTATTATCGAGGTCATAATGTCCCTGGCAAGCTGATTCAATCCAAGCAGTATCTATGCTGGGAAAGTTGTAAGCAAGGCTTATGTTAATTTTTATTAAAGTTATCTGTGTGCTAGGAGTGTTGTAAGCAAGGCTTTTTAGGCATGTATACAGGTTGGGACAAATCACCCAAATGGATTGAAATATCCTATTTGGGATATCATATAACGATCTGAAGTGCAAAAAATTATTTCAAATCCACAGAACAATAGATAAAATGTAACAACTTTTGGTACACAATTTTTTTTCTGTTACCCCATTGTTATGAAGATTGATTTCTCAGTATATCAAAAACTTCTTAGAGTTCAATCTGACAAACTCTACAATTATAGGAAAAATTGCTTGCCAAAAATGTTGCATTTTGTATGCGTTATTGCAGAATTACATACTTGTAAAAAAATTACCAAATCAAAATTTGGATTTTTTGCACTTTAAATCTACATCACATTTTGGGTATTATATCCCAAACAGGCTATAATAAACCATTTTGATGATTGGTCTCCACCTGTTATATGTACATGTATATGTTGAAGTTATCAGGTTGTCAGGAGAATTGTTAGAAAACCCTGATTTTTGGCAGGGCTGTGCAAGATAAAGTGCACCTCTTGATTTGTGTGTAGTAGGGCGTAATGCTCTGTCCAAGACCAACGTAATGAATGTGGCATAATGGAGGAAGCACCTGCCTCGACATTAGAGGTAAAAGTCTTGGGTTCAAAACATGTGTCTTTGTAGGTATATGCACTGTATACAGGGTTATTTTCGCTCCGTGTAATTTTCGCCCTTTTACACTTGCAAACAGTTTTGCCCCGTAGCGATCTTGACCTCTGGTTGCGACCCGAGACCTTGACCTTTGCTTGATATCATGAACACTACCAGTTTATTATACCCCCGCAAACGAAGTTTAGGGGGGTATATTGGTTTCACCCTGTCCGTCTGTCTGTCCGTCCGTCTGTCCGTCCGTCCGTCTGTCTGTAGACGCAACTTTGTCCCCCCTATAGAATTTTTTACTACTGCATGAAACAGTCTGAAAATTTGTACATATGTTGAACACCATCTGAAGATGTGCACCTGCAATTTTTTTTTAAGATCAGACAAGATTTAATGATTTTATGACAGTTTTCATTTTCCTTATTCTATATATTGTACACTGATGTTGAAAAGTAAGGGAGGTAATCCTTACAGACTTTATTAATTAATTAATAGTCAACACTCTAAAATATATTATATTAATACATTCAGATGGAGATTTTTTGTCTTTATTTCTTAACTTAATTTATTTTTTATAAGTATTCTATCAACTGACAATGCAAAATTTTTGTTTGTCATTGATAAATTCTTAGGAGCTAATAAGAACATCAAAGACAAGTGTGGCTGAATTCAGTTGTCCCAAGGGGGCCATTATCTGAGCCATGGTTTAGATGGAGCATGGATTTAGGGAAAATTGATAATCTGTAAAATGGGCGGTGGTTTTGGGGTTATTTTAATACTGCTTCATGTAAACCAAAACTTTCTATCATTATAATGAAATAAATAATATCATTATTAATAAAGAAGTTAGCTATTTTTAGAAGCTGTTTAAATTTATTTGTCAAGTAAATTGATGAAGTGACCCTATAGGGCATTAATTTAAATGAAATTCAAAATTACTGATATGATTGTAGTGTTTTGGCAATTTAAAAATTGTTTGTAATATTAAATTTTCTTTTTTTCATATTTTTACATAGTATGCTAATTATGATAATGTTTTGGGATTTTATCCAATTTAACAAGCTCATCAAAGAAAATCATATTCCTATGGGATCAATTTTCTGATATGGAGTTGCATTGTACCATAGGAGAAAGTGAGGAAAATTTGAAACAACTAATTGCATCTGTCAAGACTCTGATTAGAAAGATATTGAAAGTGTTATCAACAGAAGAGCATTGCTTGGCTATTTTCATTTACTGCAAAGGGAGGGGTTATTGTCACTTTGTTGGTTTTTCTTTAAAACAATGAAATAAAAAAATATCACCAGATACATAAATTTGTAAATGTATTACTGTTATACATATGTATTTACAGTGAAGTTTTGAAAACTTTGATTTTAATTTTGTTTTGTTAACTAATTTAGTTTTTTACAATTCTAGAATTTTTTTTTTATTTATGTGTCGCAAACCTTTATTATACAATTCAATTATTTGTCCCATTTGAAATTAGCCTTGCGGGGGTATTAGTCCCATTAGGACAGTTCTAGTTTGAGTTCCCTCCAGAGTTTTCGATTGTTGATGGTTGTCAGTTGAAATGACGATACACTTATAGCATTGAAAAATTATGTTAAAATAACATTCTATATGGATTGCCAAATATTTAAAACAATATCAAGGCCGAAATGAACAGTGGATTTAAAGTGAGTACAACCAGTCGTAAGAATAATTCAGACACCAGCATTTCGTTTTTCCTCAATGATAACTCTTCCTTTTGAAGTGTTTTTCAATTTAGACTATTACTAAAGACTAATATAAATTAACTATTAATATGACGCATGTGCTAAAAAAAACATTTTCTTGTTTTTCGGTTTCGTTATGGGTAACTGATATCAATCAATGTTGTTTTATTCTTAATCTAAGCTATTGTTGAGAAGACATATCTTTTACGAAATGTTGAAAATTTCATATCATTTATTTCATAATTATCAAATTATTCTATTTATCAGAGTGAACACTTTGAAGTTTTGTAAGTGTATGTGTACTAAATTTTTGTATCTGTATTCGTATTACTGTTCTAGTAAGGTAATACTAGTTACCATGGTTACCCTTTAATTTGTTCTATAGACTTAAGTTTGCATGTAAGTGTTAGTACATGTTTAAACACGGTTTCTTCTGGTTCAACTCCATCTTGGCATAGAAAACTTTGCCTTTGTTTTGATTGGCTGTTAATTGAAGTATAAGACATGTGCACACTGTGATGTTTTTCTGAGTAAAGGATTAAGGGCATACCCAACCCAGGATAAAACCTGGCAAACCTGTAAGCTGGTTGGAACAGGTGTCTTTAAATACAATTAGCCCTAACAAAGCTGAATAGTTCTGAAATAGAGTAGATTCACAGTTGGAAATCACACATCAGAACAAAACACTGAAAATATGTTTATGTGAGCACTTTTATGGCAATTCTTTCAAACAATCAACTAATTTCGTTGTTCTTCCTCGAAGAAAAATATTTCCCCCCCGGAGAAATGGTCAGCTCAGACCTCCACCAAGTTGTGATGTCGCTGTCTTTGTGAGGACGACACGCGGTGGAGGCTGTTTAATTGACCACCTGCTGGAAAAATTACAACAATGTTGCATTATCATTATATAAAGAAATAGTATTTTCTATGTCAAGCAAATAATGTTTTCAATATTAAAGCTAGATATAACCCCTAACAAAATGGGTATGCAAACTCACATATAAAATCAATGTTTGATACAGTAACACAGAAAGCAAATATTCGATATCATGCTTCACACATTACAGAGTCTTATTGTTATACCATGGCCCAAAAAAGGAAGAGAAAAATGATAGATACATGTAAATCCTCTTTAGAAGATTTTTATATTTGTGACAACGTTTATAGTGATTCAAATTACGTATCAATAGCTTTATGCGCACTCAACAGATAAGCAATGTAATACCCGACAGCTGCTCTATCATATGCATATAAATGCTTTACCTGCGCCGTTTTTGAGGCGAGGGTAGGAGAGGAAGGGGTTCCTTAGGTAGGGGATGTCGGTAAACCAGGATGTTCGCTTCTTTGTGTCCCTTGCGTCCTTGCTGCGTTTGCCGATTGGCTTCCACGACGAACCTGCAAGATAGAAACGGAAACATTCTTATGCACTGATCAAATAAATAAACAAAATTAATATTAATTCAGATAAAAATTGTTACTGGTATAAGGAAAAATTGTGTTTTAAAAAAAATTAAAAATTTTGTTCGAAATAAGTTTTTTATCAACAATACGATTGATTGCTTAGGGTTATGACTTGTTTACAACATAAAAACAAGAGGCCCATGAGCCACATTGCTCACATGAACAACAATAGACATAATTAAATCAGCTTTATTGAGTCATATACAAAATATCAGGGGCCAGAGTCTAAACAATTTTTTAAAGAATCAACAATATGTCAAAATGATTGCATATAAGTAAAACTATATATAACATTTGAGTTTTTGTAAAATGTTTTCCTTTGTAAAATTGGACCCCCCCCCACCCATGTGGCCCAACCGTACTCCTGAAGATTATGATTTTGACAAATTTTTATCTACACTTTCTGAACTAACTAAAGTTAGAACTTTTCTAGACATATTGTGTTTTAGAAGATGATTTTTAAAGATATTTTTTTATATATTGCTATGTTAAGATTTGACACACCCCCACCCCCCATTGTGGCCCCACCCTTCCTCCGGGGATCATGATTTGAACAAACTTGAATCTTCCCTATCGAGGATGCTTCCACTCAAGTTGCAGCTTTTTTGCCCCATCGTTTTTTTTTTAAAGATTTATCTCTATATAATGCTATGTAAAAATTCGAACTTTAATCTACACTACCTAAAGATGCTTCCACACAAGTAACAGCTTTTCTGGCCAAATGGTTTTTGAGAAGAAGATTTTTGAAAAATACCAACAAATTTTCAATGATTTTTATTTTATTTTTATGTTTATTTTAAAAACTTAAATCCCCTTTACCTAAGGATGCTTTGTGCCAAATTTGGTTGAAATCGGCCCAATGTTTCTGGAAAAGTCGAAAATGTCAAAAGTTTACGGACAGACAGACGGACGCCGGACAAAAAGTGATCAGAAAAGCTCACTTGAACATTCAGCTCAGGTGAGCTAATAAGTGTTTACAGTCGGGAGTTATTTACATATAATTAATGTAGTTGATTAATTGTTTATGGTTGGGAGTTATTTACAACATATGATTAATGAAGTCGATTATTGTTTACAGTTGTGACTTGTTTACATCAGATAAGTATCACTGTCTTGACTCATTACAGTGTGGGTTTGTTGTTATAACCTGCAATCACTTTCTTTATAAAGTTAATAAAATTTAACTCATTTTAAAAACCTATGAACAATAACCATACGCAGCAAGAGAAACACGAGTGAACGCGTTTTAGGAAAACAATTCGTTAAATCGTCTGTCGTCTGCCAGCTTTTATTTGTGTGGGAATCCGAGAAGATCACGAATGGCTGTTCTAATTGAAGTCTGAGACTCTGTTGTAAAGCAAATTGGATCACGATTAGTGTTAACAAACTAAGAAATTTCTCCCCATTTTCTCCTATATGTCAAAAGAGACAAACGATCCAATCCATTCATGTATTGGGCATATCCTGACAACATCCCAAAGTCCTACCTATTAGTTCCGATTGTGAAACAATGATAATGATATTGAAATGGGGTAAATCACGTTAATCTAATCACTTTCAAATGACTTTTAATTTTACACTCCTTTGCTCTGCTGTAAATAGCTAGCAATTTTTTGCCTGTAGAATTATGTCGATAGTATTTTTAAACAACCATACTTCTGAGGAAAAAACCTGTGGAGAGTTGATGGATGACTGTCCATTAAATCTCAATTGATAATTAAGGGGACTCAGTGAAAGTATTCTACAATTTTCTCAAGAATTTTGAAAGTTTCCATTTATCAAGAGGTATCGTCTGCTTCAGGCAGTCATTAGGTTTGGCGCGTAATCGTCAAGTGAGCCCATTGAATGTTTCGTAATAGCTCACCGACCCTTGTCTTTGGCAGGAAGTTAAAATTCATCATGATTAATGTAGTATTTACCATGCTCCGTATAAGCACTCCCAATACATTCTTTATATTTTTTGTTCGAATATGGATACAGTACAATTTTGTATATCTCTGAGACTCAACTTTTTTGACATGTTCAACTTGCACGGTGCGTGCAAACCTCAGTTTTGCCTCTTGCAACTACAAATGTTCGCCTTCTGAATCCTTCCAAGAAAAATAACGCAATCACCATTATGAAAGTCAATGGGAGGAATACATTAAAAGTGCTTTTCTCAGTTTAGGGATAATGGTGCTTGTTTCTTATTGTACATAACCATCCTTATATCCTCAGAGTTACTAAATATGCAAAAATTGACGCGTATCCCCAAGCGACGCGTACGTCTTTGTCTGTTTAGGTAGATATGCTACTAAAGCGATAACTGAACCAAATTCTAAATAGGGATACCATAGGAAATCATAAGTCGTTCGTAACATCCGTCGGAAAAACACCCGCTTCAATTTTCACAAGACTTAAAGACGTTATGTTTACAATTTATGTAAGTTTTATCATGAAGGGTTGCCTTAAAAATTTGTTACATATAGGAAATGCAATATGTTTAGCGGGCGCATCTTTGCTTTGAGTTTAATGCAATTGTCGTAAATATAGAAATACATGTATTACCCAAGCCCGGGAGTCGGTTTGTAGGATAATATATATATATATATATATATATATATATATATATATATATATATATATATATATATATATATATATATATATATATCGTGTCTTTTCAATTCAATGTTGACATTTTAACGAATGAGATTTGAAAATATTTAATTCATTAGATAAGAATGGACACGGGCTAGCTTTGAACATTTCTTTTAGTTGTGAAATTTGAAGAAACCAGTGCATATAATAGCAATTAAATTTTGTGATGTAAACGTTTTCAGTTTTAAGTACAGTTTGTGGACCTTTCAACCTGCGTGTTTCACTTAATTCGTATTTTAAGGATGTTGTAAACATCTGTACTTATAAAGAAGCAATGCAGTAATGTTTCTGACCATTTAAGAAATGTATATATATATATATATCTTCTAATAAAGTGATTTACAAAATCTGTTTACAAAACAAACTTCATTAATATCTAAAGTTCACTACTTATAATAAAGATTAGTTCCGTTGTCGGGACGGGTATTCATGTATTTAGCCTTCGTCAACAATAATTAACGCAATATGCTTTGAAAGTGGTTTTGCTAACTAACAAAAATAAAGCAAAGTTTTCATTTCTTTCATATCTGAAAAAAACGGTATCAGTAAACGATGTACATTAATTCGGGAGGAATCCGTCCTTTCTTTTATAAAAGATTTGTGAAAAAAATCAGTTGATGCTTAATTGGTAAAAAAAAATCCTATCAAGCAGCTCGAAAGCTGTGATCGCGCAATAAAAATTATTTACTTCAAATGTTTTTTATCTTAAAAGGAGACATATTCTGCAGGTTATTGACTTGGGAAAAAAAAAACTTTGTATGAAAATTTGAAAAATCAGTTAATACTTAAATGGCCTTAAAAACCGTACGTAGCAGCTTGAAAGCAGTACTCATATTGGTAAACATACGGGTATATTTGGTTATACTCACCGGAAGTGAACATGTAGGCGGGAGCCTTGTGAACGTTTCTGGTGATCTTGCGTGTGGGTGGTTGGGGTTGGGGTCTGTAGGAGAAGTAGCTGGTGCAGCCCGCCCCCCAGCCCTGGCAGGGTCCGAACACGCCCTGTCGCTTGTCGCTGACCACGGCGGCGACTAATAGCCCCAGTGTAACCAGTTGCAGTTTGGACATTCTACAGGGGGTGTCTAAAATATAAAAGTTCCTGCCATATAAATCAGCTCTGTAATATTGAGAAACAAGACTGACATCGTCAAAGTTTACTATTGGCTCGTTTTGTTAATCCTTTTCTTTTCTTTTTTTTTCTTTTTTTTTTTTTTACAGATTCATGAAAATAACATTTGCACATTCTGTTGTCGTATACACATTTTTATTAACAGGAGGTTAATTTTTTCTAACGACAGCAATAGCTTAATCTAAAATAGGAAAAGAAAAATTTCTTTATATTTTCCCCATTTATCACGATTTAAATCATGACTATTGGAATATGATATTGTCCGACTTTGCCTTCAAGAATTATATTTTTTTGGCTTAAGGAAACATTTAGCACATTTTATGTCGTGATACATTTTTTATTTTTATTCTGACTCTAATAGAATGCAGGTGTCCGAATCTCAAATATAAAAAATGCCCGTTTTTTTTTAAAATTGTCCTAATACTATTCATTAGATAACTCGGTACAGCTTATTGTTAATCAATATAGCTCATGTGTTTTATATTTTTGTACGGCATATTTCTTTATCAAATTGATCAGCTGTTTCATGTACATAGTTTACAATAATATCATTTATTGTGAATTCCCTCGTTTTTAAATATTAGTTAGAGTTTTGAATTTGTTGAATGTTAAAAATAGTTTTAAATTCAATTCGTGATTTTATTCCCCCGTATAGACCCCTTTCACGGTAACAGCGGTACCGCTCTCTTGCAGGGTTGTTTTATCTATCTACAGAATAAAACTTAGGCAAAATTTATCAACAGCAGTACCGCAGTTATCGGGACAGTCACAGAGACTAATTGGAATCCCCACCCAACTACTGGACCAATAATTTGTTCCGTGTATATATTTTTCACATTTAAGCTCACGTTTCAGTTTCGTTAATTTGTGTGTGTGATGATAATGTCTACATAAATTATGGTTACTAATATTTTTTCGCCGCTCTTTGAAGTTAAAACCCAAACCATTTTAAACACAATTATATAGATTTTCCATTGAATAGATCATTATTACGAAGAATCAACCCAATTAAAGAATTAATAAAAGTACACTCGCATTAAAAAATAATAATTTTTATTTTTACAGGTACGATTCTAACCATAACATATTTAATAAATATAAAGAATACACTGTACATAGAAAATAACTATTCCAGAATAATATGCTCATAAATTGACAATGTCATTGCAAGTATATGGAAATAACTGCTAAATTGGTCTAATAATTTTTCTGGAGTTAAGATAGATACAGATAGAGTTACCTGAGTTTGAAGGTAGTTCCTGCAAGTAGTGTGCTCCCACCTGTAATGTATGCCGGCTCTTTGCCAGGTACAGCCAATATTTATACACCATACAAACAGCTTCAGAGTGCGCGGCGGGAAGGACAGGTCACACAATCCATTGATATCCAATCCTGCGTCATTCACCCATGATTGACTAGTACTGTCAGTCGGTATTCTATAGGTCTTTGAATTCTTGATGTAACTCTCGGAATCCGGCGCTCATCGGCTACAGTTTCGTCAACAGACGATGTGTCTTAGACATTCGCTTATTTAAAAAATTGCTGAAGATGACATCTATCGAAATTTGGCATCCACGGGAATAAAGCTTTTTTATGTTCTTATCGCAATCTATGTATTTCCAGATCTTGGTCAATAAGATTCCGGATATTTGGCGCTTATATAAGAATTAGATACTATATATAAAGATCTATATATATATAGTACTTGAATTTCTAACTCAACAGGTTCCTGATATTTTGCATTTTTGGTACATATCACACCAACCACAAAAATCCCCGACACTTGAGTTGTGGTTCAATACATATACTACATCATTACTTGGATTTGCGAGACATATAATATCCAGATATTAGATTCTATGGGTCAAATTTTCGCCACTCAAATTTTTGATACTTGAATTGTACATGTGGTACCTTTGTAATCATCGAATGATTCCGACTGGTACATAAACTGACAGTATTTTGCAGTCATAACAGTTCTGTAAGAAACTTTAGATACTTAATTTTCAAGAAAGATGAAAATGATATATATATGTTTAGGAAAATGTAACCAAGGGGATTTGACATGGTTATATAGAGCTAACCATACATAGGGTGTCTAAATATTTTAATACATATTTTGATAGTTTACATCCATGCAAGATCGACCTATAACGGCTTCTGGAAGCACGCCTGTACTCTTGCTGAAGTTCTTTTATATCGTATTCCATTCATGATCGTCTTATAAATCGCTGTATTATGTTTATTGGGGATTTTTATAGTTCCTGATTGTATCCCCTGCAGGGCCGCGTAAGACCTTGAACAACCGATTTCCACCCCGTACTATTTTTTTTACCCACAATACTTAGCGGGGTCTACCAGCACGCGGAGCATATTTTCCGGGTAGGAGAATGTCTCTGAATGGGCGCATTATCACCACGGAACATTTAAAAAGAATCGTTATAAATGATTTAATTAAGAAAGTAAGCATTTTATATTTTTGCTCCGAACGAACGTAATACGAACCCATTATTGTTTTATTTGTGCATTTATTATGTCATTAAATATGCATGACCAAATGACTACAAACTAAACTTTATAATTTTGATAGAATGGTAACGTTATTATCTTTAACTTGAATTCCGTCCTGTTTTGGAATTTCCACAGTTGTTTTAGATAGAGAAAATTTTCTCCTAGTACATGTTTTAGCAATTTACGTCGCAAATGTAAAATAAAATAGTAATTACGAAATAAATTGAACGTATCAAAATGTCTTGCAGTTAAGTTAAGACTGCATCATTTTCAAGTTCCATGCAATAAAATCGTGGGGTTTTTTTTAACTGTGTCCATTATAAACTTTTTTATTTTTTTTATCTAATTTTGTTTATATAAACTTTGTCTTTTTCAATTATATCATTATTTAGTAATGTTAAAAAGAATTTACATTTTATTAAATTGAAATGATTAATAGCGAGCGAAGCGAGCTCAAAGAACCAGTGTGCGCGTGAAAAAGAACGAGCTTAACCTACAGATTCATCAAGATTTTTTTTGGGCGACATCCCATAATGCTCTCTGATGTTTTTTGCCCGTAGTGCTATGCCCAAAATGGCTAACATTTAACTCGTAATTAACGGTGCCTTGAGGTTTGATGACACGTTTTGAGTACCGCACAAGCTTTAGTGAAACCAAGAGATTTTTTATATGCTTCCAGAGTCGAGATACGTAAAAAAAAAAATGAATATATATTTCAACGTGTGACGTCACAGTGATCTCGTGCTATATTTCCCGCGATAAATTTAGAGGTGGATCAACATCTGTTAAATGCGTGTATTAGCTAATATGTAAACGGTGTGACCGTTTGACCGAGCGCAGATTTAACACAGTGCAGTTTGATTTTTTTACAACAATTTATTTGAAACGCACACAGTAGGATCCGTTTACTCAAATCGGATGCAAGATGTTTCTGGACCCGGACGTTTCGTGACCTGCAGGCATGTATATGAAACTTTCCTAAGATATGATCTAAGTGTGTTCCTAAGATGTGACTTAGGAAAAAAGTTAGGAGCATCCTAAGATCAACTTAGGACACGTCTTAAGATGTAGCTCGACGGATAACTTAAGAACATCTTAAGTTAGGATATCCTAACCTTCTACAACCATTCTTATTTTTCACATTTATTCATGCAGATCGAATATGAGAGACTTGTGTAGGGATAAATCATTAAATATTTTGCCAGAGAAAATTGTACGTGTCGGTAGTTAACACAATATGCCTAAAACCAGTAATTTTAATGTATACATTTTTTAAAATTTACATTTGCCTAAATATATACTAGTATATTTACATTTTTCAGTGTCTTTGCCTGTGATAACACTACGTATCGATTTTGTACTATATAACCCATAACTTCAAACGACGCCAAATTGAGGCGCCAGCGGGGTTTCCTTATTTATATTGAAATATTTAATCGTACGATGGCTTAAAATTATATAAATATAAGAATAAGGAATCATTCTTTGAATATTATGAGGTGATAATTTCGGTCGGGGCGTGATCAAATCTATCAATTTCGGTCGGGGCGTGATCAAATCTATCATAAAGCCCTTTGGGCTTTATTGGATTTGATCACGCCCCGACCGAAATTATCACCTCATAATACTCAAAGAAGGAATAAGGAATCATTCTTTGAATATTATGAGGTGATGATTTCGGTCGGGGCGTGATCAAATCTATCAATTTCGGTCGGGGCGTGATCAAATCTATCATAAAGCCCTTCGGGCTTTATTGGATTTGATCACGCCCCGACCGAAATTATCACCTCATAATACTCAAAGAATGATTCCTTATTCCTTATATATCAGTATCCAATAACAATTTCGTTTAAAATAAAGAAAGGAAAATAAAACAAAGAAAAAATGCCCACCCACCCCCCTGAAATCCAAATAACTGCTTTTTTTTTTAAAAGAAAAAATGTATCAAAACAGAATTGACTTACAAAAAAATAATTATTTAAACAACACGTGTGCAATCTTTAAGTGTAAATTAACATTTGATAATCTTGTCATTCAAGTACATGTAATACATATTTGATACATTTATTGAAAACATCCAATGAGGGAAGGCTACCGATAATCGTTATAAAAACAATCAAATCCGTCTGACCTGTGTATAGGTGTACCCAGGTGTTATTTATGAGGAGACTAATGAAGAGATCCCCTTGTCAACACACACGCGCTATCATCTACCTAATATTTCTTATTACTCATTCATATTAGTTATCATATGGTTATAATAAAGGTCCGTCGAAAACCCACGACCAGTTTCGCATACGCTAACAGAATAAATTTTCTTTTTATATCAGAGCTTACATGCTGCAGTCTGGCTGCAGTATTTTTATTCTTATTTATCAAAAAATTAAAAAGAACATATGAAATGTTGAAATAAACATGCCTTTTATTACTCACAATCCATGATAATCCTCTCTCTCTCTCTCTCTCTCTCTCTCTCTCTCTCTCTCTCTCTCTCTCTCTCTTAAAAATTCTTTGATGTTAGTTGATAACTATCAAAATATCACTAGTTGACAATGATGCAAGGTATGTGTAATTCTTGCTGCGCTCGCCACAACGGTAGCGCCGTAAAACATTATTTAAATCAGATTTACTAATTTTATGAGAAAAAACAAACTCCAAAAGGAAATTGAACTTTAAAATTTTTTGACACGTGATATAAATGCACCAAATATAGCAATCTTATATAAACTTTAATGAAAAAATTCCTATCGATAAAATGACGAATCCTAAAGGATTTCTATTGTTTATGACAGGATGATGAATAAACAAAATGGGAGTTTGAATGGGGATCGCTGCACAGTTATCTGTGCGTGATGTTAACGAGATGTGGAAATTTGCTGCACTGAGATCAGTACGATTTATTGTTGACACGGCTCATTGCCCAGGGTGTAACTTGTCTCAAACAAAACTAGCATGCAATGTTACTCCACAAAACAAACGAGTGCCAGACACTACCTTCATTAGGTACTAGTTTATTATGGTCATTTGGGTACTAGTGTAAGATGGCGGAAATGGTGTGGGAGAGTAACTGAACTTGTCAATGGAGTCCTTGTTGTCGGTTCAGTCTTTGTTTATGTGAAATATTCACGTAACGTTAAAGACTTCCTTTCTGCGGAGTAAAAACATAACAATGAGGAGATATAACTAGACGTGTTTTTATTTGAGTGTGATCGTACAATTATGGTTATATTGTAGAAGGGAATAATAAAGGATTTTTTTTTTACCAGTGATATTCTAATAATTTTACAATTTTGATTTGCAGGAAAATACGTAGGAAATAGGCCAATAAAACTAAGAAAAAGCAGTTGGAGGGACAGAAATATTGAAATAGTCCGGAAAAAGGATAAAGAGAAGAAACGACTGGGTCTTCGTTAATTGCACAGGACCGGAAGTGGATTATCTTTCATCATTTAAATAAGTTTTTTTTTATAAATGACAAGTGTTGACTTTAATGTACAAGTATACGGTAAAGGTACGAGTGATGAATGTTACTGTACAGACAAGGTACGAGTGATGAATGTTACTGTACAGACAAGGTACGAGTGATGAATTACTGTACAGACAAATACTGAACTGGTTTGTATACGTTTTATTAAACAATACACTGAGTTCTTAGTTATCACATTGTAGAAACCAAATATGATGGGGCGGGAATCTGTGTACATTTTATGCCAGTTCATACAAATGATTGATTTTTCAGAAATGATGGCAGATATTTTCGATATTCAAACGTATAATGTGACTCGATGGATGTCATATCAAAATATATGTAAAACATTTTGGAAACCTCCTATTAGGTCAACCTAATGGACAAAAAATGAACAGTCTTGTTTGTGTCAGTATTGTGCCTGTTGTCATAGTGGAAAATATTAAGCAAAAAGACAATCATATTTGTGCGCATTACATCTGTGGGCTCTAGCTTTATATTGCTAACGACCTGCGTTCACAACACCGATTATATTTGCTTCAATCAAAACTTAAAAAAAAGAGATAAAAAAATTGAAACAAAAATAGCAAACAACGGTTTTCAGATAGTAAACTGCAAGTCAGCGCATACAGATCATGGCCAATCAGAATTCATAATGCTATGTTTTAAAACTATTTTCAACGTCTCATCACATCATTTAGTATATTAAGTATATTTTCAGGCAGGGCATAATGTAATTGAACTATCTTTTCATTGCAAAATACGCAGAATAAAAGCTTGTCTTCTAGAATATTCGTGTTAATGAAGGATTATGACCTTTCCCAATCTTTTCAGACAAAAACTCAGCAACATCGACCAGATTTGGGTAAAACATTTGGATCAGGTGTAGATCTAAGGTCTAAGTCCTCATGCAAACTATATGTATGAATCAATTTGCAGTTAACCAATCGGAACATTTAAAAGCAGTCTCTTAGAATAAAAATATAGCGTATGGTTATACAAATCTCTGTAGTGAAATGTTAAATTTTATCTTGATTTTAAAATAAGTGCGTTAATGAGTGTATTCAAACAACACCTGTTTCAAAAAGAGTACTTTATCATCATGGGTTATCAGTCAAATATGAAGTGTTTCGCAGAAAAACCTACAATTTAATTCTGTAAAAAACGTAACAAAAAGCAATAAGAACAAGATATTTTTTAAATGGATTAGAAGTTTTCTCGTTTTTTTTAAAAAAGGGTTTCCATCAATTATTTGACATCGCCATTAATTGACCATTATTCCCCCTGCTAAGTAGTTTCGTTTGTTATTATTTTGGTTAAAAGAAGGGATCGTCGAATGTTTAAGGTTTAATGTTTTTGAACAGCTTAAGGGAAACATTTATGAACACGTGTTATAGAAACTTTCCTGCATTCTTTCGAAAAGCTCCAATTCATGCTTTTGACAAGTTAAGACTTATTTGAAAATATGGCACTAGTATCCATCGATACTATATTAAATGATATTGTGTGCCATTGTGGCAATGTTTATTTAATATAAAGTGCCAAGGATTAACGAGTGTTCTTTTGTGGAAAAATCCAGTAATTAATACTAAACATATGTTCAACTTGTTAAATCTTGTACTTTAACATGTTTTGCATGTTCACATATTTCACAGAAGTTTTTACAAACATATAGAAGCCTAATTGATTTTTTAACAGCTGTCTATAAAAAAAAAAAAAAGAAAATCAAATACGATTTTCCTTATTTTGCGTTAACTTTGTTTTTGTTTAAGCTTAGTTTTCATGATATAAGTTAGAAATTAGAAAGATGTCCTATATTCATTTTAAATTTAGAGAAAACTGCTCCAGCAGATAACACAATTCATTATATTTTTTGCGAATCCGCAAAAATTTAATAACTCTGTGTGAAAGAAAATCAGACAGGATAATTAAAAATAAATGCACGATTTTGAAATACATGTAAACTTAGCAAGCAGTGATTCCTTTTTAATCCCTATAAAGGTTGCAAAGGTGTCTCTCACAGGAAATGAACAATTTTGTAGCTACATGTAGATAACTACGACAGTAAAATTTTGAGCTCAAGTCGTGACCCAGGAACTTGGTCACGATTTGAGCTCAAAAAAAAAAAATTTTAGCTCACCGAGACGAACGTCGGGGGGAGCTTATGCTATACCTCCGGCGTCGGCGTCCGGACCTGGTTAAAGTTTGGATGGTGCGTCTTATGATACTGATGCACCTGACAGGCTTGAATGCTGAATCTGAGCCTTAGGTTTTGGATGCTAGATGAGGTTTTAATAGTTGTAACAATATCATTTTGCACCTTTATTTATTACAGTAATATATTTATATAATAGTGTTGTGTTGTGCATGTTCTATGCCTAAATAGTAGTCAGGGTTTGATACAAGAGTTTTTTAGCATCCTTGATAATGGAGACCAGGTTCTGTATCTAAAGCTACCTCTGCAATTCATTTATATTATAGTCAAATCACTTATCTATAAAACATGTGACCTGTTCAAAAATAACTATTAAACCCTTTGTATACTTATAGATGAGTATTGAAAATATAGCGACAAACTGACAGGAGGCATAAAAATGTATTATATGATATATATTTTTAGTATCATAAGATGCAATATCGTATTTTATATTATTGTTTTGATAAACATTGAATCTAATAATACCGTATGACATGAACGTATGATTATCATGAAAATTTTTAACATATGTTATACGATATTGTGTCAAAACAGAATCCATGAATATCCAAAATCATCAACTATGATTTTCATATAATATGATAAAGGTGGTCTCATTAAGGTGATGCCTCATAAAGGTGATGTCTCATAAAGGTGATGCCTCGTCTCGGTGAGCTTTGTAATCTGTGATAACCTTTGTTTAATGTCTAGAATGCTTAGTATGGACATTTTTATGCTTCGTCAAAATTTGAAAGTCAAATATCGAGTTAAAAGCAAGATACAGATTTCAAAATTCTTTGTTATGTAAACAAAGCTCGAATCTTATTATTGTTTTCATATCTGCTGTATTTTTATAAGTTTCAAACTAATGTTGCTTTATTTTGTTGATAATATTATTTATGAATACATTGAGTCGGATCATTTTGTTTGCCAAAAGTCCCTTTTAAAAAAATAGAAATTTCTTTACATTATATGTAAACAAATATGAAAGACTCGAGCTTTGTTTACGTAACAATGATTTTTTACCTCTTTATCTTGCTTAATTGTAATTTGACTTTTAACATTTAAATGTTGGTCAATCATTTAAAATGCACAAATAAACCAATTAAAACATTAAATGTATAAAAAAAAAAATTTAATTTCAAATCGTGTCTAGCTCCCTTCTGATTGTCATTCAGGCGTATATTAATTGGCGATTCTGAAGGTTCAAATAGCTTTGAAAAATCGATATTATAGGTCTTTAAAAACAATATGTTATCAGATATTGCACTTCGATAATTTTGTGAACAACGAAATCCACGAAAGAAGGTGTTCCAGTTCCTATGCTAATTTTCCCTAAAGGAGTTGCAGATAAAACGGAAAAATCAAAGTTACAGAAATCGATGTAAATCTTTTTTTCATGCAACGTTGTACATAAAGCAGTGAAGAATTTTATTTGGAAAGTTTGTACTAATTTAAGACCATGAACTAAATTTGAAAATGGTTACACAGACAAATGTGGCAGAATTCACGCTATATGAAAGGGGAATCCTCATTATTGTGAAAAACTGCCTCCTTGAAACAAAATTAATTTAATCTTAACGTTTAAAGTAAGACAATTTCTTGAAAACTGCCATTTCCGATTTTTGTTTCAAAGAGGCATATTTTTAATAAATCTGACTTTTGGAAAAAATCATTAATACCTTTGAAATCTAAAAACGATGTGTTAAATATCCCCTCTGTAATTCAAGTCTAGATTAGTCGAGTTGTAACGCGGATAGAATAGATGATTACCCTGTCTTACATTTTTAACTGGGTTCGAATCCCGAAAAAGTTGGAATTTTTTTAAAAAAAATTTTCTTTTAACCGCATGGAAAGGTAATGTATACGTATAGATAATTTAAGAATATCATAATGAATTATTTAAACTCTCATTAATGCAATATTTTGCATGCATGCTTATTTTTTTTAACATTACTGTGCGAAGTCCCCGTTATAAACTTGATAAACATTTTCTACTGAACAAGAGATTTTAAAACAATGTACTCAGTATGCATCAATGTAGAAAGTTGATTTTCACCCTTTTTATGAAATAACCGGGTATGCTGTTTTCAAAGATACATGTAGAAGTTGTTTAAAGCAAACAAAATCATTTTAAAAAAATTGAATCGGTGATGAAGCAATAGGTTTATGAAAATATGTATGGATAAATTTGTTCTACCTTTTTATCTAGACTTAGCGTTTATTTAGATACTTTAGAAACATACTAGGATGATTATAATAACAACTCTGACGGTTTTGAAGAGCGAGAATCAAATTTATTCATGTATCTCAAGAATGATATTTTAAACACGCTGGACAGTAGAAATCAAATTGATATATGTTAACTTTCGAATACAGAATTCTTTTTCTCAAGAACTTAAGTGCTTTAATTTGTGATATTTCTATGTAAACATTATGATATATAGTGATGTTTTGTGTTCAGTTTAATCAAACTCCAAAGATGGAGTTCCACGAAAATGAAATTTTATCTGAGGATAATACATCGAAAGAATCTATTGCTTTAAAACATAAACCCTGTTTGCAAGATGAAAATAGGCTGTTAGGTTTTTAAACGCGTTCTGTTATTTTGTCTGCCAAAACTTGAATTCTTACGTAGTGAATACATGTACACTCTTCAAGTTTGGGATTCATCTACAATAGTTAGCTCCCTTTGAGATCCAGTGACTGTCTGCCTGCCTGCCTGCCTGTCCGTCCGTCTGTCGTCTGTCTATTTGAAGACTTTAATACCCTCTGTGTTGTTTAATGTGGGTGAATCACTGTAGTGAGTAATGCAAAAAATACACAGCTAAAGATAAAATAAGTTAAATGAGATCGTTGGTGTCTTTTTATAAAATTTCAATGCTTTTTTTATTTTATAGAGTGGGTTTTTTGCCATAATCTAATTAAGGTTTAATGGAAAACTTAACCGATTTCAATATGCAAGACGTGGAGTGATGACCCACTATACAATAAAAATATCATTTTGTATCCCATAGATTAAGCGTAGATTAAACGTTTTAGAAAAATAATAAGTCCGTAAATTCGTGGCCAAAGTCGCAGTTAGCATTTAACGAATTTGGTAGGGACTGAAATGGCTCGGTGGATAGAGCACCATTCCTTATGTGATCTTAGACTTTTTAGACATAGGGGTCGATACCACCAAAACTTTATTCAATAATTTTTTTTTTATCGTTTGTTAAAATTTTCAAACTGAATATAGTTAGAAATTGTGCTTTTGCAAACTTGTTTCATAAAATTATCAATTAGATCTAAATGGATGGAAAAAAATTAATTTGAAATTAAACCAATGGTCATTTGCGCTATCTTATTCCCCCATCTTCAAATTTTCATACCGATTATTATTTACTCTGAATATATAATTTCTCCACAGTTATCCTGTCAGCATCGCTGCATTGTACATGTGAACATACAGAGAAGTATCAACCAACTTGTTGGGCAAATTTCTCTACAAACATATCATACTCTGCACATCATTTTTCATAGCTTAAAAAGCGTAAAATGCTTCGCTCAATGTTGTAAATGGGTATTGTTTTACCCACTCGTAAACATTAGCAGAACTACTGTATATAATGCCACGGATTAGCCCGAGAGCGCAAAACAACTTCAAAGTCTGCGTTATCGGCGATTGGCCATGCCCGTCTGGTTACGAGTCAAGAGCAGACTGGAGATGATTCAGAACCGTGAACAATCATTGGGACGGAGTTCGCTTTCCCGGCGATAAAACAGTCGTAAAACAATCGTAAAGTTTGCCACTTGTTAAATTTGTTTAATCCAATGATTTGGATTCCCTATTTTGCAATACGTTATCGACGACAATGCCTTCCTAATCACGCTTTATTGATGAAGGGTTTGGCAAATCAAAAGTCATTCTCTTAATCTTTGTTTAATTATCAAAATTTTCTATATATGGCGAAATGGATAAAGTGCAAGTTTTACGATACGCAAGTCCTACGTTACCTCGTAAATTCTGGGCATTTTGAAATACGATTATCCGGTGGTGGAGGCGACGAGCACGACCCCTAACGTGTCAAGCCGACATTATCTGGCGCCATCGTGAGCACAGTTTTTAGCAGGTGCGCGCCTTTTATTTGAATAAATACTGTTGTTTTGATATACTTGACAGTGAAGAGACGCATGGTAAAATCGTCATACTATATTTTACCCTCTTCAGAAAATACTTATTCCTTACGAATTATCTTTTTTCTATTGTTGACTGATCATTCAGTTGTTCTTTATCCACAAACGGTATGGTAATTCAAAGACTACAAAATTCAGTTGATTTATTCTATATTTCCGATTTGATCTTCCGATAGAGTTTACGATGGGATTAAGGCTTGTATGAGCTAGAGTTTGAACTTCCCGCCGGTTATAGCCTTGTACTGCAGTTCCGTTAAGAAAACCTACGTGTGTCGGTGTATACCATATGATGAAAAGAAATGACAACGAGAAAACTTTATAACCATTTTATTTCCTGTTTCACGAGTCTGCCTTCAGAAGGCATATGTTAGATATGTGTGACGTTATATCACACAGGTTGGATAAAATAATGATATTTGTTCGATTTTTTAAACCTTTTGTAACACTGTATATTGTTCATACATGTATTTCTTTGTGTTCCTATCACGTTATGGTTTACCTACTTCTGGACCTGATCTTTGAACTTTCGTTAAAGCTGCTTGGTCCAATTTTATGTCCAATTTTGTGTACGCTTTTAAACGATGGTTATGCTAAGTATGTGTATAATAACAGACATTGCAGTAGTTTTCCCGGTCTATTAAGCCAAACTTAGATGAAAAAAAAAATATGTGCAAAATTTGATAACAAACCAAACGACATAAAAGGGTATTGCGATATTTCGCCTCATGTTAAAATTCGCCCCTGACATCGAGACCGGTATGGTTTGTATTACGACTTTGACACCGCTATAAATAAAGGTCATAATGTTCAGGCAAATTAAGAATAAACCGGTGTACATGTTGTTCGCTAATATTTCTGATGTTTGCTTTGTTTACAATCGATGCATAACATATGTGAGGTGAATATACCCAATCATTCGGGGGACGAAACCAAACGGTTCCCTTTTCTAAATATTACCATGATGCATTTTGGTTTGTTTTTTTCGTTTGTCCAAAAAGAAATTATTTTATTTACTTTAAATATTTCTAACTTTGAATGGAGACCCATTCTGCTGGTGTAAATAGGAGAAAAGTCATTAAAGTCTAAGATAATTGGTTTGTATGAAAAATTATTTGATACTGTAATAACCAAAAAATCGGTCCAAGCAGCTTTAATTTACAGTTATTTCAATATGTTAGCGTTTTTAAGAAATTATAGTGCTTCAATTACTTATAATGAAAAATCAGCTGATAGCGGGATAGCGGTCATTGTAAACCGGAAGTCGCATCACGTACGTATTATGAACCTGCACCTTTAATTGCATATTTGACCGACCACTACATAAATATTTAAATTACCCGGTCTTTATTCGCAAGCTGGCCTGATCAGGGCTAATACATTTACTAATATATATATTGTGAATCGTCTATCCCATTAATCCCAATAATAAAGTCTTAATCTTCTGTAAGACTCTAATAACTCAGATTAGTCTCAACTAAAGCAGCACCGGTCCCATTGAAAAGACAGTGTATTTCAAAAATAAGGTATGTATGCATGAAAAAAAACTCCATTAAATAATGATGATATTGTCATTTTTGTTTTTTGTAAACGTCATGACAACAAAAGAGTTGTAATAATTCGTTTACAGTGAATGAGATATCAAGGTTTGATATCTTAACACCTAAATTCTCAAATGGACGGTTTTAATACGGTTTCGATTTTGTTTAACTCTGTTAATTCTTTGCAAAATTTGACATTGGTCCAGAAAGTGTTCTTGTGGCGAATTAATTGTTCATTATTTCTGACGCATGTAATTGTGCATGTTAATCGCAAATCAGGATTGTTCTTGTAGAAATGTCCTGACTAAAATGAAGTTACAAAAACATTCTAGGTAAGATTTGTACAAACATTGATATTTTGGAGTACAAAATTAATCTCCTTTGAATAATTTCTGTGTACTATATCATATATGGAGTAGTTTATTTTATCTGCTAGGCTCTAAAAAATTGTATTTGGAAAAATTCTGTGAAGATGTCAAGTTTGGAAAAAATACCGGAAATCGATCAACTTGAAGATCTTGAGGATGAGGAACCAGAGACTGGGAAAGATAAAGCTCCGGATCCACCAACAGCAAGAGATACGGGACGAGCGACAGATCGCGACAAAGGGGCGGTGTCTAAAAAACCAGGGACGAAATTCGACCCCAGCTTGATGATCATTAATGAACACAAGAGAAACAAGATGGTGGTGGCGGCCATTGATTTTGGTACTGCCTACTCTGGTAAGAATTTTTTTTGGTCGCTTTATTTTATCTACGAACTAAATTACACACCTTTTAATTGATAGAAATACGTTATATATACTGAAACACGCAAAGTTCAAATCAATATATAAGGCAGCATTCGGATTTGTTTTAATTTCCGTTTTTTAAATCAATCATGAATGCATTAAGTATTTAAATTATTTTTCAAAATCTTTAATTGGTTCTCATTTTTATTAAATCAAACATTATCATTGCGGGTTAACAAGAAAGATCTATTGCAGGGTACGCATACTCGTTGAAGCATGATTTTGAGATAAAACCTCTGCGAATCATGACAAACCATTGGACCGTCAAGGGATCTGGAAGCATGTCCCTGAAAGCACCGACCTCTATTCTTCTGAACCCCGACCAGAAGTTTCACGCCTTCGGCTATGAAGCTGACCAGCGTTACACCGAGCTGGCACAGAAAGGACTCGGCTCTGAGTGGTACTACTTTCAGAAGTTTAAAATGAAGCTTCAGGGTAACATGGTAAGGACGTAGCTATCAACGCACAAATAGAATCATTTTGGTTTGCAAAAATTTAGTTTCCACCTAAAAAGTCTTTATGTTGTCTTTTGAGTAGGATGTCACCCGGAAAAGAATGCTGGAGGACATTGATGGGAAACAAGTACCAGCACAAACAATTTTTGCCATGTCGATAAATTTTCTAAAGATGGAAATTCTCAAGTCATTGACGAAACATTCTGGGTATACCATCGAGGATGTCCATTTCATCATCACAATTCCGGCAGTATGGACCGACGCCGCCAAACAATTCATGAGGGAAGCGGCCTTGGAGGTAAACTACTTCGTGAGTCGCATCTTGGCAGCTATTTCAGTCATGGGTGTTCTCAGGTTTCTAATACTTGGTTAAATTGCATACAGGCTGGCATTCCTGGCGATAACCTGTCCCTGGCGTATGAATCTGAAGTGGCTGCGGTCTATTGTCGGCATCTGCCGAAAAAAATGTTAGTGGGACTGAGGGGCCGGGATCTCCTACAGTCCTTCAACAAAGGCAGGAAATTCATGGTTCTGGATCTTGGAGGTAAAAATTTATTTATCAATTTCATAATATACTGAAGTCAAAGTTGTGGATTGAAATATTGTAACATTTTCGATGACCATTTGTTTTTAGGAGGAACATGTGACATTTCTGTAATGGAGGTGGTCAACGATGGAAATATAGAGCACATTCGGAAGGCAACGGGCGGGGCGTGGGGTGGGGGCAAAGTGAACGAGGAATTTAGCGTGTTCCTCAACAAAATCTTTGGTGAAGACGTTGTCACTCAGTGCTGGGCCGAGAATCCCTCGGAATACCTCGAGATGGTTCGTGCTTTCGAGATCAAAAAGCGCAAAATTTGTAAGGAGACCACTGATGAAGTCCCGTTCAAGATTCCTGCGGAGCTGAGGATGTTGTTGAAACTAAAGACAGGGTTTGAGCTGGAGGAGGTGATTCGTGAAACCAAGTACAACGGTAAAGTCATAGTTAAGGGAGACAAAATCTTGATTGATCCAAACGTATTTAGGGAGTTCTTTAAGAAAACAATTGATAGTATCATCAAACACATGAAGGAAATATTTGAGGAGAATTCTGGCCGACACATTGCTACTATATTATTGGTTGGTGGGTTTACAGAGTCTCCCTTAGTCCGTGAAGCCATAAGAGAAGCCTTCCCCAACATGATGATAATAACTCCGAAAGAACCGAGTATGGCCGTGTTGAAGGGTGCTGTTTTGTTTGGACAAAACCCCGAGTGCATCTGCTCAAGAATTTGTAAGAGTACGTATGGGATTCGAATCGCTAGACCCTTCATAGATGGGATTCATAGAGATGAATACAAGGTATTGGTAGATGGAAAATACTATTGCAAAAATCTGTTCCAAGTTTTTTTCGCTGTTGACCAGAAAACTAAAATAGGTGAGACATTCAGATACCCCATTCATAATTCATACGAGAGTGAAATACGGCAAGATTTACGAAAGGAACCAAAAATTACCGAAATCTACATAAGTGACGACCCGCACCCGTTGTATATAACGGACTCGAACTGCAAAAAACACGGCGAGATTATAATGGAGCCCCCCGGGGGTCTGTGGCCGGAGAAGTTCTCTGGGTTTGTGGAGATGGAGATAGCGGGTACGGAGATTGTAGGTCGCTTCGTCAACAAACAGAACGGAGAAACCAACATGATCTATTTGGACTTCTTGTCTTGATCGCTAATGACTTCTGATAGCTTTGAATTACTCTGTCAAATGCTAACAATCGCTCTCTTTTATACATTATTACACTAGCTTCCGCATTGTCACTGAAACAGATCCGGGTTTTTTTCAATATTCAGTATCAATAGATATTTTAATAATGTCACTTATTTTTATAAGTTAGTATCGATCAGCATTTACAATGTATATGTGCTTTTTACATTGTATTGCTATATGCATTGACCATTATTGTTTCTCTACAATCTTTTAGCTTCTTGGTTGCATTTTTGATTAAAGTGCTATCTTTATGTTCATCTTGTTGTTTGCGGCTTGTGGAATTATCATATTGTTATAACTTACTGTAATTAATATAAAAAAGGTTGAGGTAGTTTTATAAGTGCTACTCACAAATTGAACAGAATCTGAAAAATTTAGTCCGAATTTCTTCGTTTTACCAGACGTATCTTTGTTTAAACTCAATTTGTAAAATGATCAAAATATCTCAATTATGTTAATATTAATTCGTTTTATAAATACATAGTGTGTTTAGGACAAATTTTACTGATGCCATTGAACTTTAGAACAATCCGACAACTCGAATCCCAAGTGAACAACAGCTGACGAAATTTAGACAACGCCTCCGAGTGTCAGTCGTGTTTGGAGAGTGAGAGGGGTGAATGGGTGGCTGAAGGGTTTCATAATTTGGGAGATTTTTTTTAAAGATTTGCTTGGATGCTTTGTATTTATATTACGGTGATTCTACGGCATTTCTCTTTGATAGTTGGATAGATGAATTACATTGCTGTTCTCACACATGTCATTTTATTAATGATCGACCTGTATTCAAAACTCGGGTATAGTTAACAGTTTATTTACAAAAATAACTAAAAATATATTTCCCATAAATGAAAAAAAAAATTTCTTAAAACAGTAAATCCAATGAACTCAACATATCAAAATTATTTTGTCTACTTCCTTCGATCTCGTTTAAAGATCACTTTCTCCAGTCCCATCATTGGCGCTTCAAATGATAACGAGGCTACAAAGGCAACCATTACCGACAGGACCAGAGTGGCCAAAAACACGTAAATCTGGAACAAAAAGTCAAGAATAATATTACAACTCCGTCAAATCTTAAATGTCAAAGTAAACTTTATCTTAACTTAAATATTAGTTAATAAAAAAAGGCACAAACTAGTATTAGGTTTTTTCTTTTCTGTGAAAATTAAACTCATCGAAAACTTTTACTGTCAAAAAAACAAGCTAATGGTATTCATGTCACTGTACGTATTTAAGTTTGTTTACTGAAAACTGATCTTTTTTAGAAACAAACTACATCAAATTGTAGTGTTATGCTGGCGGACAGATAATCAAACTTACAGCATTTAAGTCATCCATATATAATAGACTCCTTTGGGTGTTGAAGTACGTGAAGATAACCATAAAATGCGAGAGATAGATACAATAGGACAGACGGGCTAGTGGTACAAATGGCGACCAAGAGAGAAGAGTGTTGATAAAACCTGCAAGAAAATTACCATTTGTTTATTTTTTTTTTTAAATTAAGAGAAACTGTAAGTAGTTCACACCTCCATTAAATAAATTTAAAAAAAATCAAAAAGCTGTGTATGTAAACTTGGCTATTACTAAATCAAACCTCCATTTCCGGTTGCGCATGCAAATATGACCCAACAAACGCATGCTCCCCAGACGATTCTGTGCGTGGCGTTGTACAGAGCGGACACGTCACGACTGAGCGCATTCTCCGGGAAATTAATGGGGTCCCGGAGTCCGTACAGAACCACCACGGCCAGGGTAGCGAAAACCAGCCACAGCAATAGGTTCAGGTACTGGGGGAAAGGAAAAGAAAGATAAACACTGTAAACAATCTACATAAATCTACATACACTGTACGTTGATAATACTAGTATAAAGTCTATTTTGTCTTCTATACAACATAGCATTTAACTGACTATTTGTAATGCATCGCATGTAATTCCGACAGCAACGAGTATACTGTAATTGAATAATTGCTTCACCTTTTTACATAGTTGTGCAAAAATTTTAAGAAGCTGCATATACATCTTCTATTATTATACTTTCATGTTAAATACTGAAATCTTATTGGTTTAGACGCAGTTGACGATTCATTCTAATACCCTCGGCGTTAGCAACACGCTTGGCAACGGGCCGATAGAACGAATTGTTACATGCGCGTATATTATGCGCGTACGGTTCGCCGTAGAACTCAAGTCTTTTCTATATAAAAGCAGTAAAATTTGCTATAAAATAAAGACATTCAGTATAATAAAATAAATAGTGCCTGCTTGGGAGGGTACCAGTTGAAATTGACACCCCGAGAAAACCGTTGTCAACCGACGCTTCGCGTCGGTTGACAACGGTTTTCTCGGGGTGTCAATTTCAACTGGTACCCTCCCAAGCAGGCACTATTTATATAGTGTTAATGATACAAATATTCTATTAAGTGATCCACATGATATAACACATATACAGCTTCTAGTGCTTACCTATACAAATGCCCCATTTTTTACATTTGAGCAAATATTTCATGTAGCTACATATCTGGATGGCAGATACCTACTTGTGTTGTTTACATGGACATTCTACTAGGTCATCCGTATGATTTAACATTTTTCAAGAATCTCCAGTAGCTTGATATACAACTTGCACAGATCAGCTAATATTTTTAATATGATTTTGATTTTAGATCAAACAAACGTGCCGAAATCAACCACAAATCCAGAGGAACAAAAAAAAAAAGAAAAAAAGAAAAAAGGAAATAAAGTATAAATGAATTTTTACATAGATCTGTTTTAAATGTTGCGTCAGAATATTTTCAGCCATTTTAACAAGACCTGCAATGTGACGTTAAGGCCTGTCTATTTCATTGTGACGTTAAGGCCTGTCTATTTCATTGTGACGTTAAGGCCTGTCTATCAATGTGACGTTAAGGCCTGTCTATCCTCCAGGTATAGCTCATTAAAATCAACAAGATGTGTCCAACTGTTGTGCTCTTCTTAAGCAATCTGTGCATAATTCGCTTGAGACCCGGGTCATTTTCAACTGATTTACTATTACCTTGTTTATGTTGACTTTGCAGTCTGTTTTGTACAGGAGTGATCCAACGAGGATTCCCACTATATAAGGTCCCATCCGACAGTACGGTCGACCATAATAATTGTTCAAGTAATCAGCCCGCCCTCTGTTAAAGAAATTGTAAACTTTTTAAAAAGAATTCTGATCTATATGTAGGGAAAACTTCTGACAGTGGCATAACTTACTTGTACGTAAATAAATGTACTTTATGCGATTGTGGCAAAATAACATAGACTTACTTTTCCGGATTAATTGAATTTTTCTGCAATATGACATAGTGATACAGAAATGAAGAGTCAGTGCAAAAGAATATTTTAAATTTCTTAATCTAACTATGTGACAATAACATACTAGTACTTCTGCATTAAATAATATTTTCCGCTATTTGTGACTTGAAGTTTCCAGTCTGCATACAATAAAGTTCTCGGTTGTTTGACACAGTAACAAAGACCTTATTAACTGTATACAAAGGTAATTTCTTTTGTAATATAATAGTATTTTAGTCATTTGACATAGAATGACTAATCTGTATATATAATGATATTCTCTTTATCTTAAATAGTGAAATATACTTACTAGTCTGTATAAAAGGGTATTTGTAATTTGACATATTAGACTTTCTAGTTGAAAAATGAGGTTATTCTTTGATTTGACATAGTGACATAGGTCATCTAGTCTGTATTTGAGGATATTTGTAATTATACATAATGGCATTAACTAACTACATGTATTCTTTATACAAAAATATTTCTCTGTGAAATGACATACAAATAGTAATATAGACTAACTATTCTATATCCACATGGTTTCAATGATTTGACACGGTAACATATAGACTAACTATTATTTATACTATTGTTTTGGGTTTTTTTTAAATTTGATATAGGTGTGACTTACTGGATTGTTCCGCCTCCACCGAAGGCACTTGGCGGTAGATCCAGCACATTGGACACAACTCCTGGGGTGATGGCAGACCCCAACAACCAGATAAAACAAATGACTATTCCAACTCGATATTTACTGAAAATTATTTTAAGAAGATCATATATATATATATATATATATATATATAAATATATATATATATATATATATATATATATATATATATATATATATATATATATATATATATATATATATATATATATATATCATTTAATTATATCTTCAGTTATTTGCAAAAGTTCAATACGTATCATTGGCTTTATTAGAATTGTAGAAATTAATTAATTTGTATTTAATCAAAGGATTCTTTGATTGGAATTGAAGATTTAATAAAAGCACTGTGGTTAAAGAGAGTTAGTGGTGAATTTTGACAGTTAGTCATGGCGAATTTGAGCTATATCCTTAAGCGCCAAGCGCGTCTAGCTATAGAAACAGACAAAACACTTACAAGTATAGGGGGATCAGCATCAGGGGGCTAAGAACAAAGAACTGCATATCATTGGCTAAATACCAGGACACACCAAAACACTGCAATGAAGCGAGAGTGACAAAAATGTTAATAGTAACACATATATCAATTATTTTAAAAAAGTGATTTTGGAGAGGACATTCACACGATTTAAGCTCACGATTTTGAAATTTTTTTTTTTTTTTAGTTTTAATATTTAGAATGATTAATTGGGGATTTCTAATGCTTCACAAAATTAAATGATGTGGTTAGTCGACTGACAAGCGACGTGTAGTGATAAGACTTTTTTATTGTCGTAGCTCGAACCTTGCTTCTTTGTTAGCAATGGTACAATATTGGTAAACGTTCGATTCAAATTTGTTTTTCTGTGCATAAAGTTATTTATGTGCACTATAAACCAATTTTGCTTTCTGTCATGTGTCATTTAATGTGATTAAGATATTACACATACTTTCCAGGACAGGTGTATGATTTGTAAATAGAAACACTGCATGAGACAACACACACATCAGAATTCTGTACATTTCTTTTAACCTTACTGACTGAACATTTGGACCAACTTGAAGCATTAGACGAATCATTCTCGAGATCTTGCCGAATATTTACTAAGCATTTACCGATTGTTCAGTAAAAAAGTTGTTGATATACAGCACATTTTTCCACCAAGTGTCTTTGCAGTAATTTACTTCCATGCCTTGGTCTGGCCAAAGTGGTCCATCTCCAAAGTATCGAGACAGACAGACACTGATCATCATCAACAACATATAGGCTGGAGTCAACCTGAAACAACACGTGGGCATCAACCTGAGGTCAGAATGTAGATTACCGGTCAATCTAACATCAACCAATAAATACAATTATGATATAAATCATCGTTAACATATACACTGGGCTAAATAAACGATCTCTATTTCAAACAGCTCACCAGTTTTAGCCAACACAACAGTAAGTCATTTTCTGGAATGTTAAACTAGCAACTATAGTTAATTTAAAGATATATTAAAATTGAAAATATGTATAATTTATTATGTTATAAGGTTTAAAAGCACGAAAGACGAATAGGGCCACATAAAAAATATTTTATCTCGTAATTACGAGAAAAGATCTCGTTATTACGAGAAAATATCTATATACGAAGATAGCATTTAATTGTTCTACATGTACTCCCTGAGTCTTTTCATGTAAAATGGATGAACATATATTAAGAAATTCATTAGGTTCGTGAAATAAATTCAGAAGAAGGAGCAAAGCAGATTGATCAATAAATTAATTGACCAATTTATAAATATGAAGGATAATTTGTTTTCAGACTCCAAAATTTAATATACAAAAACAATTATTTTCAATATAGTTTGTTCATTAATATATAAGACACAATCCGGGGTAAATCTCATATATTCACGATTAAAACTATGTAGTTCTCTGTAACTAATGGAATCCTGTTTATATGACTTGGACTATCTGGTATTTACTTCGGAGTTGGATTGTAATATACTTTGAAAATAAAATTACATGAAGTTCTTTCCACTTATTTATATAAGAATAAATGTCAAATCCGATCATTTTATGTAGAAATAAATAATGATCGTTGCTATATAAAAATAATCAATATTGAATTAACGTTTCTGAAAAAACCCAAAATAGACTGAAAGACTGGACCAATCGACTTGGAGGTATGGATCTGGTAAACGAAGAACATTTATCATGTATGTATTTTTCACAGTAATAAATAAAATAACAACTACATGTACTATGTTTTTTTTTATTATAACGAGATATTTTCTCGTTATAATAAAAAATAGAGATAATTATCTCGTAATTACGAGATCTGTTCTCGTAATAACGAGATCTTTTCTTGTATTTACGAGATCTTTTCTTGTATTCACGAGATAATTAACTTTTAATAACGAGATCTTTTCTCGTTTTAACGAGATTTTTTCTCATAGTAATGAGATAATTAACTTGCAATACGAGATCTTTTCTCGTAATTACAAGATAAGAATATTTTTGTATGTAGTCATATTCGTCTTTCGTATAAAAGAGGTCTACTATCGGTATTTTAAAGATACTTATAATATTGATGATGCAATACCTCCAAAATCTGTGAAAGTAGAACATGAACCAGTTGATTCTGAATTTCCCTTGCCCTTTTTTCATTTCCTTCAGAGTAAGGTATGCCAGCAGTAGACCACTGCAAGAATAAAATGTGCGCGTAAGAGAGAGGGATTGCTAAATAACCGTAATCGTAAAAGTTATATACTAAATACTAGAATCCTCACTAAACACATTGTCATTATCATCAACCTTTCCATTAATTTCGTTTTTAAATGTTAATGTTGCAAAGTAAATAGCTCTGAAATTATATGTTCTATTTATTTATTTCAGTCAATTTGGTTGTTTTATACATACTAGTGAATCTATTCTTTTGAACCCTTTATTTTCTTATAAGAAAGTCTTGTAAAAATATAAATAATAATTATGATAATCATATCATTCAACACCACTTGAAAAAATACGATAAATAAATATATAAATAGTAACTTATTCTACCTCAAAGCAAAGAAAGAATCGACCGCGACGAAGGCGTTTACCACTGCCTGAAATGACCAACGTTGATAAAGGTCAGGGAGTATTGCATAACCGTTGCTCAGAACGGGGTACATGAGTCCAAACGTGTGGCCCAGTACCACCCAGGATATGCTCAGGAAGCGGATGCCGTTCAGGGCGGTCAGGGTGCCCGTGGACTGGTTTACCTGCAGGATCTTCTTCCCATTGGAGTAGACGGAGAAAGCTAGCAGTAGTTTTTCGGCGACACCTGGTAATGACAGTCATATTTTACTGAACGATACAAAACGAAGCATGAAAACTAAACCGATTGTGCGTTGCTGGTGTTTTGGTGATTATATGTACTTACTCTGTGATTGTGGGGTTAATTTGTCGTCATGGACTTACTTTCTTGTTTTTGGACCGATTTCTTTTCGTGTGAGATGAGAAGTGGTGAATTTTCTCCAAGGCTTTCGGTGTGTTCGTTCAGGGTCTCCGATTGGCTGCGTTCTGCTGTGTGTTGCTGACGCTGGATGATCAGTAAGTCATACACAGTACTTACAAGCATCAGGACAGCAAAGATGCCAAGAATCACACTAGTTCAAAGACACAGAAAAAATAGAGTTAAAATAATACACAAATGAGTTTGTTCATCGCTATTTCGTCTACCTCGAATGATTACTAGTATCGGAGAGCGTTTACAAAGAGTTTGAGTGGGGAAGTGGTAGTGGTGGAATGAGTTTCAATGCTAGAAGACGAACAGTGGTGGTTATTATAAGTATCAAAGTACCCCCAACATATATAACCAAAAAAGAACATGGACATCCAAAACTTAAGAACCAATTGTTTACAATGAACAAGGGGGTTTTAAAAGTTCTTAATGCAAATAATTGAAGGGCTTTTTGTTACATCTTCAATCCAGGTCTTTTGAAAAAGAGGAGACTAATTAAAAGCATTGTCTTTTAAATGGCCAATTTACCAGTATTGATCAAACCCCTTCTGATGAAAACAGTGTCGATTCAAATGCATAGCTGTCGTATATCATGTCAATCCGCCTCTTGTCTTACCAACAATCTTCTGAAAAAGCACAGAAAACTAGCTGTTGCTTTGTATTTCAGTATGAACCTCTAGCATGTATGATCCTCTGTAAGACCATACAGGAAAAAAATTGTCTAGTTGTGAATGTGTGTGATTGAAGGTTTCTAATGTATTGGACGAGGAAGAACACCAAACTGGTTTACAAATTCTCCAAATTGTATTTTTTATTCATTTTGTTCAAATACACACAGAGAGTTTATTTTAATTTTATCTCAAAGGTTGTCAAGATATATAGCATTCACTTTTTTCATGGTTTATTTTTTTCAACCTTCTATCAGCAATTTAATAAGTAATCGCTTTTGCTGTTGTTCTGTTAAAGGAAGCCATAGCAAAAATTATTTTAGTAATTACCTCGCTGTATTGCTCTCATATTTACATTATAAAACAAATGTTACTGCAAACGATTTAAAGAGGCTTATTCCTGTAACTCTATGCATATTCATATTTTGCATTGCTCTGCAAAATATTGTATATTCATATACAAATATATACTTACATAGCAACAACAGCTCTCGTGTCTATTTCGGGGTCTTCATTACACATAACATTATAAACACGAACTAGGCTTTGAGTTGGTAGACGTTTCAATACTGTTGGTTAAAAGTACACTCTTATTATTCAATACGCAGCCTAAAATGAACACGCTACTGATATCAAAAAATGTCCCTTGATGTACTTACAATCATTATATAGATATGTCAAATCTTCTGGTGAGCAGGATTTTGGAACACATGCAGTAAAGTCAATCTGATAGATCAAAATACATATCTAATCAGTAATATTTTAAAAAGATTTGAGTGTTCTTGATATGGAATTGAGTTATCTGATTGATTGATTTATTAAGAGAGAGTGTAGAGAGAGAAAATGATTACTTCAAGAGGTATATTGCCGAGTGTAACTTTGATCTTCATGCCACAGAACTGGGTACTGAACCCACTGTTGGAGGGGGGCATTCCTGGAAGAGTCCGGTCTATCCGGAAACACTCGTCGTAGGAACCTAGCCATTTTGTGTTTCCCTCCAGTATCCCCGCGCCGATCTTTCCCGAGGCGTCCAGCACTGGAACAAAAAATTCAAATAAACTCGAAAATTTTCTTTATCCTTCATCCCCTGACCTGACGTCACAGGACGTCCACATGGACAGATTTGTCATATCTTGTTGTTAATGGTGTTAGTACACAAGTGTACATTGAAATACTTTGTCGATGGGTTAACATTTTACGGTTTTTAAGCCAATTGTTGGCTTAATAAATGCATAAGCATTTTGTTGGAAATATTTTCAAAAATCTTTTATTAGATTAAAAGAAAAATTCAGATCGCTACTTGTCCAATTGGAAAATGTAGAATGTAATGCCTCCTAGTAAATGAAAAAAATTTCCTCTTCAACATGTATACATGTATATATATACATTTTTTATTTCCCAAACTCTTCTTCCAAAACTTTTGCTGCTGAAATACTTGTTACATACTGATTTGTGTACCTCAAATTTCATCGTATGAATGGTTTAGGTAAATAAATCAACTGAATTGAAAATTGTGTATTTAGTGAATTTACACTGTAAGGTTAGGCCTTACCATGTGTACATGTCCTTTTTAGACGGTGGCTATAAATAGCCACTGTCTATTGCTATCGTCCTGGCCGGAAGGGTATTTCTCACGGGGACCCTAGCGGATAAGGAACGATAACTCTGTTAGGTATGCAGAGTTACTGGCGATGTTTTACCAATTGTCGATTTCAGTTTGAGAACTAATTTACATCTTATCAGATATTTTAAGCATAATATCTGCTAATTATTTTGTACATACATTTAAAAAATTTATGAAATTGTGTTTTATTTTTAATGAGCAGTTTCCCTGTCTGCTTACGCGGTATTGATAACTTATGCACCAACTGCCAGCTGTGAAGTTTAACTCAGTATCAGGACTCCAAAAATTATATCACTGCGATAATTGACCAAGAGTTCTCACAATAATCGTGTCTTTTTTTTTATGGTGTAAACAATTGTCAGAAACACACTATTTAAACGGGTTTGCCGTTTCTTTTTTCAGCAATTATGCTTCATCGATAAATTCACGATCAATCATTTTCAACGCACCAATTTAAGTTGAGGCAGTATTTATTTTGTTGTCGCTTATTCCAAAGAATTCACAACATATACTTACAATGAATATTACATAAATTACATTTTATTGAACTTCAACCGATCAATGGCACACTTAACTGAATAACGTAATACGATGAGCGAGGTACAATCTGTAACTTTTCTCCATATGCGCCCGTCCTTGCTTTTTTTTTTCTTTTTTTTTAACTGTAACATGTACGTAAACATCGCCCGTTTGTTCTCAAATAAACTCTGTAATTTTTAACTCGCGAGTACATTTTTATTATGCGCTTTCTTCAGCATTTGTTTCCGTGTGTTAGCATCATGTTCTCAACATGCATTTTTAAATGGGCGGGTCTATATAAATGCGTAAATCGGAATCTTGTTGCGAATCGCAGTTGAAACTCAACGCAATGCTAGAATGTGCTTCATAGATGACTGTAGTATTCTACTGAGCTACTAAACTGTAGCTTTTCGGAAATATTGCCGAGATTTGCGAACCCTAGATCTATTGTCTAGTACATGCAACGAATAAAATGAAATTTATAGATGCACGGCTCAGAAAAACGTGCGTTCAACTTGGATTTTGTTTGTTTTGTGTTTTAAAAACTGATTTATCCTGTTAAAACAATAGATTTCATTTTACCACTACTGTTTTATTCGTGACCTGGAGAAATTGAAAAGATCCCTGAAAACATTATTTATTTCTTTGCTCATTTTGCTTAAATCTGGTGCGGAATAGTTTACCCATACTGCCATTAGTTTTATGGGATGGGGAAAAGGTCAAGAATCACACGGCTTTGGAAATAAACATGTATAATTATAAACAGTTTTATTCAGGGTCCATATCTTTTGAGTCCTTTTTTGATAAAGAAGATATACCTTTGTACACAAATAATCTAGAGGTCATAGGTCAAACTTTATGATGAAAACTCCTATACTTGTACGCTCTTATTATATTATGGACATGTCCCAACATGTCCCATTAACAGTATTATTTTACTGCAAAAAATCAAACCGGATGCAAATTTGAAGACCTTGTAAAAATTATACATATTAGTGCAAAACTCCTGACATTACACAGAGTTTTTAAAAATGAAAATATAAAAAAGATTCTTCAAAATCTCGCATATTAAATGCAAGATTAAACAAATATGTGATTTCCAAACAAAGGAACTGATTATGACCTTATGTAAAGCAAATGTTTTGGTGAATAATCAATAAATATTTGTTATATTTATACTAGAAAAGTTAAATGTAGCAAGTAAATTATGCGTTTTAAAGTGTACTGAGAAGCAATAAAATAATGATACATGTGACTATCCCGAATTCATTCAAATGATTTGAATTAATCTACAGCTAAATACAATAGAACAAATGTACTTTAAAACGTTGATTAATGAAACTGCCGCGACTGAATATTGTATGATTTTTCTTTTCAAATTTTCATTCACTTTTGTTGAGAGCTAATGGAAATAAACCACTCGAAGTCGAAGATAAAATATTGATTGACTCTGTGGTTTCATGATGACGTGCATTCCAAAAGCATTTTCCAGTTTTATCAAACATGTTCTTGTAAACTCATTCCGTTTTCTATACACCTACATGTATTAACTGGCTATGAAGACAAATTAAAGTAAGTGTGTTGGCCCCAAGACTGTTACTTTTTCCCTGTGAAGAAATTGAGGGAAAATGCAGTCGAGAGGGAAAATAAACATACTACAAGTATGCCCGAATAGTTAGTAAAAACCTGACAAGTATTTTATCATACCAAAGCCTTATTTGTTCTCGTTACTTTGAAAAATCTACAATATCTTTAAAGCACAATAGTCCAATCCTCACTTTTCAAAAGTTGTTCCCCTTTGCGGGGTCAACCCAAAGGTCAAAAGGAAAAAAACCCACAAATGTCCATTCTTTATACAATCAAATATTTGGGCGTATTGTGATGAAATCGCTTTGAATTTTATTTATTCATTCACTATGTGGTGGCAACCCACATATTGAATGAGGCATTCTGGGGCAAACAAAATAAATACCAAAAACGGATTTTAATGTCAAACGATATAAATACAAATATATATATGCAAACTTCTATGCTACAAAGGCTACTGTAATAAATCTACGGGTTTTCCCCCGAAGACGACGGCCAAGAGACATAGCTTTTGTAAAGTGTGAATTTAGATTACACAACTACGATTTCCACATAACTATCCATTTAGGAAACTCACGACCAGTTGTGCATGTAAGCGTTAAGCATTAATACATGTATGCGATACTGGCCGCGGGTTTTCGACGACAATAATTATCGTACATGTAATATGCCACATACAAACGACGCCACCGTCTAACAGTACTTTCAGTACTTTGATTCTAAATAAACTTACTTTTAAAAGCCCAGAATTCACTTCTCAACAGCCCGGCTATGGTCCGGTTCCATTGCTCACGACAAGTATACGAGACATTATTAATATCTACAAATAGTCCCGAGCCTTGCTCCCCCAAATTGTCACTGGAAAGAGCCAATTCCTTAAGGAACTCTGCATCGTGAACCTTGTTAATCTGTGTCCTTAGCTCCAGGAGGGCCTCGTTGTTGAGTTGTTGTTGGACAGAGGGAGAATACACACGGAAAGTTAAGCGATCCTCGTAGGAACGGGATTCTCCGAAGGCATCGAGACAGTTGACACAGACTCCGACTAAAACCAGTAGAGCCAAACGAAGTCTTAACATAGTGCAGATCTTAATTGTACATGTAGAAGTAAAAGTTTCCTAAATAAGCGCTGGATATGAATCACACTGCTTTCCGTTATCGATTATGAGCCTATGTTTATTTTTAGAACTAGGGTGTAGTTTAATATTGGGGACGAAAACTGTGTACCTTTCATTTAACAGGTCGAGACCACTAGATTTTGTGACGTCGGCATAAATTTGCATACAAAATTAGCTATCTGTTTACTTTTATCGACAGACCAATCAGGCAAATGAGTTGCAAGGCATTGTGGGCTACTACAAGTTTCAGTGTATACAAAGCGTATTGAAAATATATACCATTTTGAATTGTTTTTTGGAAACTCATATTCAATTATTTTTCGGAATTAATGAAATAAATATGGAAAATCATGTCTGATCTTTCATTTTTATGCTCACATTTGAAAAATATTTACAATGAGGCCTTATATCAACCTATCTAAATACCTCATTGTCAAAGTTCAAAAGAGATGTACGCCCTATTATATTAGAAGCAGTGAGTACGTTTTTCACGTGATACCCCAGGTTTGGGACAACATTAGTAGAATTTTGAAATTTCTTCAGGGACACTCATCAGAATGCTTAGTGCATGTACAAAATACTACACGATACATAACTTGTACTTCTGTATTTGTATATATGTCCATTTCTACTATCGTGGCTATTTACGTATGTTAAAAATGTACAATTACCTGCATTTATTAATGGTGTACAATAGTTAAGTCACCAAATGAATAAACAATTATGCAGTTTTTCCTTACCAAAATTTGATTGTACTTGTATGCGTATGTATACCAGTCTATTGATACTGATCGATCTTTGAAGCAACAATTGATAAATTAAAACAACAGTATTTTTCAATGTGAGCATGGAACAATGTCTACGGTACGTAATCTTTCCTTTTTTACCTTCTAAAGTAAAAATGAAGTTGTACGAATTTTCCCGCAAGCAATTAAATATTGTGTATAAAACAGCCACAAACCACGTGTACGTGTTGAAAAGTAAACACGTTGTAGACCGTCATGCTTTGCGACTCATTCACTGGATTGGAGAACCTTTTTGACGTCAATATTGTCACATGTTAAATAATGCTATCCATATAAGGTAGTGTACCCGACCTGTTTAAAGTGCCCAGTCTTTATCATGTGATAGTGAGCAAATGCAAACACTACACATGGATACCGGTGTATTTCTAACACTTATCCTGGATGCACAGCCAGCATATATAAATACAGTAAATATGGTCTGTAATGCACATCACACTGAAGTACATAAGTACAATTAAACGCCGCATGAAATGATCAAACGTACACAGTTCTCAATATTAACTTGTCCATGTAAATGAGGTTCTTGAATAGTTGATCATTTAGAAAATAATAATAATAAAAATAATTTATAAACACGAGTAAGAAAGATTAATGTGTCTCTTGCAACAGTTAGGCCAGCATGGAATGAAACCCTTAAATATAAAACATATGACAGAAATCTGACCTTTTAAATAAAGTATGGGTGTATAATTCAAAGATGGGTGAATAAGGCGTGTAAACTGCCTATATGAGGAAAGATAAGATACTATGAAATTAAAATATCAACAAATCTCATAATTTCTTTCTAAATTACTGAAAACAATATATGATTACCATAACATCGATTTATAACCCTTAAATATGTTAAATAATTGGAAGATGTTGATTTAAACTGGCGTATGCGTGTCAAAACCTCCAAATAGTGTCATTTTTAGAACTTCAATGCCTTTTCTTTTATAGAGTAGGTCTGAGCTCCATATTTTATTCATAGTATATATAAGGTTTAAAGGAAATCAAACCAATTTCAATCAACGAAAACGGGGAGAGATGACCCACTATACCTTAAAAATGTCATTTTGTATCGTTTTAGTCTTTAAGTTCGTGGTTAAAGTCGCATATATCATTTACCAATAGAGTCTGTTGTGACTGAAATGGTTCAGTGGTTAGAGCACCAGCCATTAGGTAACATTATAGAGCTAGTGTTTTTAGGTTGTGTGTTCGATACCACCAAAAATATTGATTTTTTTTTTCTTATCGTTAGCTAAAATATTCAAAACTGAATATAGTTAGAAATTGTGCTTTTGTTAACTTGTATTATAACATAATCAAATATATCTGTTGGAAAAATTAAATATGAAGTTGTATTTTACGACTAAACCAAATGGGCATTTGCGCTATCTTGTTTCCCCATCATCTTTGAATAAAACCGGATGATTGTCATGACCCTGTATTTAAATATATGTCAAATTAATTAAACATATTTTACAGAGAAAATTGTAGTATGGCCTTTAGATTCTATATGCATACAAGATAGAAGGCTTATTTTAAACAAATATCTAATTCAAAAATAGGTTTCGAATTAATTATAATACGAGAAACGTCAATTTTAATATTAAGTTTAATTTTCCTATCAGATAAAATGGATCAAATCAATTTTACAAAGAATTATTCCATGAATTTGTTTATTTAAGAAAACATTTCAAAAAGTTTTTTCGGGGCGTTTCGTCTAACCTCAGGGGATTAATGTTTGATCAAATAAATGACTTAACATCGCTGAATCAGCGTCAGAATTTACAGTTTATATAAAGTTTATCTGAAAGGGAAGTCTGTTGAAAAACATTATATTATATTATCATTACATTTAACCCTCTTTCTTAAGCTATTTCTAGTAGAAAATAAAAAAAAAGTAACAAGTAAAACTTTTCAAGGCAAAGGAAGAAATTGCCGACATATTTTATTATTGAATAAATAGTCCACCGGAATGAATTATTTTTACCCATACAGAAAATATCAACCTCATTGAGGTACTCTCCCCCCCCCTTCCCTCGAAATTTAACTTCAATTTAATAGGGTCTTTATGCCAAAAATTCTATATGCCACGTGTCTTTACTTCTGTCGTGTCAATAAATATTTTTTTTAATTCTTAAAATGCTGATAAGCATGGTTGTAAATTATAAAGTCTGTAAGTACATTGTAGTTCATTTTCGATTTCAATTTTTAAAGCCATGTTTATCTTAAAATACAATTCGAATACATACTATGCTTTCAATGACTTATAGTACAATCGTCTGATTTTTTTTCAAAGATTCTTTTTTTTTGTTTGTATTGCAGATTATTTAATTAAAAGAGTAAACAGGACCTCTCCACTGACTGCATAGAGAATTGATTTAAAAATCAGCACCAAAAATTCATAGCAGCTAAGTGAAAAAAATATAAAAGTATCTCCAAAAAAACACAAAAAGCAATAACACCCTGCCCAAGATCACAAGGAAGACCCCTTTCAGGGATGTCCCAATCTTTCGCTTCAATGTTTCTTCATCAAAACTCGAGATTAACCTGTGCTTGGACATATCTCTTTCACTTTGAATGCAGAATAATATTTTAATTTTTTCATTAAACTTGTGGTGTTCTTAAGACAAAATATGGGGTTCCTATAGCAATTTCATTCGTTTTATGAATGCATTTCATTTTTCAATTCTACATAATACAGAATGTTAATTACTTACATGTATGATCGATAACTATCCACACTTGAATACTATTAACATTTTATTAACAAAAACATCAACAATTTATTTCCCATGTTATGGAAAATATTGAAATATTTCAATTCATGCATTAAATTCAAAGGATTCAAAATAACAAAAATATCTAGTTCCTTCGATCTCGTTTAAAGATCACTTTCTCCAGTCCCATCATTGGCGCTTCAAATGATAACGAGGCTACAAAGGCAACCATTACCGACAGGACCAGAGTGGCCAAAAACACGTAAATCTGAATGAACACAAAGTCGAAATGATATAAGAAACAGTTTCATCAAATAATAAACATAACTAGACACGATCTCGTTGCGAGCAACGAGGAGGTCTTCCGTCTGATTTTAGAATTTGAGATACATGTACTACCTTGCTTTTGCTATTTAACAGCTAAACATGATTTAAAATAGAAGAAAAATGTCTACATTCTAAGGGCCAGATACTATTTCGTTTCAGGTGTTTAGTTGAAAACATTTAAACCCCTCTTGGTCTCTTATTTGAGGGGTCAGCCCCTTTTTCTTAATATCAAATGAAAGGTCATTTACTTTTAAAGACATTTTGCTCAACAAGTGTTAAGAAATTCGATACCGTTCTTGAGATATCTGAGAAAGAACGTTTTAGGGGCCGGTCCCTTATCTCCTTTTTGGGGCCGCTGAACAAAATTTTGAAGGTTGCATATTGTTAAGTACATCATTTTGAGCATCTCTTCTTCTATACTGCATTTCAAAATATTTTTCCTTTTTGAGTCATAGGTGATCAAAGTTTTGGACTTTTGACCCCTAAAAACCCCTAATTACGTAACACATGAGAAAATCATAATACTGTTAGGCTACATAAATGTAAGATAAACATATTTGCTTCTATAATTTATTACAAACTATCCCTTAGTAAAGGGTTTTAGATAAAAGACTTTAGAGCCCTCTAGGTCCCTAATTTGAGGGGCCAGCCCCTTTTTCTTGGTATCAAATGAAAGGTCATTTAATATTTAAGACATTTTGTTCAATAAGTGTTTAGAAAGTCGTTACCGTTCTTGAGATATCTGAGAAAGAACGTTTTAGGGGCCGGTCCCTTATCTCCTTATTGGGGCCGCTGAACAAAATTTTGAAGGTTGCATATTGTTAGGTACATCATTTAGAGCATCTCTTCTTCTATACTGCATTTCAAAATATTTTTCCTTTTTGAGTCATAGGTGATCAAAGTTTTGGACTTTTGACCCCTAAAAACCCCTAATTACGTAACACATGAGAAAATCATAATACTGTTAGGCTACATAAATGTAAGATAAACATATTTGCTTCTATAATTTATTACAAACTATCCCTTAGTAAAGGGTTTTAGATAAAAGACTTTAGAGCCCTCTAGGTCCCTAATTTGAGGGGCCAGCCCCTTTTTCTTGGTATCAAATGAAAGGTCATTTAATATTTAAGACATTTTGTTCAATAAGTGTTTAGAAAGTCGTTACCGTTCTTGAGATATCTGAGAAAGAACGTTTTAGGGGCCGGTCCCTTATCTCCTTATTGGGGCCGCTGAACAAAATTTTGAAGGTTGCATATTGTTAGGTACATCATTTAGAGCATATCTTCTTCTATACTGCATTTCAAAATATTTTTCCTTTTTGAGTCATAGGTGATCAAAGTTTTGGACTTTTGACCCCTAAAAACCCCTAATTACGTAACACATGAGAAAATCATAATACTGTTAGGCTACATAAATGTAAGATAAACATATTTGCTTCTATAATTTATTACAAACTATCCCTTAGTAAAGGGTTTTAGATAAAAGACTTTAGAGCCCTCTAGGTCCCTAATTTGAGGGGCCAGCCCCTTTTTCTTGGTATCAAATGAAAGGTCATTTAATATTTAAGACATTTTGTTCAATAAGTGTTTAGAAAGTCGTTACCGTTCTTGAGATATCTGAGAAAGAACGTTTTAGGGGCCGGTCCCTTATCTCCTTATTGGGGCCGCTGAACAAAATTTTGAAGCTTGCATATTGTTAAGTACATCATTTTGAGCATCTCTTCTTCTATACTGCATTTCAAAATATTTTTCCTTTTTGAGTTATAGGTGATCAAAGTTTTGGACTTTTGACCCCTAAAAACCCCTAATTACGTAACACATGAGAAAATCATAATACTGTTAGGCTACATAAATGTAAGATAAACATATTTGCTTCTATAATTTATTACAAACTATCCCTTAGTAAAGGGTTTTAGATTAAAGACTTTAGAGCCCTCTAGGTCCCTAATTTGAGGGGCCAGCCCCTTTTTCTTGGTATCAAATGAAAGGTCATTTAATATTTAAGACATTTTGTTCAATAAGTGTTTAGAAAGTCGTTACCGTTCTTGAGATATCTGAGAAAGAACGTTTTAGGGGCCGGTCCCTTATCTCCTTATTGGGGCCGCTGAACAAAATTTTGAAGGTTGCATATTGTTAGGTACATCATTTAGAGCATCTCTTCTTCTATACTGCATTTCAAAATATTTTTCCTTTTTGAGTCATAGGTGATCAAAGTTTTGGACTTTTGACCCCTAAAAACCCCTAATTACGTAACACATGAGAAAATCATAATACTGTTAGGCTACATAAATGTAAGATAAACATATTTGCTTCTATAATTTATTACAAACTATCCCTTAGTAAAGGGTTTTAGATAAAAGACTTTAGAGCCCTCTAGGTCCCTAATTTGAGGGGCCAGCCCCTTTTTCTTGGTATCAAATGAAAGGTCATTTAATATTTAAGACATTTTGTTCAATAAGTGTTTAGAAAGTCGTTACCGTTCTTGAGATATCTGAGAAAGAACGTTTTAGGGGCCGGTCCCTTATCTCCTTATTGGGGCCGCTGAACAAAATTTTGAAGGTTGCATATTGTTAGGTACATCATTTAGAGCATCTCTTCTTCTATACTGCATTTCAAAATATTTTTCCTTTTTGAGTCATAGGTGATCAAAGTTTTGGACTTTTGACCCCTAAAAACCCCAAATTACGTAACACATGAGAAAATCATAATACTGTTAGGCTACATAACTGTAAGATAAACATATTTGCTTCTATAATTTATTACAAAATATCCCCCAGTAAAGGGTTATAGATAAAAGACTTTAAAGCCCTCTAGGTCCCTAATTTGAGGGGCCAGCCCCTTTTTCTTGGTATCAAATGAAAGGTCATTTAATATTTAAGACATTTTGTTCAACAAGTGTTAAGAAATTCGTTACCGTTCTTGAGATATCTGAGAAAGAACGTTTTAGGGGCCGGTCCCTTATCTCCTTTTTGGGGCCGCTGAACAAAATTTTGAAGGTTGCATATTGTTAAGTACATCATTTTGAGCATCTCTTCTTCTATACTGCTTTTCCAAAATATTTTTCCTTTTTGAGTTATAGGTGATCAAAGTTTTGGACTTTTGACCCCTAAAAACCTCTAATTACGTAACACATGAGAAAATCATAATACTGTTAGGCTACATAACTGTAAGATAAACATATTTGCTTCTATAATTTATTACAAAATATCCCTCAGTAAAGGGTTATAGATAAAAGACTTTAGAGCCCTCTAGGTCCCTTATTTGAGGGGCCAGCCCCTATTTCTTGGTATCAAATGAAACGTTTTGTAAATCTTAACTTTTTTTGCGTTTCATGTTTTATCAAAATATTTTCAAGAAAAGAGATAAACAAGGAAAACCTCGAAAAATGATGACGCTTTTTTAATCTCGATTTTCGGGTCCAGGCGAGCTTCGGCGCCTTTTGAGTCAGATAAAAATGAATGCCTAAAGACACATCTTCAATGTTTCGTCTTCAATCCCTGAAAGTTTGAACGCGATATCTTCAATCGTTAAGGAGAAGATCCCAGGACAAGCCGACCCTCTGAAAATCGCTAAAACGTCAATATCTCAAAAACGGAAATGACGTCATCAAAATAAAAAATTGCGTATAAAGTTCAAATCAGTATCTATCATATCTGTAAATTTGATGAAAATCGGTCGAGTCGTTTTTGAGAAATCGCGTGCACAAAATTTGTTGGAAAAAAAAGAAAAATAATGAAGAAAAAGAAACCGAAGAATAACAATAAGGTCTTCCGTTGGAAACGGAAGACCTTAATAATATTATGACATATATAGATAACATATTTTAAAAGTTCATAGTTTTTTTTCCCTCTTTAACTAAAGCAAAACTCATCAAAGCTACATGTACCTACAGACGTTTTGTCTGTGGGTTCATGTAGCTTTGATGAGTTTTGCATCAAGTGACTTGAATACCTTTTGGCCATTGTTTTAATGGCCAAAAGGTATTCAAGTCACTTGATGTATTGAAGTAAATAAATCATATTCAGTCAACAAATTTTATGTTGCAATGTTATGCTGACGGAGAAATAAGCAAACTTACAATGTTGAAGTCGTCCAGATATATCAGACTCCGTTGGCTGTCGTAGTATGTGAAGATTACCATAGCATGTGATAAATATATACAATAGGACAGGCGGGCTAGTGGTACAAATGGCGACCAGGAGAGAAGAGTGTTGATAAAACCTGCAAGAAAATTCTTATTTATTTGATGTTCAATTATAAAAAAAAACAATTAAATCAACAACAAAAAAGACATGAAAAGATATTGTAAGAATCAATTTCTCTTTAATTATAAGTAATCACACCTCCATTTCCGGTTGCGCATGCGAATATGACCCAACAAACGCACGTTCCCCACACGATTTTGTGCGTGGCGTTGTAGAGAGCGGACACGTCACGACTGAGTGCATCCTCCTGGAAACTGATCGGGTCCCGGAGTCCGTAAAGAACCACCACAGCCAGTGTGGTGAAAATCAGCCACAGTAATAGGTTCAGGTACTGGGGGACAGAAAAAGAAAGATAAACACTGCAAAGAAAGCAAGTTTATCGGCGGTACTTAAAAATATTTACATTTTCCAGTGTCTTGCCTGTGATAACACTACTTATTATACTTTCTTGTGAAATACTGAAATCTGATTGGTTTAGACGCAGTTGACAATCCGTTCCCATACCCTCAGCGTTAGCAACACACTTGGCAACGGGCCGATAGAACGAATTGTTACATGCGCGTAATTATGCGCGTACGGTTCGCCGTAGATCTCACGTCTTTTCAATATAAAAGCAGTAAAATTTGCTATGAAATTAAGACATTCAGTATAATAAAATAAATAGTGCCTGTTTGGGAGGGTACCAGTTGAAAATGACACCCCTCGAAAACCATTGTCAACCTCCGCTTCGCGTCGGTTGACAATGGTTTTCTCGGGGTGTCAATTTCAACTGGTACCCTCCCAAGCAGGCACAATTTATATAGTATCGATTTTCTACTATATAACCCATAACTTCAAATGACGCCAAATTGAGGCGCCAGCGGGGATTGCTTATTTATATTTAGATATTTAATCGTACATGTACGATGGCTTAAAATTATGTAAATATAAGTAATAAGGAATCATTATTTGAATATTATGAGGTGATAATTTCGGTCGGGGCGTGTTCAAATCTATCATAAAGCCCTTCGAGCTTTATTGGATTTGATCACGCCCCGACCGAAATTATCACCTCATAATACTCAAAGAATGATTCCTTATTCCTTAATTATAGTTTATTTTGATTTTGTATCCAAACAACGTGTTAAAAACCATTCACAAATTCTGCTGAACAAGAAGTAGCTTAGATTCATCAAATCTTTACAAATTCATGTTTTAAAATATACGCTGAGTCAGTAGAATTAAAGACATGGTATGTAATAATATTTCAGTGATATTGGACATGAATCCTATCATGCAACGTCCTGTCCTTGTTTGAAAATATATGAGATTAAATTTCTTTGATCTTCTTTTTCCACCACTGATTATTTTAATTAAGGGAGAGATAATTACAAACAGATTTACCTTGTTTATCTTGACTTTGCAGTCTGTTTTGTATAGGAGTGATCCAACGATGATTCCCACTATGTAAGGTCCCATCCGACAGTACGGTCGAACATAATAATTGTTGAAGTAATCAGCACGCCCTCTGTTAAAAAAATTGTGTGTGTACATTTTCCGAAAATGTTGATTTAGATATATATGGAGATAACCTCTTTGACAGTGACGTATACTCTCTTGCCTGTTATTATGACTAACTAACATGTATGCTGTATTAATGTTTATATTTTTTGCTTTTTGACAGAGTAACACAAAAACGATGAGTCCGTAATAAGGATAATCTTAGCAAAAATACAAATGACAAAGATCTACTAGTCCGGGAAAATGGGTATTTCCTGAAATGTGCGACTTGGACTGACCAGTTATCGCGTGTTTTTTTTTGTGATTTGACTTCAATTGACTAATCTTTATAAGGATATTCTCTGATTATAATAGTGCAAATAAGTTTTTTGTATTAAAGGCATTTTGTGATTTGACAACTGATTAGTTGGAATATAAGGTATTCTATAATTTGTAATAGTGACAAATAGAACTATTAGTCTGTATACAAGGGTTATACATGTATTTGTGATTTTACGTTTTTGTCTGTCAGTTAATTCGATACGCAAGGGCATGCTCTTCGTATGAACAGTTTCTAAGACGAGGCAAGCTACTGACAAACAAGTTGATAAAACAGGACTATCAACAGTCTCGTTTAAAGTCATCTTTTCGTAAGTTCTATGGTCGATACGACGACCTTGTCAGCAAATACAATCTTCCACTGAGTCGCATGCTGACTGACGTTTTTCATACCAATTGTTAGACCATAATTAATTACCTAATTGTCTACGGACTTTTGCGGTTTTTATTTTCCCGATTACGACAAAGAGCACACGGCGGGTGTGACCGGTCAGCAGAGGATGCTTACTCCTCCTAGGCACCTGATCCTACCTCTATCTTGGAGGTCCGTGTTGCTCTGCTTTGAATTTGTATTTCGTTTTATGGATTTTTGAGATGGTTGACGGTTTGTTATTGTCATTTTTTCATACTACCGTATACTATTTTCTATACAAATATTTTCTCTGTGATTTGACACAATACCATAAACTAATTATTCTATATACACACGTTTTCTAAATGATTTCACATAGTGTGACTTACTGGGCTGTTCCGCCTCCGCCGACGGTACTTGGCGGTAGATCCAGCACACTAGACACAACCCCTGGGGTGATGGCGGACCCCAACAACCAGACAAAGCAAATGGCTATTCCGATTGGGAAATTACTGGAAAGTAATCAAACGAGAATATTTAACATATTCATATTGCCTACATTTCAGATTGTAATTTAAATGATTAATAAACAGTTTAATATGTATCAATGGCTTCATTTGAATTATTATTAAGTATCAATTTGCATGTGATTAAATGATTTGTGAGTACAGAGGGTTACAGTTGAATCTAGAAGTTAATCGAGGAGAAACAAAGCAATATTAATAGGTGCACAGCGCTACAAACGAACCAACTGACAACACTTACAAATAGAGTGGCAATAGCATTAGAGGACTCAGCAAAAAGAACTGCATATCATTGGCTAAATACCAGGACACACCAAAACACTGCAATGAAGTGAGAGTGACAAAAAGATTAGTCGTTTCAAATACATATATTACCGTTTTAAGTTAATTTTGGGGAGGGCATTGGCACCTATTGTCATATGATATAGGTCGATTTACAAGCGAACATGGAGTTCTATTACATGGCTGTTTTTACGTTCTTAGAACTTATATAGATGTATGACTTAAATTTAGACCAAATTTATAATTGTTCATCATCTATAGGCGACCAATGTTTTAACTTAATACATGGATCAGTAAGACATATAAGTATTTAAATTTTTAGGTATCAGTGTTATTGCATAAATTTTGCGCATTGGGATTAATCCATGTTGCAAGGAAGATTGATGACTTTATCGTACGTTCTTTTGCAACATAAGTGCTACTTTCGTAAAAGCTACATTCAGATATTTTCTCTTAATAAAGTTTACTGTTTTAAATGAGGAAACATTTTATCTTGTTCGTCAAGATTTGTATTTTAAAGATATGTTTATTTTTTGAAGTAGAGTATTTGTAAACATAAACATAGCACGAACTGAAGAATTCAGAATGCCACTTGTAATTTGACTTCTGACCTTCAAATTTTAGCATTGGGAATGCTTAATTAACCATTATGGTTCTCAACATTAAAGATAGAATATATATTTACCGATTGTTCAGTAAACAAGTTGTTAATATACAGCAGATTTTTCCACCAAGTGTCTTTGCAGTAATTTACTTCCATGCCTTGGTCTGGCCAAAGTGGTCCATCTCCAAAGTATCGAGACAGACAGATACTGATCATCATCAACAACATATAGGCTGGAGTCAACCTGAAACAACACGTGGGGCATCAACCTGAGGTCAGAATGTAGATAACCGATCGAATATCACCCATGGGTTACAGCTGCACGTAGTTGCAATTTACACATGCATTGCTGATAACCCCCACTCTACTTACCTAAAGTTAAATTTAAGAAATAATATGAAACAAGGAAGAAAAGGCATATTTTATTTTTGTGATTTTTTTTATTCCAAGCAATTGTTATAACCAGTAATCATTAACATATTTGAAAATATCCTTAAAATATTCTGTTATCGGTATATCAGTATATCAGAGATGCATATATTTATTATATCGATGATGAAATAATTCAAAAATCTGAAATACCTCCAAAATCTGTGAAAGTAGAACATGAACCAGTTGATTCTGAATTTTCCTTGTCCTTTTTTCATTTCCTTCAGAGTGAGGTATGCCAGCAGTAGACCACTGCAAGAATAAAATGTGTGCGTAAGAGAGAGGGAATTGCTAAATAACCCTATCGTAAAGTTAGATACTAGTATCTACACTTAACGCATTGTCATCTTCATTAAACTTTCCATTTATATCAGTTTTAAAGTTAAAAATTGCAAAATAGAAAGCTCTGTAACTAATTTTTTCTTCTTTTTTTTATTATTTCAGCCATTTTTTGGTTGTTTTATAGATATAAGTGTTTATAGTTTTTAATCTTATATTTTCTTATACGACAAAGTAAAAAACAAATCATATTATTTCCACAATTTGTTAAAGAAGCGATACTATTAATGATATTCTATTTTCACCTCAAAGCAAAGAATGAATCGACAGAGACGAGGGCGTTAGCCACTGCCTGGAATGTCCAGCGCGCAATGAGGTCAGGAAGTACAACGTAGCTGTTGCTCAGAACGGAGAAAATGAAGGCAAAAGTATGGCCCAATACCACCCAAGATATGCTCAGGAAGCGGATGCCGTTCAGAGCGGTCAGGGTGCCCGAGGACTGGTTTACCTGCAGGATCTTCTTCCCATTGGAGTAGACGGAGAAAGCTAGCAGTAGTTTTTCGGCGACACCTGGTAATGACAGAGAAATACATAGCTGAACGGCGCGAAACGGAGACATGAAAAAAGATCTTTGTTATTGGTGTTTTTAGTCATTTCAGATACATACTTTCTTGATTTGGAGCTAATTTCTTTTCATGTGAGACGAGAAGGGGTGATTTTTCTCCAAAGCTTGTGGTGTGTTCGCTCAGAATTTCCGACTTGGTGCGTTCTGCTGTGTGTTGCTGACGCTGGATGATCAGTAAGTCATACACAGTACTTACAAGCATCAGGACAGCAAAGATGCCAAGAATCACACTGGTTCAAAGAAACAGAGAAACTGAGAGGACGGCGTAAATGTTCATCAAATAGTCTTTTAATAACAGGTAATATATACTAGTAATTAATCAACCAAAATGTCTCTCTCCCTGGACTGTTAACAACGTTGTCGTGGATATCCTTAACGATATCTCGACGTCCTGCGTAGCAATATATCATACTTATTGACATCTCACCACTGTCGAAGAATTTTATAATTTTTTTCAACCTTTAATATATACACAGTAGTCGTTGTATGAATTATCCAAACTACCCTCAACATACAGCCTAAGAAAGGCACTGTTCCCTCCTTTACAGATTTTGTAGTAACAACCAACAGTTACTATGCATAAACAGTCCATATCCAAATTATTTATTTCTGCTATGTTTCAATAAAGCACCTTACTAGTAGCTCTCAGGCATTTTTTCTCTCATTGTCGTGACATTATTTTGTTTTACTATTCCATACTTACATAGCAACAACAGCTCTTGAGTCTATTTCCTGGTCTTCTTTACAGAATGTGCCATAAACACGAACTGGGTTTTGAGTTGGTAGACGTTTTAATACTGTTAAAATAAAATTCACCAATATATTGTTAGTATTTTGTCAATAGCCTGCAATGGACCAGAAATTGAGAGACGTCTCCTTAACTTACTTACAGTCATTATATAAATATGTCAGATCTTGTGGTGAGCAGGCTTTTGGAGCACATGCAGCAAAGTCAATCTGTTTGATGAAACATATTTATGAATTAAAAATTATCATATTATTATATTTTAATCATTTACAAAAAAAATAACATGAGTGGTCTTGATATGGGAATCAATGTGTGTGTTTTTGAGAGAGAGAGAGAGAGAGAGAGAGAGAGAGAGAGAGAGAGAGAGAGGGGGGGTGGAGAGATTACTTCTAGAGGTATATAGCCGAGAGTCACTTTGGTCCTCATTCCACAGAACTGGGTACTAAACCCACTGTTTGAGGGGGGCATTCCCTGAAGAGTCCGGTCTATCCGGAAACACTCGTCGTAGGAACCCAGCCATTTTGTGTTTCCCTCCAGTATCCCTGCGCCAATCTTTCCTGAGGCGTCTAGCACTAGAACAAAGATCTTGAATAACCAAACCCGAAAAAAAAATCAGTTGTTGATTTTCTTTATTCTTCATCCTCTGACCGGTACACTTTGAAAAAGTTAATTCAGAAGTGGACATTTGAATAAATCGTAAAAATGTCAAATATATTATGTTTTTGATCCAAACTTCGTCTTCAAAATACACATTAGCATTTTGTTGGAAACATTTTGGAAATTCCTTGGTTTTAAATTATTAAAAAATCAAAAATCGCTATTTTTCCAATTAGAATAGGTAGATTGAAATCTTTAAGAATCCCAGTAACTGAGAGAAAGGTCCTCCCTTACATGTATATTTTTTTCCAGAACTTGTCTTACCAAAATCTATGTATGTAATTCTTTGCCTTTTGTATATGATATCATTTCAATATTGTTTAAATACGGTTACATACGGAAAGGTTAGACCTTGCCATGTGTAAGGGTCCCTTTTCACAATCAACTTACTTTTAAAAGCCCAGAATTCATTCCTCAACAGCCCGGCTATGGTCCGGTTCCATTGCTCACGACAAGTATACGAGACATTATTAATATCTGCAAATAGTCCCTGGTCTTCCTCCCCCAAATTGTCATTGGAAAGAGCCAATTCCTTAAGGAAATCTGCGTCATGAACCTTGTTGATTTGTGTTCTTAGCTCCAGTAGAGCTGTGTTGTTATTGAGTTGTTGTTGGACAGAGGGAGAATACACACGGAAAGTTAAGCGATCCTCGTAGGAACGGGATTCTCCGAAGGCATCGACACAGTTGACACAGACTCCGACTAAAACCAGTAGACCCGAACCCAGTTTTAGCATAGTGCAGATCTTAATTGTACATGTAGAAGTAAAAGTTCCTAAAGAAGCGCTGGGTGATGATTAACACAGCCTTCGTGTACGGATTATGGACTTATGTCTATTCTGAGAACCAGGGTAGTTTAAGATTAGGGTCGAAAACTGTACCTAATATTTAAAGTGTCCAGTTATAATCATGTGATAGTGAGCAAATGCAAGCAACACAAGTGAATACAGGTGTATTTCTCAACACTTTATCTTGTACAATATTTATACAGTTAATATCAGGTTCGTCATTACAATAGGATTGTCATGCACATCATACATGAGTACTTACACGATGTGATATTCGGTGATATCCAGAGTACACAGTTCTCATTATTTACTTATAAAATAAAAAGATATGAAGTTGAAGTTTAAAAAATATTAATTCACACAAAACTAGGTTTATCAATAAACATGAATCAGGAAAGTGTGAACTTGTACAAATGCAAGAACGATACATTTGTTCCAGATTAATTTGTGTTTGTATTGACCTAACAAGGCCTTAATGTATGGAGTTGATATTGGAACGAAAAACGAAACAGAAAGCCGAGAAGAAACGGAAAATTATAAAAATATGATGATGAATTTCAATCCTTTAAAATTGTAATATTGTTTAAACGGGATAATTTTTATACATGTGTAATTATATATCGTTTCAAATGTGTTACTGAATTTTTCGAAATGTCATAGCTTTACTTGAGGGCTACAGAAATCGTGGGGTGCAATTTCAGATTCGTTTACCTTAAAATGTACGCTGTCTGTACTATGCAAACGAAATTATAGCAGAGGTACGACTCCTGATCTGAGGAGAAAAAGAATTAGGAATGGAAAAGACATTTCAACCCAATGTCTATTTAATGCTATATAGTTAAGAAGTTCGGACAACCATGGGGAAACAAAGACAATCAAAAACTATGTTGCGTGCAGGTGATCATCTAAAAAGCTTCAATAATTAGCAAATTGTGTATTCAAAGATATCTATAGTAAAGTTATTCAAACTACATATGGATCATATAGGATTATAGATAGAACTAAACTTATCCCCAAATATACAAGTAAAGGTTCTGTGTAATGATTCGAAGGGAAAATAGGAGAAAAGGTTTCATTCCTTACAGAACTGTATGTTCAGAAGAGTCTTTCTGCATCATTACCGTGATCATTTGAACAATAAAATTCTTTCTTTGGTGATTCATGCGGGATATGAAGGTGGCGACATTGCGGAAAAATACATAACCCGCGTTAGCGGGTTATATAATTTTTTCTGCAATGATCGCTATTTTGTAAGTTATTTTTGTAAGTTTATTTTTGACCGTAGTTAGCGGGTTATATAATTTTTTTCTGCAATGATCGCTATTTTGTAAGTTATTTTTGTAAGTTTATTTTTGACCGTTATTTTTGTAAGATTAAATGAAACTTTTAACCTTACTTAACCATTTTGATGTGTCCTTTTGAAAAATAATCATTAAATTTAATCTACTTCATAATTAAAAATATTTTTCTCTACAAAGTATCTGGCACTATATTTTTAGCTGCGGAAGCGTACTAAATAACATGTTAATATGGCTTTTACATGTATGTTTCATTTCCCCGACTGAGAGCGTATATAATGGCTTTACAGCGACGATACACATATATTTCATACAAACAAACATCAGTATGAATATAAATATACGCATTGAATGCTTATTTTTGGATGTCGTAGGTCCTATGACACACCAATGCGGTGCAGACAAATTATCATACCGCGTTAACGCGCGGTATTAAATTTGTCTGCACCGCATTGGTGTGTCTTAGGACCGACGCCATCTTAAATTATCACGGTAACGCTTTTTTAAATTTCTATGTTATTGAATGACCATTTTTATATATAGAACCAAGACATTTTGAAAACAATCAAAAAGCAGCTTTTGAAGAATAAATGCTGAAAGAAATCAGAGATATAAAAAAGAAACCACAATTTGTTCTTAAGCAAACATTTTTGTTATATTATAAGTTTTATCATAATATTTTTGGAATGTCTTTACTCTCACAATTGTTCTTCAAATTATATATCAGTATTTGATTTACTGTTTTCATACTCTTTATTTGATGATATATTTCGATTCTGCTTATATGTAAGTTCATCAAAACAGCATTAACAGTCGGTCATGCGCGTCTATTTTCTTTTCTACAATGTATATCTATAGTGTATATATTAAGTTCTTCAAATGTGTGATATGGAGTGGTCAGAGAACTGAAAATATTGTCTACTTTGTGTTATCTCTGATCGATCAGAGATAACACAAAGTAGACAATATTTTCAGTAAGATTTAAACGTATTAGATAAGTTTGCCTTGTTATTATAAATAAATATTAACATTTTTCAGTGTCTTTGTCTTTGATAACACTACGCATCGATTTTGTACTATATAGTCCAATAAATTCAAATGATGTATTATGGAGCGCAAGCGGCGTTTCACATACTTAATATTGTAATTTTAAACGTACAACTGCTGAAAGTTATATAAATATAAGTAATAAGGAATCATTCTTTGAACATTATGAGGTGATAATTTCGGTCGGGGCGTGATCAAATCTATCATAAAGCCATCCGGGCTTTATTGAATTTGATCACGCCCCGACCGAAATTATCACCTCATTATACTCAAAGAATGATTCCTGAACCCATGGTGTGAATCTGTAAAGAACATTTTAGATGATTGTGGATTGTCCTATATAGACTTCAATTTTTCTATAGTCAACTTTCCTTACTTATGTAGCAATATACCTTCATCACCTGCAAATGGTGTTTTTGTCTCTCAGTTAATTCGATACGCAAGGGCATGCTCTTCGTATGAACAGTTTCTAAGACGAGGCAAGCTACTGACAAACAAGTTGATAAAACAGGACTATCAACAGTCTCGTTTAAAGTCATCTTTTCGTAAGTTCTATGGTCGATACAACGACCTTGTCAGCAAATACAATCTTCCACTGAGTCGCATACTGACTGACGTTTTTCATACCAATTGTTAGACCATAATTAATTACCTAATTGTCTACGGACATTTAAATAAATCTAGCAAAGAGTGGTTGTTTTCTTATTAATTACGTGTTTTAAAAACAAGACTAATAGTATGCATTTTTGACACATACAATGCGCATGAATTTCCATGAACTACTTTTCAAAACAGTAATCTTCGGCTGCACATCGAAGATATAGGGGATTTAGTTTATAACGCTTGTTGCACCACTAGACAGACATATTTTTGCTAATAGCCGCTTTCAAAATTTAGTCACTATCTGACGCTTGCCGACATTAAAAGCATATGAGAGAGAGAGAGAGAGAGAGAGAGAGAGAGAGAGAGAGAGAGAGATTGTCAGTCTTTACTGCACAATGTGCATTATACACATCAAAAGAGTCCGGGTTTTAGTACTTCAGTACTTTGATTTCATATGGCAAGAACATTCTATAAATATTCCTTGGTTAAAAATGAAAATTCGCAACATACTATTAGATCAGTTCACTCCATCATGGTATAGTCATGTACAAATTTCACCAGAAAGTATAAATTACAGACTGTTTAAAAAATCATTGGCTTTTGAGGTATATTCTGAATTTGCCAACAAAACTATGGAAGAAATATTGTATTTTTAGAACTGGTAATGCAAAACTACCTATTGAGTCAGGAAGATGGTTCAATATTTTAAGAGAGAATAGAACTTGTAAATTATGTATTTGTAAAGGGACATGGTGACGCACAAACCCATGATTTAGCAAATATCGAATTTTTACACGATTTCCACATATTTTATTTATCATATGAAAATGTGAACTTTTAAAAATTTACGATGTTCAAAAGTAAAAAAATCAAATTAAAAAGAGAAAAATAGAATTACACGTTGGGCCAACACATAAATATTGAGTTTTCTTTCCGCTTCATAGCCACGCAAGCGCAAGGGAATGTAAATACTGCAGAGTGGCATACATCATGAACCAGAAGCCTCTCATTGAAACACGATGTCTTCAAGAACTAAATATTTATGAAGATGCATTTTCTATTAATGATATTTCTTACCACAGACATCGAATAGCTTGAAATTCAAATTCTTTTTTCAGTGTGTCAATCCCACTGTAACTATTTTTAGACAGAAATCGCAAACACGTGACACAATACCAATGTCCAAAACAACTCGGTTTGTTTACATGTGCATTTTCCGGATGAGTTTTAATGACTTGTAAATTGATAGGTGATAACTTATGATGCGTGAAATCTTTCGTTTGATGAAATTTTGAGTAGCTCTACTTATTTCTGTTGTCATAATCAAAAAGTAAAACATATATTTTGAGTCACCGTGTCTCTTTAATGAAATTAGAGAGTAATTCCACTATTTGTTTAACTGTTCTGATATTTGTATAACTGATGCTAGAAACACGTATTTACAAAATTATTATATATCAAACCCAAATGTTTTAAAATTTGAAGCATTGTTTAATATAACAAACAGAACAAACAAAAACAACTTATTAAGATTTGTAAATTTATAAATACAGTTGAGAGAGTTAGCTCTCTTGGTAAATGTAATTATCCTTCTTCACAATGTAATTTGTATATATTTTCTCTACACTGTAAACGCAGTTTATTGAGAATAAAGTTCATTGTCATTGCCTTATTGCTTAAATAGTGCCGAATAATTATTCCAGTGCCAAGATGGCATTTTTTTTTCACTCGTCTAAGGTGCATGCTTTGAAAACTTCAAATATGATAGGCCATAGCTTACAAAAGAGTTTATAGCCATCTTTGTTTTTTATGTATCTCATATTTACCAATAAAAATGTAGATCCTAAAGGAATTTAAATTATGAAAGGAATTGAACAAATCTTTTATAAGATTTTTAAATCCGATGGAAAATCTTAAATTCCGATAGGAAAATTATTTTTCTGAATTAAATTACGGTAGGAATTTTATTTTGTATGAAATATAACTTATGTTGTATTTTCCACAGAATATTACAAATCTTCTCTATGTAAATTATTTCTCCTATGTAATTTTTTCCATAAGGTATTAATTTTTAAATGTTAATTTCCCAACTGTCAGTTGAGACATGCTAAAAACGAAAGTTCTTAAACAATGGCAATAGTCTACCATTTGGTATATAACAATAAGCGGGATAATTATGCCAGTGCCAAGGTGGTATTTTTGCACCCGCTTAAGATGCACATTCGGCAAAATCCATGCCATATATACCAAATGATAGACCATGGGCTAGAGAGTATATAGCCACTTTTTAGAGTGTTTTACCTGACAGATGAGATATTTACCTTTAAAAATTATTATCACATAGGAAAATGATAATTCCATAGGAAAAAAGATTCTTCTGCAGGAAATATTGACAATCCTATAGGATTTTCCAAGATTTCATATCGTATGATATCAAATTCTATCGGAATTGAAATTCCTATAGGAAGTTCTTGTATTCCGATAAGAAATTTCAAATTTCCTATAGGAATATTGTTTTTCCTACGGCATTAATTATTTTCCTGTAGGAGTGTATTTTTAAAGGTAAATATCTCACCTGACAGGTGAGATACAATGATAACAAAGGTGGTTGTAAACTCTTTAAGCAATGGTCTATCATATGGCATATTTGAATTTTTCGGTATATGCAGCTTAGACGAGTGCAAAAATGCCACCTTTACACTGGTATAATTATCCAGGACAGTGTTATATATGGAATTTTACCAAACTGCATCTTAAGCGAGTGCAATATGCCATCTTTGCACTGTTTTAATTAACCGGCACATATTTAATTGTTTATTGAAACAATACTTTGTCTTCTTGTATTGATGTACTAAAACTAGTTTACGGGAGTTGATTTTTTGTAAGATTATTGTCTGAGCACTATCTGGACATTATCAGTTGTAACATTTTATTTGTAGGGTATCCGAGAAATTCTCCTGAAAAACTATTCGCTAATCTTGCCACTTTTAAAACGTTGTGTCCTTTTATAGTAAATATTGAAGAAAAACTAAATGCATGTATTGACGACTGACGTTATAGTGTTATTAAAGCCATTCTAATTTATGCATGTCATTGTGTCATCACCCGTATTGTTGATTTTGAAAGGTTGATTTTAAAATTGTTGAAGTGTTTACCAATATTATTCTGAATTAAGTCCTTAAAGCTGCTTGGTCCGATTTTATATCAAATTTTGGGTACGCTTTTAAACTATGGTTATACTAAGTATGTGTATAATAATAGACATTGCAGTAATTTTCCCGGTCAATTAAGCCAAATTTCAATGAAAAAAAATATGTACAAAATTTGTTAACAAAACAAGCGACAAAAAAGGGATTTGCGTTATTTCGCCTCATGTTAAAATTCGCCCCTGACGTATAGACCGGTATGGTTGTAATACGACTTCGACATCGCTATAAATAAAGGTCATAATGTTCGGGTAAATTAAAAAAAACATCTGTATATTTTGTTCGCTAATATTTCTCAAGTTTGCTTTGTTTACAATCGATGCATAACATGCGGGTTGAATAAACCCAATCATCCGGGGGACGAAACCAAACGGTTCCCTTTTCGAAACATTCCCGTGATGCATTTTGGTTTGTTTTTTCGTTTGCCCAAAAAGAAATTATTTTATTTACTTTGAATATTTCTAACTTTGAAAGGAGACCAATTCTGCTGGTGTAAATAGGAGAAAGTCCATAACTTTCTATGATAATTGGTTTGTATGGAAAATTATTCGATACTGTAATAACCAAAAACTCGGATCAAGCAGCTTTAATATACTTGTTTATTCATTGGAACTCCTACAATTATGCTTTTAATATATTATAGTCTGTAAATTTCATCTCTTCAAAGAACTATTTTTGTTGCGGTTTTATTAATGAAAAAAATGACAATAACAAACCGTCAACCATCTCAAAAAACCATAAAACGAAATACAAATTCAAAGCAGAGCAACACAGACCTCCAAAAAGATAATCCAATGAGTGCACAGGCCCACTCTGTTTTATTTATTAATCTACTGTTAAAAATAATTCCATATATATTCCATATGTTAAAAATTGTCACGTAATGATGGTTAAGATAAATGATAAACAAAGTTTAGATTGAAAAAAGGAAATGACACATGTACTGAAGAGGTCTACATATTTCAATCTTCCTTAAAACTTAAAATAAATGGCATACCCTTAGTTGAAAATGTAATGAAACTTACTAAAACAATTGATTTTAAAGAGTAAATTACATCTTTCTGTGAGGTTAACGATATCCTTCCATAACGACACCTGCATTTAATTTCTCTAACTAATAATATTATAAGCATGAACATGAACATAAATATATGTGTGTGTGTGTGTGTGTGTGTGTGTGTGTGTGTGTGTGTGTGTGTATATATATATATATATATATATATATATATATATTATATATATATATATATATATATATATATATATATATATATATATATATATATATATATATATATATATATATATATTCTAAATACATGTATATATTTTGTTAATTTTGAAAAGAACGTAGACACTTAGAAAATGGTATTTATTTTAAGCAAGTTCTCGGCTTGAAAAGAATGGTATGTCCTTTGCAGTCTCTGCCATGTTGGATGACGGTTACTGAGGTAACGGACGGTCGGTACGTACGAGCTTCTAGGTCTTGCATTGTCGATGTCTTGATTCCAATGTTCAATGGCATTCGAAAACATAATTGTATGGGTTTTTAAAAAAAATAAAGAACCGTTCCTCCATAATATAGCATTGTAATATGTTCAGTCTAATTCACAATCTCCTGGAGATTTTTATCGGTGTCTGTGTCCAGTGGTAGAGTATTAAATTTGTCCAGCTGAGCTGATATATTGAACAAAAGTCTATTCGTTAGGTGCATCTGATATAGCATAAAGATCCCCACGATAAATAGCACCGCCACGAACACCCTGATCAAAATGACGAGAAATGCGCCCTTTTCAGGAATGTCCCGCTCTCTTGCTGTCTTCCCATTGGAGTTAGAAATTAAATCGTTCTCGGGCATGTCTCTTTCACAAGAGGATCACTGTGAATGGAGCATGTTGTTTTGAATTTTCTTGGAATCTAAAAAAATGAAATAAACATTGTCAGCTTATGACAACGATAGGCAACTCTAGCCATGGGTCTGTGGAAGAGATTTGGCTATGGAGGTTTCCTCATTTACATGTACATGTATACATTTGTGAACAAGCAAAACAAAACTGGAGCGCAGGTTGTTACTCACTTACACCCGTTCCTGGAGTTGCAGTGTTTGCATGATGGGTGGTAAATGATATTGTTAAATTGTTTCGGCGTCTGTGTACTACTTCTTTAAACATTTCTCCAATTATTATAAATGATTTTATAAGCGTGTCCGGCTAAGCTTTGAAATTTTAGATAAAGGGCAAAATAAAACTATTTGTACAGATGTCGCATTAATTAAATATCTCTCTCTCTCTCTCTCTCTCTCTCTCTCTCTCTCTCTTAATATGCTAAGTTTACGAGCTTTAAAATGCAAATCCTACGATATAGCAAAAAATCTGCTAAATTATGTCATTTACATGTATGTAATGTATGTAAGTAATGGCGTGGTTAAAGATGTATGATATTAATCACATGTGCCAATATGAACAAATTATCAATATACTTTATCAAATACATTACAGGTATATGATAATGACGGACTGAAAGACAGGAAATCGATTTACTGAATATCTTAGTTGTGTATATGCAAGAGAAATCCAAGTTTAGAGAAATTGGATTGTGACTACGGAAAACGAATTCGGCTTTTTTTATATATGAATGTTTAATTTCATTTTTAAAAGGCAGTAGTACGTGTATAGTTGTATTGGTAGCTCTAAGGGAAAATTCGGATTGACATGCTGTAGAGTTCAGTTCATCACACCCACCAAAAAATTGCAATTTACGGCTAAAAAAAAAACATGCGCTAATTTTTAACTAATTAACCTTATTTCCCAACACATTTCAAGCTACATTTTTCTTGGTCTTGTCACTTCCACTTTATAAACTCACCCATTTACGGACACGCGCGGATCTAAAGGGGGATGGTCGAGGGTCCGGAGGTCCGGGGGGGGGGGGCTGAAATATTCAAATTTCTTAAGTTTACATAGTGAAATTACTGAAAATATGCCTCGGACTTCCCTGGCAAACCAGACACTCGGACCCCCACGAAAATTGTTTTAGATCCGCGCATGACAGACGTGCATGATAAGTTAATCGATTAGTTGTGCTAACAAGTATAGAAAATAACGGAGTGTATCCGACATCTTCACAGATGCCCCAAATGATAAATATTTTTGTAAAAGTACATATATAATGAACACCGACTTATAGCATTTTAATTAATCGAACAACATACATGTACCTGTTTAATGCCAAGACATGTTGCTTATACTAAATAATCGATTAAAAGCTTTTTTGACGAGATAATGAGAAAAAATATGAAACAAATTAGACCTGATACCTTCTACGTGATCCAGCCTACTATAAAATTGTGGTCATTCACTTCAGGATAAAACCACACAATCAGCGTGTTCGTTTGATATACCTTGAATAAATCTCAGGTCCCGATCCCGTTCGAAATTAGCATATATACAAAGAGCGAGTTCTGATCTCTCGCTTGTTAAACGATTTTTTATAATAAAGAACCTTCACGTCAATATGTTTTGGATGGAAAAGTACGAACATTTAGCTTTACTTTAATCAACATGAATATGAACAATTAGTCAACGTTCATATTAAAAATCAAAACTATTTTTTTTTAAATCATAGAAGGAGTTGAGTGCATTAAAAAGCGTCTCTGTTGGGTGTTGCGCGAGACTCAAATGTTGTTGTCCACTTTAAACACACTAATTTGATTTGTCAATTTTTGATTTTTAAAAATTTGTTTTTATTTGTTTTATATGATTCATAATTTATTTTTGGATGCTGTTAAATAAAGTTGATTTTTATTTGTACCAAAATAGCTTTCCCTTTAAATAAATTGTACATTTTCTACAAGTTTTCTCTACTTTTCAAAGAGGTATTTTATTTAATAATATTTATTTCGTGCAATAAACTGATATGTTTCTAAGCTTTTACCAAGCTACAAAAATTTGACAGGCAATGCAGTCCTATGGGTGTTGTAATAACCTTCAATTCTTCTAGAGAAAAAATCCTGATTGTATCCGAGTGTACGTAACTGAAAGGAATTAGAAACTGCCACTGGATTATCATAAAGTGCCATTAAGTATGGGACACCTCAATATTGTGACTTACTTCCTATCGAAATAAACAATAAAATAAAGTATAATTTTAAATTTTTTTCTTTAGTTGTTCTTTAACAGCGTAGCGCAATAGATTAGAGCGTTGGCTACAAATCAGCAAGTCATGAGTTCGAATCCCGGTGGTGCTTTTACAATTTTTATCTTTCCAACAAATTTTAAAACATAGATTTTGTCAATTATTGTATAATTTGAAAATTCTAAAAGGGTGAAAGTATTTTGGTTATAATATACTTTTTTCTACTTCAATATCGACAGGTGTCCCATACCACCTTAAATACAATACCAGTGCTTGATTTCGAAAATCGTGAGGATTGTTCTTTCCATATGGATTGGTACGGGAAACGACAGTTCGTCATTTGAACCCTAGGGCCAATACTTGTGAAGTATATTTGTGTTGTCAAAATTGAATATATATGTGAGCAATGCGGAATTCAAATTTAGACCATTCTACAACTGTTTGAAAGAAAAAAGAAAATACATTCACTATGCATATCTTTGAATTTTTATTACACAAAATGAAAAGTTTTGTGATAAAGTTTTTTTACTCATTTCTAGAGCATAACCTGACTGACTTTTTTGTAACCAATGTCATTCACTGTGTTTGTAAAATCGTCATAAATTTCCTATAACTTATAGAACACCATTAAACTTATTTAATTAGTAAATACACGAATGAATGCCATTGTTGTGAACTCGTACTTTCAGCTTCCGATTGGTTGTGCCAAAATATCCAGAAAATACATATTCAAAACTCCCAACAAATGTGATCAGCCCATTTTTGACTACAAAAAAGACAATGTTTATCCGCTTTTTGGTCACGAAGAATTAGTAACCATACAAATCACGCTTCTTGTGTTTTAGTTTCAAATCTACAGATTTATAGCTTTGCATATTACATGTGCATGTATATAGAACATGCTCATTGGAAAATGGCAGGAGTATAAACTTCAATAAAATATGCATAATTGTTTTACTCACAATTAAAAGTACATTTTAGTTAATTGACACAATCACGAAATAGGTTTTCCACGTATAGCTTGACCTACATTACCTAGATATCAGATTCACTGAATTCGACGACGCTGAATTCCTAGAACGCCGTCATGCTCTGTGAACCATGAGTTCAAATCAAACTCCTATCAATAATGTCGGTGCATGTTGTTCATTCTGATTTGTAAATTTGCTGCGGATGTCGTCATTTAGTGTTTTGTTTGGACTCACTTATAATTCTAATAATTTAATACATTTAATTAAAGATAATTACTACGGAAGTGTAAAAAGTGTAAATGTTACATATCAATATGTAACATTTACAGATATATGTGTACAATTTACATGTCAAAGTGTAGAATTTACACTTTAATTAAAGACAAACAAAAAATGAAAAATAGGCAGTGTGGCATTAATACGCTTGCGTGCATTACATCTTTTTAAAAAAAAATATAAAGTTTTATACACGACACAATGTCTGTTCTCCATGTTACATTACAACTCAGATAATTGACAGCTCACGATTCTTTAAAGAAGAAATGGCTAACAGTCTAAGTTTTCTTCGATCTTCAAACTCAAAATTTCAACTTATCAAATATTTTAAACCAAATGTTATCTTTGCTAGCCAAGGGTTTACGGTTCACTCTGCTCCCCATAACTGCACGGAATAATCATGATGATGTTTCCATATAAGTCGATTTGGCTATTTCTTAGTCATAACTTTTTTTTTTTATTTACATTTTTCAAAATTCAAACATACAAAAATTTTTATGAACATAATGTTAATTTTTTTAAATATTTTAAATCACTTTAAATCACTAAATCTTAGTCATAGCTTAATTACATGTACTTTTACTTACTCTTTACGACTAATTTAAAATTAATTTGTTAAAATAATGATGAAATTTAAGCAATACATGTATTGCCGACTGATTTTATGGTGATATGAAAGCCATACTAATGTATGCATGTCAGTGTACCATTACTGTAATGATGATTTTGAAAGGTTGATTTTTAAAATTAAAGTGTTTACAAATATTATTCTGAATTAAGTTCTTAATATGCATTTTTATATTATTTTACATAACATTTTTTTAACATAACTTGAACACCTACAGTTATGCTTTCAATACATAATAGTCAGAAGAATCTCAGTTCTTCAAAAAACTATATTTTGTTAGGGATTTAATAAACTAATGAATGCATAGATCCATTCTACTTCCAACTCCCAAAAACGAATAGCAATAAATTGTCATGTAATGATGCCCAAGAGAAATAAAAAGAAAAAAAGGAAATGACACATGTACTGAAGAGGTCTACATATTAACATCTTTTCTTAAAACCTAAAGGTCATACTCTAATTTGAAAATTAGACTTACTACAGCAACATTCTGTGAAGTTAGAGTCATCTTAATGCATTTAATTTCTGTACCTAGTAGCATCAACATTGTATATATACTTTCAATACATGTATATATTTTGTTAATTTTGTATGTAATTAACGTAGAAAGATAGAATTTTAACAAGTTCTCGGCTTGAGAATGGCGTGCCCTTTGCAGTCTCTGCCATGTTGGATGACGGTTAGTGAGGTAACGGACGATCGGTACGTACCAGATTCTCTGTCTTGCATTGTCGATGCCTTGATTCCAATGTTCAATGGCATTCGTTTGTTCTTAAGAAAAAAAACCCCGTATGTTTGGTTGTTTTTTTTATTGAATGAAGAACCGCTCCTCTTTAATATAGAATAGAAATACACACATAGTAACAAATTCAGTCTAAATTCATAATCGCCTGAATATTTGTTTCTGTGTCCGTGTCCAGTGGCTGAGGATAAAGTTTGTCAAACTGAGCTGATATTTTGAACAACAGTCTATTCGTTATGTGCATCTGATATAGCATAAAAATCCCCGTGATAAAAAGCACTACTACAAACAGCCTGCCCAAGATCACGGGTAAACCGCCCTTCCCCGGGGTGTCCTGCTCTCTCGCTGTATTCCCATCGAAGGTAGGAATTAACCCGTTCTTGGACATGTCTCTTTCACAAAAAGCATGCTATTTTGAGATTTCTTGAAATCTGAAAAAATAAATGAAATCAACATTATGAGCTTATGACAACGATAGACAATGGTTTGTATATGGAGGTAGAGGGTTACTCATACATTTGATAACAAGCAAAATAAAACTAGAATGTGGGTTGCTACTCTATTAAACCCTCCCCTCGAGTTGTATGTTTGCATGATGAGTGGTGAGTGATATTTTTAAAATGTTTCGGCGTCTGTGTACTACTTAAATTTTTTACGCATCTGTCCAATAGTTATAAATAGATTGTATAAGGGTTTCCGGCTTAAGACTTCAAATTTAATATCTTGTCATTAAATAAAGTACTATAATGATGTACTTTATTTTATTTAAAACTGATTACATTCAATGATCAACAGATAGTCGGCGAGAGTCTATCTCAGACTTATAAACACACAATCTCTCTCTCTCTCTCTCTCTCTCTCTCTCGTGTTTTTTCTCTTGAATTTTTATAAATAAATATCATCTTTCAATTAAAACAACATTAAAAAAAACTTTAAAAAAGAAAATCTTTTGTTATAACATCACAAAGCATACTCATTAGAAGAATAAAAAATATAATTCATTCAGTTAAGCTGTTACCGTAAAATATATAGATTGTTTTTACTGGGAGCCTCCCTTGTTCTCCACCACAACAGTTGACTTTAACTATTTGATATATGATTTATTACAGAGTTATCGGGTTACCTGAATGCCGGTGTAAAGATTCTGTGAGTCCTTTACAGGTATTAACAGGTATGAATCCACAATACCGGTATCAGTATAAAAAAAAAGCAGGTAAACGTGAAAGACCTCGTACACAACGATGAATATATATACCTGCACATCTGCCCTGGGGCAAAGTAGGACTCTAGAGGTCGCATTAAATATTCTCTCTCTCTCTCTCTCTCTCTCTCTCTCTCTCTCTCTCTCTCTCTCTGTGTGTGTGTGTGTGTGTGAGTGTGTGTCAATTTATTAGTTGGTTGATAATTACTTTTCCTCCATGAATCGTGTTAGTAGTATCCGATGTAGTGGCTTATAAAGAGACATGTGCTCAATATATGAAACTTATCAAATGCATTACAGATATAAATGGTAATGAGGGACTGAAAGAGAAAAAAACCCGATTAACTGAATATATTCAGTTATCTATGTAGAAAAAATCGGAATATTTTCTTTACTTTAAAGGATGGTGACAATGAAAATGAACTCAGTGGTTTAATTTATCAATATGCATTTTTTTTTTCAAAACCAGTACAAGCTGCAGATCTGAATTTCTACAGGAAAATTAGAATTGACATGCGGTAGAACTTCAGTTCATCACACCCATCAAAAATTGCAATTTAAGGCGCACAAAAACATGTGCTGTTTTTAGATTGATTAACCTCATTACCCATCGCATTCCATGCAAATATTCGATATAAAGCAAACATTTTACTACTGATATAGTCTTTCTCCTTTCCTCTTTAGAAACACGCCCATCCACGGACTTGCAGAACAAAAAAAAACCCAACCAGTTGCGCTAACAAATGTAAAAGTTTACGAATGCATCCGTCATCTTCACAGCTGGTGATGTCTTAGATGATAAATATTTTTGTAAAAGGTACAAAATGAACATCGACTTACAGCATATCGATTATTCAAGCAATATATCTGTATAATGATAAGACACGTTGCTTAAGGGGGATGTGAGGCCATCTTGTACATTTGAGGATAAAAATGTAAACATTTCTTGAACTGGTTTGTTTATGCCAAAAATTGACTAAAACTATTGTCAAAAAGATTGTTCAAGATTTAAAAGTGTGAAAAATATGAAAGAAGTTTATAAGTGTCCACTCTACAACCATTTGTTGAGTAAAAGGTCTAAGCTTGTTTATTTATGTTATAACTTTGTCTCAAAAGAGGGTACCTTATTCTTAAAATGGGTCTGAAAAAACATCAATTTGCACGAGATATTTTTGTCTGTGTCTATGAGAGTACATTAAAGTTATATTTTCATTGAAAAATATATTCATATTTTTTAGTTGAGACGATTAATTTTTTGGACCCCTACCCTACTTCTAAAAACAATTAAGTTCAATTTATACTGAAAAAACATTGAAACTGGTAAAGAGATGTCTGTCACAATCAAGACAGATTGTTTTGACCTACCTACCTACAATGTACCTAGTCCTTGCTATGCCAGGGGGCACATAAGGCAAGGACTTCACTCCTCCACTTGTCTCTGTCTTGAGCCACCTTCTCGAGTTCTCCCCATGTAAATTTGTGTTCTTTCATTTCTTATTCCCCGGTCAATCTCCAGGTGTTCATGGGTCGACCGGGTTTCCTTTTCCCTTCTGGTGTCCATCGCAGTGCTTCTCTAGTGATGTTGTTGGCAGGTTTCCTTAGCACATGCTCTATCCATCGCCATATCCGTCTTTTAATACAGTTCTCAAATCTTTGCTGGTTGCCTTTTTATGCAGTTCCACATTCAAAATTTTATTAGGCCAGAATATCCTTATGATCTATTTGAGGCATCCATTGTGATAACTGGAGAACCTGTTTATGTCTCCGTCTGTCATTCTTCAGCATTCTGCTCCATAGAGTTGGACAGATAGGACGCAGCTGTAGTAGAATCTTAACTTTGTCTTCCTACTTATGTCATGTGTTTTTCAGATGTTTTTCTGCAGGTTCAAGAAAGCACCCCTAGCTTTACTTAGTCTGGCATTTATATCTTTGTCTGCACCCACATCTGATGTTACTATGCTTCCGAGATATGTAAATGATGTTTTGTTGGTTAGGTTACTTTCATGTAGTTGTAATCTTGCTGGGTGTTTGGTATTTCATGACATAACTTCAGTTTTCTTGGTGTTTATTTTCAGTCAAATTTTTTGTGCATTTTTCTGTAATTTTGATGTTGTGCTTTGCACGTGCTTTTCTATATGTGACAGTAGGGCCAGATCATCTGCATAGTCGAGGTCTTCAAGACTGGTGAAAAGAGTCCATCGTATTCCTGTGTTGTCGCCGATAAGGGTTGATTTCATTACCCAATCGATTGCTACTATAAAGAGGAGAGCTGACATCACACATTCCTGTCTCACGCCAGACTTTACCTTGAAGCATGCATCTGATGAACTGCCTATAGAACAGTTAAATTTCAGATAAAAAGCTTTAATCGTTTCCACTATCTTAGATGGTATCCCATAGTGTCTCAAGATCTTCCATAAGCTTTCTCTGTGAAAACTGTCAAAGGTTTTTTTTTAAAGTCAATAAAGTTGATTATGAGTTGCCTCTGCCACTCTGTGCATTCTTCTATAATGTTTCTAATAGTGAAGACCTGGTCACAGCAATTTTTTACTTTCCTGAAACCGGCTTGTTCTTATTTTGGCATCCATTGCAGTCTTAATTCTGTCGATTATTATTCTGCTAAATATCTTATTAGGTATTTTCACCAAGGGGATGCCTCTCCAGTTATTGCAGTTAGTTAGATCTCCTTTCTTTGGCAGTTTGATGAAATTTCCCCCATGGACCATGTTGTATGTATGGTGTTATTATTCCAGAACTTAGTTAATAATGGGTGTAAAATATCAGCTGCTAGGTTTGGATCTGCTTTGAATAACTCTGTTGGTAGATGGTCATCTCAAGGTCCTTTGTTATTCTTTAGAGATGCTATGGCTTTGCATATTTCTGTTTTTATGGTTTCTCTGTGTCAATCTCTAAATCAGTATCAGGTTCTAGTATGTGTGCCTGCTCATTTGGCTCTGGACGGTTCAAGACTTCGGCAAAATGTTCTTTCCATCTTACATCTTGCTCTTTTTCAGATGTAATGAGGTTGCCTTGTTTGTCCTTTACAGGCATGTTTGTTATTCTCCTCTTTCCGCTCAATTTTTTAGCAATCTGATATAAATCTCCTATTTGTTGTTCAGAGGCAGCTTTCTCAGCTTCTATCGCTGTATTCTTTAAAAAACTTTTTTGGTCTTTCTTTGGTGCTTTCTTTACATCTCTGTTACAGCTTGGGTATTGCTCTTTCAGTCTCTCTTTTATTCTTTCTGAGTGGGTGTTACACAACTTGGCTTTAAGGTCTTTCATTTTGTCAATGATTCCATGTATCTGTTGTAATCCAATCTTAGTGTACCCGTCTTTTAAAACATTGGGTCTTCTTGTTTGCTTCACTGAACAAGTTGCAGTTTTTACCCCAGTGCATGCAACCATTTCCCCATTTTCATCACCATAATGTTGCAAGACCTGAAATCTGTTCTTGAGTTCTAGTCTAAAATCTTGTCTCACTTTGTTGTTTTTAAGCTTTCCTGTTTCTATTCGCCTAATGGCGCTACTTTCATCAGCTTGAGCTTTATGTTAGCAGTAACAAGATGGTTATCACTCCCAACATCAGCCCCGCGCTTCACTCGTACATCTTGTAAAGACCTTTTCCATTTTTCATTGATAGCTATGTGGTCGATTTGGTTTTATGTCTCCCTCCAGGTGACACCCATGTTAATTTTTGGATCTCCTTAAGCTGAAACAGTGTTCCACAAATGACCAACATGTTGTTTCCACAACATTCTATGAAGTATTCTCCGTTCTCATTCATACTTCCACAGCCATGCCTTCCCATAACTCTTTCATAGCCTGCATTTTCACTTCCAACTTGTGCATTGAGATCTCCCATTAAGATTGTCAGATTTTGTTTTGGAACTTTTTGAAGTTCAGCTTGTAGAGCCTCGTAGAATTCTTGTTTAATCTCATCATCTGCATCATTTGTAGGGGCATAAACCTGTTCTAAAGATGGTATTTAATCTGGCTCTGATAATTCTTTCATTAGTAGGATGGTATTTTACTAGTGCTTTTGTTGCTGTTGTAGTTAGGATGATTGCTACTCCCTCGTGATGTTGGTTGTCTCTTCTTCCAGAGTATACAATAACTTCACCTGTACTGGTAACACTCTTCATTAAGTCTGTCCATCGACACCCACTTATGCCTAGTACATGTATCCGGTTTTCCTTCATCTCTCCAAGTACTTGAGCATGTTTCCTGTTTCATACATGGTGCGTACGTTCCAGAATTCGACTCTCAATTTGGTTCTTGTGTTCTGCATACTTCTCGTGTGGAAAGCTTTCTGTCGGGTTTCACTGTCCACAGTCAAGCATGCAGAATTCTGCTGGTATGCTGAAGACGCGATGCTTGTAGAAATATTTCTAGTCCTTGTTTCCGTAATCAATAATGTTTTAAAGGAAGGGGAGATTAACCCTTGCCAAAGCTCCAACCTGGTGGACCAGGGACTTGTTTTCAAGGTTACCTTCCTCTAGAATGGTTGCCTGCCACAGCTCATGAAGCCACTCTCTCCAGGTTTGTATCAGAGTTTTCCTTTCTTAGATTTTCTGTCTGGATTTTCTTCCTTAGTCTTTGTTTTTCCCAAGCCTTCCACAAGGCAGTGGAACTATTTAACACATAGTTGGGAACTAGGATTGCAGGCACCAGAGCATATCCTGTTGCCGGTGGGCCATGCACGCCGTATATTTAGGGACCTAGTTTCCTCCAAGACCCTATGGTTCTGCTTGGGGCCGTAAGGTACACAATTTCCATCTGCTACCTCGAGGAGGACCCCATCTGGGTCACATATGTCTAACTATGGAGAGTCTGTGATTTACAAAATTGCTTACTCTTTCACAGTAAAGGGTGGAGCTGAAAGCGAGAGTGACAAACACAGACACAGACAAACGGACTGTACGCACCACACAGCCATTTAGCAGATAGATTGTTTTGAATTGACATTTATTTTATCTATGAAAATATAACGTCAGTGTGCCTCCATAGACACAGGAGTTTCAAGTATAGACTGGATTTTTCTTGTTCTAAATATAGGTCCCATGCCGACTTATAAAAATAGGGTACCATATTTTGAGGCAAAGTTACATGTACTACAATAATGTGCAAAATTCAACCTTTTTCCCAAAAAATGGTTGTAGAGAGGACAATAAAGAAACCCTTTTGTTATATTTTCTGATTTTTAAATCTTTAAAATAAGTCTGCAGCTGCGCAGTTCTACGGCTGTTCTAAGTGATTTTAAAAAGGCATTGTTCTTTTTTTGTAAGCATAATTTGCATACAAACCAACATGTAAAACCTTATATTAATTTTGGCCAGTTTTTAGCAGAAACAAGCCGGTTTAAGAAATGTTTTACATTTTTATTCACAAATGTACAAGATGGCCGCACATCCCCTTAAACTGAATAATCGATTAAAAGCTTTATTTAGACGAGATAATTAGATTCGAATTAAAATAAAATAGACCCGAGACCTTCCTCTTGGTCCACTAGGATTGTATGGGGGGTTATCCAATACAGGAACAAATCCACACCATCAGAGGCGTGCTCGCAAGCACTAGCCAAAATACCCTATACCCGCAACACAATATTTGGGGAGCGCTCGCGAGCAACACGCCTCAGGTATCAATGTGATATAAAGTGGACAATTCTCAGATACTGATCCCGATCAAAATTGGCATACATAGAGCAAATTGAGATTTCTCTCTGATTTACACATGGTCTGGTTTTATTGCGTCTTTTGCATCATTTTTTGTCGTTTGTAAATATATATTTATGCAATACAAACTAATAATTCAATAAACATAGAACATATACATGTACGAGGGTTGTCCCAAAATAGCCTAGGCAAGTGGCGTTATTCCATTAATCGAAGACACAGGAAGATTAAACTTGTGCCACAAAGGGTTCAAATAATTTGCATTAAATTTATGTTTTGATATCAAATATTGTTTAAGATTAAATTAGTCAAATGAAGGCATACTCGTTCATAATTCCGACAAGCAGCGTTTTTTCGAAAAAGGTAAAATTAATATAAATAAATGAAAATAGCGAGGATGAGAACTTTTCAATTAAAAAAAATCAAATAAAAATGCACTTAGATTTGTTAGTTATTCTATTATTTATCCAACAAAAAATTTGGTTTTAACGACATTTTTAACAATTTTATAGCGCACTTTGTGGCAAGTAAAAGTGTGAACTCGTAGTAAGATGACGACGTCAGCGTTTGAGGCGGTGCACCGATAACAATAATATTTTGTAAAGACCTTGAAACAAATCTTAGCCTTAGCAGGAAGAGAGTACATGTTCAAAGAAAATATTATTTTCTAAGACATTTTTGGAAACAGAACGTGAATGTTATCGTGAAGGATGTGATTGGTTTAACAACGACGTAAAGGATGCCTATTTTCGACGTCGCACATTGCACCACCTGGCAAATCCCGCTGATAATGATTGTTTTAGTTTCTCAAAGAATATATTAAGCTCGCATTTGATCACAAATAAAAAATACAACTATAAAGTTAAATAATATGATAGGAGAAAAACAAAATTAAACAAACAACTACAGAAAACAAATGAATATTGATTCAGAACAAAAAGAAAATGTACTAGTAAATAATAAGAAAAATTGAAACTTTCACTATAGAATTCATAGTTAATGGCACCAATGGAAAACCAAACCATGTGAAAAATGCAAAGAATCGAATAATCATAGAATACAAAATCAACGAAAAAGAGCGAATACTGCAACGCTCATAGTGCCATGGACTAATTAGTTTATGTTTACATTTTTAGCTGACACGTGAGGTGATTGTTATGAGCAAACCTGAGCAACCACGCGAAGAGTCGAGTAAGATATATCACTACATACGCAGGAGTCCAATAGAAAGCTTTTTGTATATACTAAAGGACTTCCATGTTTCCAATCAGAAACTAACACACAATACCATCAGAGGTCGTTACACCTTGACAGTCGCCCAAAGATCTTGCCTGGGGCCATTGTAATAGTGTATACATATGACGGGCCTTCATTATGTACGTGCTTGCGACTCATCCAAATAGAGGTAATGATTACAGTTACATTGATTTTGAGACTACTTTTTTTTACTCAATTGTTGATATTTTTTTTGAATTAATTTATCAACTGTCATAATCGTCTATTTCTTTATTTTTTCCTCAGTATTGTAACACATTTCAAGAAAAACATAAGCACTGATTATTGTATTCAAAATTGTGTTGAAGAAGCATGGTTGAACAGAAGTGGGGAAGCGGGGTTATTGCACATAGGCGTCGAAACCGGGGGGGGGGGGGGGCTAGGGAGTTATACCTTTTTTTTTTTATTTCAACTTTTGCTTGACAAGACTTTTGATAAGTCTAGCCCCCCCCCCCCCCCCCACTTTCAATTTGCTTCCAACGCCACTGTTGCATACAACATGCTGGTGTAAATATCTATTTTAAAGAAAAGGAATCTTTCTACTTTGATCTGGTATATATTTACGAAATCAAATAATTGTATACGGAATCAAAATGTGCGGATAGAATAACGGAGGTTAATTAATATGATGGAAAGTCGTCACATCTGTCATCTGTAAATATGGAAACAGTGTTTAGATGATGATTGTGTTCTGAATAAGACGCTATACACATATGGTGTGAATACTATGCATTCCTCAAAAAATTATTCACATTTGAAACAACTACTGGATTGCTTCATTCTTTGCTAAACTCAGTTTTCCTTCCGTCACCTGAGCTGAAAGTAATTAAGTTTGACAAATGAATGAAGATTTGAGATAAAAAAATATACATACGGTTTTAAAAAAATGTTTGATAAACCTTGACATAGATAATATCATTTTATATTCGGACATTCATAGCAATGGTAGGGCCCTAGGAGAGGTTGCGAGGATAAACATACGTTTAATGATTAATAGGGGAAAATTATAGAAATCTACTCAAATTAATTGATACTAGTACTGCTTAAAAGTATTTTGATATAGTATTGATTGTGGTTTCTTTAGATCCTGACCCCTGGTCTGAGGCAAAAGAAGGGGAAATATTGCATTGTAAAACTTGAAGGGGGGGGGGGGTTCTTCATGATCTTCACTAAAATTTCTTTTTGCTCACTGATGATATTTCTTTGCAAGAATCCTGATATGATATGTAATAGTTTGATCTAATCGTAACATCAAGAGGGCAAATTGGAGATCAACATATGAATATAAAAGGTACCGTAGTCATTAATATCCATCATACAAATTACTGTGCTAACATTTTAATATTACATCGTAAACATACTTAGATAATGTACATAAATAGTTTATTTGTTTACAGAAAATTAGTTTAATTCCCTAATATGAAAAGGAATAATTTCTTTTATGATAACTATTCTTATTTGGAAATCAACTTCAACAATGGAGGTTTACAAAAAAAACCCCGAATACTCTTTTCATCCCCTTTTAACATATGTTTGTAAGAGATGTACACACATCAATCAAACCATTTTTTCTGACAATGTGGGTAAATCGATATTTGTGTAACATATGATATATAAGTGCACATTTCCTTTTTCCCTTTCAAGGAGACTTGTGATATGGAAAGAGAGAGAGAATTCCTGGTATATCCGGTACGGAAGCAGACGATACTTCGCGAGAAGAAAGAGTTACCAAGGGGCCATCACCGGTTTATGTATTTTTGTCTCTTTATCATAAACCTTCTGTCGGTGGCGGCCTTACTGAAGATTTACCAATCTAATAATTATTTGAACGAACTCACCGTCATCACACGAAACTTCAGATCAGACGTGGAAAACATCGCCTATCTCCACCGACTGTTACTTACCAAGCTACAGGAAATTGACAGGCGAGACAGACTAGTGGACGTTGTGAAAACCTTTAATTCTACCAGTGTTAAAACCTGAGTGTATCCGAGTGTAGGTAACTAACAGGAGTTAAAAACGGCCACTGGATTATCATATAGTGCCATAAAAGACAATGCCAGAGCCTGATTTCAAAATTCGTGAGGATTGATCCTCCATCGGGATTGGTATGGGAAACGGTAGTTCGTTTTTTTTAACCCTATGACTAATATTTGTGAAATATATTTAAGTTGTCAATAGTTAATATATGTGTGAGTTGATGTGGAGTTTCAAATTTGGACCACTGTACAGCAGTTTGAATATGAATAGTGCAAAATACATTCACTATGCCTATCCTTGAAGTTTTATTACAAAAATAAAAAAAATTGTGATAAACTCATATTACTCATTTCTCGAGCATATCTTGACTGTGACTTCTTTTTTATCGTTCATTGTCTTTGTAAAACAAAATTCGTCATAAAGTTTCATATAACTTATAGAACACCATTAAACTAAAATAAATTCCAAAATAAAAAAATGAAAAACAGAAATTAAACTAATTAGTAAGTACAGGAGTGAATGCCATTCCAGTTTTCAATTGGTCGTGCCAAAATATCCAGAAAATACATCTTCAAATCTCCCAACAAATGTGTTTGAGTTTCAAATCTACAAGTTTATATCTTTGCATATTATATGGAACATGTTAATCGGAAAATTGCATGAGTATGTTACTGCTTATATAACTTTGCGCACAATTTTTCTACTTAAAATTAAAGGTATATTTTAATTGACATAAAAACTTTTTAAAGCGCTAAGCATAGCTCAGCGCTTTATTGGCGTTAGACTTTTACTTCCGGTGCATCCAATAACCGCCCCCTATGAGCAGAAATATACATAGTTTAAACTGGTTAGGGAACCAGTTTCAGTGGTTTACGCACATAATTGCACGGGCTATTGTAAAACTAATGTACAGGGTTTTAGTACATAATTGCCGGGGCTGCTAGGCAGTGTTGAGGAAATATAGTGCGTATACAGAAGCTGAAATGTAGAAAATTCAAATCGATTCTTTGCAAGAAAATGACAAAAATTTAATGAAATATTTTTTTATAGCGAATATGTGACATACTACATGTAGTTTTGTTTTTGCGGATTCGTAGTTCCGTACTATTACTCGAAGGTATCAATAATGCATTGAACAGCGCCAAAAGATAGCATGGGTTTGTTTTGTAAACGTAATATTTTCTCATTTTTTGTCATTTATTATTTATTAATTGCAAATTTTTTCCACACCGTCGGTAAATTTAATTACATATGTTTTTAAGACTATTTTATTTTAACAAAATGTTGTTGTTGAGAGTTTAGCTATGCTTAGTAACCATTTAGCGAAGCTGCAAAATACATGTAACATTTAACCGCGTCAGTGGCTGCATAACATAACAAAAATAGAGTAGTGTTATTTAAGGTGGAATAACACACCTGGAAAAGGTCACTCAATTTGGCAGTAAATTAACTGAATATGAAAGATATGATAAATTGTACGTATGTCATGTAAGCAAAAAAAAATTGCAATTTGGGGGGTAAAGAAAATGAATATATAATAATTCAATGTAGAACAAAACAAAAGCCCCAGCGGAATTTGAACTCGGGATGTACGGATCATACGTCCGACACTCTAACCACTCGGCTACGAAGTTAAATGCAAGTTACCGTCGATAAAATCCTTTTAACAAAACTAAATGGCGTTTCGATCAGAGGTCAGCCATTTTTTGATGATGTGTTATTCCACCTTAAAGTGCTGAGGACGACTTGTAAATTGTCATAGTTCTTGGTGCTCGCCGCTCACCTCACAACACGTATATAAGGAATTGACAAAACACTTAAAGTTTGTATTTTAGATCTTACCTGTGTGGGCGTCTATCTTACCTTGCCTACATTTAACTGTTACTTAGATGCAACAACTTACCATCTAAATGCAGTTACATATGAACAAGAAATTTTAGAACATCAATTATAATGGTAAATGCAATACAGTTATAAAGAAAGTGCACGAATAACAACAATATACCAGTGCAAACATTAGACAAACAAATGTATTCAACACGTCGCGCACAGGGTCCATGCAGGTGTGGAATCAGGCGTAACTTAATCAAAGGCTTTTATTAATATACCATGCTTTATGCAAGTGTCCATTTACAAGTCGTGTTCAGCTTTAATTTACATGAACTTCAGTGTATATGATAAATTATAATACATATTTAAAGAGAACGTAATTTCGACCAAATTTTCTTAATAAAAAAATAATTGAATAAGAATAAATATGGATGAGTACAGTTTCAACGCCATTTTGACCTTTCTGGTCTTGGATACTTTCAATTGATATTAATTTAACATATGCCAACATTTCGAAGTCTCATTTCTAACTAAGCTTGCACAATTTCCTTTAGAACAAAGAAGATAGGTTAGCGCTTTTCAATACTTTCAGTACTTTGATTCTGCTTAGAGTTTGACCTACATTACTTAAATATCACATTTACTGAGAATTCACACTTCCACATCGTCACTAGTGACGCGGTTGCTTTTTTCCCCACAGCCAATCTATATATAGTTAGCTACCTGTAACCGGCTACGAGAAGTAAGAAAAGCTAGCTACTAGTAACTGGCTACGAGATGAAATAAAAGTTGGCTACTTGTAACTGGCTACGAGATTAGTGAGAAAAGTTCTTCTTCTTCTTCCGGTATGGAGTTGGCCTCATTAATTGAGTGATAATAACTCCGGCGTGGTTTAAACCAGGAGGCTTTCCCTCCAAAAACTGTTAAAACTCTTTACAAGTTTGCTGTGTCGTCTACCATTGTTGCAGTCCAGGGGACACTGGAAAATCTGGTCCTGAACATTTCGATGATATGTGCCACTGTGACTGGCTCTGGTAGACGATTCCAGTTCCTCACCGGTCGCAGGAAGAAGGAATTTCTGTATACCTCTTTACTGGCCCGATGCTGTCTGAGTCTGTGACTCCTTTTAGTTCGTCTGTCTTCGGGTGTGTAATAGTTTTATGGGTTTATGTCCACAAGCTGATTTCTATGGTGGCATATCTCTGCCCCTTGTGTGCAAGTTATTTTTCTATCAAATATGTCAACATGCAAGATAAATATGTTGACATCCAAGATAATTATGTCAACATGCAACATAACTATGTTGACATGCAAGAAAATTGAAATAATATTAGAATTATAAAATATCTCCAAAAATCTCAAAAATGGCCTACATGTGACATCCAGGATGCTAGATGCTAACTATTTATGTCGACATTCAACTTATTTATGTTAACATGCAAGATAAATGTGCTGACATGCAACTTATTTATGTCAACATGCAAATTCTCTATGCCGACATGCAACTTATTTATGTCAACATGCAACTTCTATATGTCGACATGCAACTTATTTATGTCAACATGCACCTTACTATGTTGACATGCTAGATAAATATGTTGACATGCAACTTATAAGTTGTATGTCAACATAACTACATGTAAGTTGCATGTCAACATATTTATCTTGCATGTTAACATAACTAAGTTGCATATCGACAAAAATAAGTTGCATGTCGACATAAAGAAGTTGCATGTTAACATAAATAAGTTGCATGTCGACATAAATATGTTGCATGTCAACATATCTATTTTGCATGTCGACATTAATAGGTAGCATCTAGCATATTGGATGTCACATGTTGGCGATATTTGAGATTTTGTTTTGATTTTTTATAATTCTTATTTGAATGCAGTTTTCTTGCATGTCAACATATATATGTTGCATATTGACATAACTATCTTGCATGTCAACATATTTATCTTGCATGTCGACATAGTTAATAGAAAAATAACTTGCACACAAGGAGCAGAGATATGCCACCATAGATTTCTGATCTTATAGCATAGGACTAGTCTGTGTATGATTCTCCTATGCTGGAGGGAATCTCATTCAAGTTGGTGCAGTAGTCTGGTTACACATCCGGGGGAGGTATCACGATAGTTGTTATATAAGAACCTGGCAGCTCTTCGTTGTACCTGCTCAACTTCTCTGGTAAGTTTGGCTTGGTGGGGTCCCACACGGACGAAGCATACTCGATCGCTGGTCTGATCAAGATAAAGTATGCTGTTGCCTTTGACGATGGTGTGCATTGACCCAGGTTACGTCTCAGAAAGCCCAACTTTGTTGTAGCTTTGCCTATGGTGGTATGGATTTGGTTTGTCCACTGAAGATCCTGGAAGATGGTAACACCAAGATACTTTCCACTCTCCACAGCTTCTAGCTGGTGTCCGTGCAGGGTATAGAATGTTTGCAACGGCTGTCTCTTGATTGAGATCCGAATAACTGTGCACTTCGGGGTGGAAAATCATCTGCAACTTGTGTTCCCATCCTTCCAAGTCAGTGAGATCTTCCTGTAGTTTGGCCGCATCTCTCTGGCTTAGGATCTGTCGATATACCAGGCAGTCATCAGCATACAGTCTGTCATCTGAGTGCACTCTGGAAGGTCGTTTAAGTAGGTCAGGAACAACGGTACCTTGTGACACCCCGGAGAGCACGTCAAGGGCTGAGGATGTATGACCATCTAGGAGTACTGCTTGGGTTCTCTGCCTCAGAAAGTCCTGAATCCATCCTAGTATTGTTCCAGACACTCTATAGTGCACCAGCTTCAGAAGCAATCGTGAGTGAGGCACTTTATCAAACGCCTTGAAATGGCCAGGAGTATAATGTCTGTTTGATGCCCCTAATCCATGTTCCTGGCAATTTGGTCTAACATAATCACCAGTTGGGCCTCACATGATCGGCAGGCTCAGAAGCCATGATGCTCATCACACAGGATGTGGTGCCGATCGAGGTGATCCATAACTGTACTGTGTATACCGCGTGTTCCAATAGCTTACAGGCTATTGATGTTAGGGAGACTGGCCTGTAGTTTGATGGTTGGTGTTTCTTCCCTTTCTTGTAAATAGGGACGATGTTTTCTCTGCGCCATTTATCTGGTTTCTGCCCTTGATCTAAGGAGAGATGGTACATCCTTGTTAGGTATAGGGCTAAGGACTCTGCACTATGCTTCAAGATAAATGCTGAGATTTCATCGGTTCCTGTGGCTTTGAATGGGCGCAATCCCTTTAGCAGCTTCAATACACCATTTTCATGGATAGTGATGTTGCTCATAGTAGGGTATGGACTTGGTCCAAGGTCAGGCAAAGCGCTTAGGTCCTGTCTGGTGTATACAGACTGAAACTGTTCGTTCCGGATGGTGGCTTTGATGGCAGTGTCATTGTGGAGGAATCCGTCTTTTGACTTGAGTGTCACTATCTGAAATGAGTCCTGTTTCCTGGTTTTGATGTATGACCAAAACTGTTTTGGAATGGTGCGCAGGTCATCTTTTACAACATCCTCCAGGTAAGCCCTATTTACTCTTCTGGATTCTCTCTGTAGTTGCCCTTTGAGTGTCTTGAACCGCTTAACATCTCTTGGGTCCTTACTGCACCTAGCTCGGGTGTGGGCTTTCTGTTTCCTGATGCTAAGGCTTCTCAGTTCAGAAGTCATCCAGGGATGTGTGTGCTTAGCCGATGAGCGACGTGTTGGTACATGGTGTTTCACTGTTTCCACTATGAGTTCCTTTATATAACCCCACATACTATTGACATCTTCCTAGTTGGTATGCATGATATATCTTTCTTTCCTAAGAGCTCCTCTCTGATGCCGTTGATGTTGGCTTTCTTCCACAGAAAGATGGTTCTCCTCTGTGGGCTCGGTCGAGTTATGTGTGTTGCAAAATATTGGAGTACTACGTCATGGTCGCTGTTGCCCAGTGGTGGAATGGTCTTGCATCGACTTACTTGTCCATGGTGTGATGTTAGTAGCAGATCCAAGATGTTGTTTCCTCTGGTTAGTATATCAACTACCTGCTGCAGATTTAGGTCTGCAGTCATCTGCATGAAAGCGTTGTTTACCTCCCTGGTTGTCTGTGAACCGTTGATTGTATATTGTAAGTTGAAATCACCTCCTAGTATGAAGATGTAATTGTTATGGCGGGAGCGTAAGTCACTTATGTCGTGTATGACTTCGATTGTAGTCTGCTGATCTTGCCTGTTAGGTGGGCGGTATAGGCATGACAGTATCAGTTTCTAACGGGGGCCTATGTTGATGCTGCCTGAGATGAGTTCCGAATACTTACTGGTAAGGAAGGAGGTTGTTCAGGCTGAGATGTATTTTAGCTGCAATGAGAACTCCTTCATGTGCATCCCCTTTTCTGTCTCTGTGTATAACATCATACCAAAGCTCTGGATGGAATACTTCGGCTGTGCATATCTTATCACTCAGCCAAGTCTCGGTCCCCAGGATGACATCAGGCTTGGTGGATTCAATCATGACCTGTAGGTCATTGCGTTTGTTTTTAACACTTTGGAAATTTGCAACAAGATTCTGAGGTTTTGCTGTGCGTTCGTACGTTGATGTTTTGGGTGCTTTGTTGATGGACGAGGAGATGATGATGCTATGGGTTCCCCAATGCTGGTGTCTGAAAGGCTGCTGTTACTAGTATCACTTGATACTGTTAGTGACAATATTGAGAAGGTATTGCTATCAGCGGATTCAATCAAATAAAATAAAATGGTTGAGTGATTTGAGGAGTGACAAACAATACAGTACCAAGAAACAGACTTGTTGGCTAGAAATGAATATTCCTGTCCCTATACATGACGCATGGTACCATTGATTAAATTCATCACATGCAATGGCTCTTTAGCTACAAGTAACTGGCTACAAGATGAAAGAATAATTAGGTAATAGTTACTCCAATTGACAAAACATCATGTATCATGTTACAATTTACTTCATATATAGGTGGCAGATTTCTACCTGTGTTGTTAATATGTACATTGTGCTATATTGACATCTACCGAGTATTATTCCCTCTATTTCTTACGGAAAATTATAATTAATTCATAGCTCTATAGAAACAGCCAGACTGAAATCTACACGCCCCGTGTATCGATTGGTCGAAATCTACAGCGACCTAAAAAAAATCACAGATTGCACGAAATAATCATGATGATGTCAGACTCAAATTCTCATAGGAGACGATTTGGCTGTTTCTTTTAGATAACGTTCTGATGTACATAAACAGTAATTTAGTGAATTTTACTAACTTTTTGTAACCAATTTATTAATTAGTTAAAAGAAAGATGTAAATACAAGGGTTGATCCAAAAGTAATGTCAAACTATGCACCGCGTAAAATTTTGATTTAATTTCGTTGAACACTTAACAAGATACCGGTATTGATGTTTATAGTATGATATATACGTGACTTCGCCGCGTCATGAATTTACGTCTTTTTTAAGGTTTGTATTTATGAATAAATTACATGCTTCAAAATTTAAAAAAGCCCCAAGCAACACAATATTTTGAAAGAGATATATCATATACTTTTTCTAACTGTTTTAAAAAATTAGGTAACGTTACCGTCCATTTCGGATATCTACGCGATACCTTTTGTCTCTAGATCAAGGAATAAAAAGACTGGACATGCGAATAGTCTGTAGTGATACGAGGCATTTTTTACTTCGATGGATAGGTATCACTAGAAAATGTCCTGGAAATGATATTTCAACCTAAAATTGAGAGCGAGTGAACAGGGTACCCTTAACATGGTTCCAATATCTAATAAAAGCATATGTCATGTTAATAAATAAATTAGATAGAAGATTTACGCTCTGAAGGAAAGTTAAAACTAGGTTCTTACGTCATGAGCTGTATCATAAAGCTACATTCATGACTTCTTGAAGAGACCTTGACAAACTGATTGCACATTAAATAATATCCAATATACTACCCAATCGATTACAAAAAGAGTAATTTGTTACTTTATGAAAAAAGAAATGAAAACAAAATGTAAAATAGAGCATCGTGGCCATTTTAACAGAGTACTAAATTACGCAATTCTTCCAGAACGCCAAAGATCTAGAAACGAAGTCGCTAGCGTGCGGCGACTATCCTTACCTCGCGCTCTACAAGATATATTATCTTCAGAAATATTTATCATAATGCATTAAAATTTTCAGATCTAAATTGAAATAGGTAGATACCGGTATCTCAAAGCACAAGTTTTTGTCACTTTACGCGGATTTTTCACGATTTTATCGCATCTGTGACATTACTTTTGGATCAACCCTCGTATAAACAATAAAATGCTTTCTTTGATTATTTATGCGGTTTATGAAAGTAACGATAATTGCAGATAAAATTTACATAACACGCTAACGCGGGTTATGTATTTTTTCTGCAATGTCGCCACCTTCATATCCCGCATGAATCACCAAAGAAAGCATTTTAATGTTTAAATGTCATCTACATGATTTATCATCTTTTGTGATATGTGTGTTTTGTGTGTTGTTCGTCCGTCGGTGGAGACGATGACCACTGACTCATCTTCGTGGGGGAGGGAGTTGACCTGGGCGGTGGGTGCGGAGGTGACTGGTCAGGCCGATCCTCGCACGGAATAGTCTCGGACAGTGAGGAAAGGGGATGGTGGCAGCTGCCGGGTCATTTGCGCTGTCTTTCCTGGCCTGCCTGCGTTGTTCTGCTGAAGACGTCCTGTTGGCTTCACAGCTCTTGGCGCCCTCGTGGACTGCGGCTCTCCACCCGCACCTGTCTTGTGCTGCAACTTCCCATGAGTCAGGGTTGATACTGAATGCCTTGAGGGAGGCTTTAGGCTGTCCTTGAATCGCTTCTTTGGGGCACCACGGACACGCTCTCCTTCCTGTAGCTCACCAAAGAGTAGTTTCTTGGGGAGTCGATGGTCAGGCATACGGACTACGTGTCCCGCCCAGCGGAGTTGTGACTGCATGAGCATGGTGTAATGCTGGGCAGGCCAACTCGGATGAGGACTTCTGTGTCGGGTATCTTTTCTTGCCATTTGATACTGAGAAGCTTACGGAGGCTAGTCGTGTGGAAGTGGTTCAGCTTTTTGGCGTGCCTCTGGTAAACAGTCCACGCTTCACATCCATACAGCAGTGTGGTGAGAACCACAGCACGGTAGACCTTAATCTTTGTCTCTGTTTTGATGCCTCTTCTGTCCCACACGTTCTTGTACAGTCTGCCGAAGGCAACGCTCGCCTTGGCCAGTCTAGCGTTCACCTCGTCATCGATCACAATGTTCCTGGAGAGAGTGCTACCGAGGTACGTGAACTTGTCCACTACATTTAGCCGTTGGTTGTTGATGGTGATGTTGGGCTCAACATACGGTTTGCCTTGTGCTGGCTGATGCATGACTTCGGTCTTCTTTGTGCTGATAGTAAGACCAAAGTTGTCGCAGGCATCAGAGAACTTGTCAATGCTATGCTGCATATTTGCCTCGGAGGTAGCGTTGAGGGCAGAATCATCAGCAAACAGGAGGTCGTTGATGGTGTCCGATTGAACCTTGGTCTTCGCTTGCAGCCGTCTGAGGTTGAAGACTGAACCATCAAAGCGCCATTTGATGCCGATGCCGGTGCCCGTGCCATCGAAGGCATCAGTCAGCATGGCGGAATACATCAAGCTGAAGAGCGTCGGGGCGAGGACGCAGCCCTGCTTCACTCCATTGGAAACAGAGAATGGCTTTGAAGATTCACCGCCGTCTTGGACTCTTGCCTGCATTCCATCGTGCAGCTGTCGAACGATGGTGATGAATTTTGTTGGGCATCCGTATGTTTAAATGTCATCCACATGATTTATCATCTTTTGTGATATAGTAAGCCACAAATTGCCTTACAAATATCTCATTTTATTATACCTCTGTGAATATTTTCTATGTAAAATTACAATGAATAAACATGCTATTCTATCTAACCGTGAAATAGTTTCAGTGCTATCTACCCATGGTGAATAGTCATCGAACTATTTCATCGGCGGCATTCGATTTCCCTCCTTTTTAAACTCGGAACACCTCTGACGTAATCCGATCGCTGCATTAAATTCAAAGTCCGATAACTCTAATTTGTTTATCTTAAAGAAATTCTGCATCGCCGACAAATAAAGTTTTCTTCGGTATAATAAAATACCTATTTACTGACTATTCGGACGATAGCAAGTATATTGTGCCCCTCGACAGCAACTATGTCCCTCGGCTTCGCCTCATGAAATAGTTGCTGTCTTGGGGGACAATAAACTTGCTATCGTCCTCATAGCCAGTAAATAGGTATATATTAACATATTTGTCAAAACATTTCAAATAGCTGCATAATAGATAAAATATATCTACAATTGTTGTTAATATCAACATTTGACTAGGTTATTTACATGATTATACCCTAAAAGTACTCATATTCCTCTCGTAATCTCATCAGTTATTGGTGGATTTCGTTTCAAATATCACTATTTTAGACAATATTGTCCATTTAACTCAAGTAGTTGTACATATAGATTGAAAATATTAACAAGTGTTGTTAATTTCAACAATCTATTTTATTATACTTTCATGTTAAATACTGAAATCTGATTGGTTTAGACGCAGTTAATAATTCCGTTCTATTACCCTCGGCGTTGGCAACACACTTGGCAACGGGTAACATAACGAATTGTTAAATGCGCGTAAATTATGCGCGTACGGTTCACCGTAGAATTCAAGTAATTTCTATAGAAAAGCATTAAAGTGACAATTTCAACTGTTACCCTCCTAAACAGGCACTATTTATATAATGCCATCCGCATGATATTATGTACAATGCCATTACTCAGATATCCTTCCTTATCTCGTCAGCTACTAGTTACAAATATCTTTTAAAGACAATTTTGTCCATATAACTTGGGTAGCTGTACATATAGATTGAAGACATCTACAAGTGTTGTTAATTTCAACATTCTATCAGGTCATCCACATGGTATTACGATGCAATAACACAGAAATATCTCTTAATCTCGTCAGTTACTAGTACATTTCGTTACAAACATCTCTGTTGTAAGGTGATTTTGTCAAATGAATATAACTATTAAAAAAAAATAATAATAAGTACATGAAGCTGTATATATATATTGAAAATATCTACAAGTGTTGTTTATTGTAACATTCTATTAGGTCATCCACATGATATTACAATACAATTACTCAGATATCTCTCTTAATCGCGTCAGCTACTTGAACATTTTGTTTTAAATATCTTCATTTTTTTTATAGACAGTTCTGTCCATATACATTAAGTAGTTGTACATAGAGATTGACGATATCTACAAGTGTTGTTAATTGCAACATTCTATGAGGTTATCCACATAATACCGGTATAACTATACAATTTCTCGGATATCTCTCTGAATCTCGTCAGCTACCAATGCATTTCGTTACAAATATTTCTACTTTTAGATGATTTTGTTCATGTAACTCGGGAAGCTGTACATATAGATTGAAGACATCTACAAGTGTTGTTAATTTCAACATTCTATTAGTTCATCCACATGATATTACAATACAATTTCTCGGATGAAAAAATGACAATAACAATCCGTCAACCCATATCTCTCTTAATCGCGTCAGCTACTGGTGCATTTCGATTCAAATATCTCAATTTAAAGACAGTTCTGGCGATATAACTCAAGTAGCTGTATATATGGGTATATACACTGGCGAGATGCACTTGTAGCTGACGAGATTAAGAGAGATTTCTGTGTTATTGCATCCTAATATTACGTGGATGACCGAAAGAATTTTGAAATTAACAACACTTGTTAATTTCAACAATGGTTTAACAATGGTTTTCTCGGGGTGTCTATTTCAACTGTTACCATCCCAAACAGGCACTATTTATTTTATTATACTTAATGTCTTAATTTAAGAGAAAATGTTATTGCTTTTATTTAGAAATGAGGTGAATTTTACGGCGAACCGTACGCGCATAATTTACGCGCATGTAACAATTCGTTGTGTTACCCGTTGCCAACTGTGTTGCTAACGCTGAGGGTAATAGAACGGATTATCAACTGCGTCTAAACCAATCAGATTTCAGTATTTAACATTAAAGTATATGAAATAGATTGTTGAAATTAACAACACTTGTTAATATGTTTAATCTATATGTACAACCTGACAATATTGTCTAAAAATAGAGATATTTGAAACGAAATGCACTAATAAAATCTTATTTGAATTAATTGTACTAAGCATATATCGGTAATTACTAAGCCTTTTGGCTACATCGCTCGCATGGTAAACAATAGCAACCGAACTTAACCTTTACCAAGTTAGTTAATCGAAATTAAACACAATACAAAACAAGAGTACATGTGAAAATTTCATCCTTCTTCAAAGTGATTTGATTCCCCCAAAAGTCGTCAAATTGCGCTTAAGAATGGTCTTTTATTTCATAAATAAACTCAGAACTCATGGAGTCCAAAATAAAATTCTAAATGAAGCAAATAAAACTTACATCTTTATTCTTACAAAAATGACAAGCAAATATAAACTTGTCGACTAGCCCAGAATGCATATAGGGGAGCCGGGAGTTTATTTTAGACTGTGAACAATACAAAAATGTATCACGTACATATAATTTTAAAAATCACTGCATCACCCTTTTTAAACACACTGTTTGATCCTCTCATCGACGACGTGACCGGCCAGAAAAAAACCCCAGAAATAAAAAACTATTAAATAGAAAAATCTCTAAAAACCTGTGTCCCATACCATATCAAAATCGCAAAATGCGCGCCGTCTCTAGGGTTGTGCAGGGAAACATTTAAATCATAGTTAAACAAGTATTCCTTTTAAAGGAATGATCGGCAATAATGATATATTGATAGCTAGAAGCAATCAACATGATCAGTTTGATGTAAAATAATAAAATAAGTACTGTATTTTTACAAAATATAGAATATTTTGAATCTGTACACCATAATTTCATTATTATAAACCGTCAACAAATTTAATTTTTAAATAAATTTGGGAAAAGCCGTTCGTAAACTCCTTGTCTAATTTTATATTTTTAACGTAATTATTAAATGTTAATGTATCTTCTTCAGAATACTGAGTAGGGCTCTTCAAAGAGCATTAACACGTATACAAAGAAAGAGTTAAATTAAAATAATTTAATGCGACTGAAAAACATTGAATGCCATCATAACTTGCTATTGAGGTCGCATTATAACGTAACCTTGTTTATAAATCAAGCCGTCTTCCTAGCTACTATTATGCAACATCAATAGATCGAGGTCAGTTCATGGAGCATCTTCTTATGATTGAGGTCAGTTCATCGAGGTTAACTGCATTACTGAATGAATCTTTCGATCGAAATTCTTACGCGTGAGACAAAATGTGCATTCTTGAATTAACAGGTCGAACTGTATTTTATGTATGTTTGCATCTCTTAAGGTAAATGAATTGAAATAAAACCGAGTAAAATGTTATATAAATACTAAACCAAACTTCAAGTTTTTATAAGAACTTCTTATGCAAGCGGAATGTGTGCGCACGTGGAAGCATTTGCCGGATGCCTCATATGGACACAACAGTGATCGGCCGAAGCCGATCACAATAAACAAGAGACCCATGGGCCACATCACTCACCTGAACAACAGTTCCTTGTAAGATTCTATTTCGTAGCATATGCTATTTCTATTTTAAACTTTGAACCGCTTTCTGGGGCCCCAGTATTGGTCCGGGGTTTATGGTTGGATTTAACAATTTAGAATCTACATTATTTAAGGATCATTGCCATAGTAATCTCACAAACTGTAGCATTGTAGTTCTCGAGAAGAAGATTTTTAATTACTTTCCCTATATACTTCTTTGTTAAACTTTGAACCCCTGCTTTGGTCCCAGTGCTGGTCCGGGTATCACGGCTTTTTCAATTTAGAACTTTTACAATATGAGGATCCTTGCATAGTAATCTCACAAACTGTATCATTGTAGTTCTCAAAAAGAAGATATTTAAACATGTTTTCTATATATTTCTATGTTAAACTTTGAACCCCTCTTGGTGTCCCAGTATTAGTCTGGGGGTCACAATTTTCACAATTTAGAATCTACAATAGCCAAGGATGTATGCATAGTAATATCCCAAACTGTTGCAGTGTAGTTCTTGAGAAGAATATTTTTAAAGACATACATTCTATACTCCCTGTTTCGCAATTATATCACTTTTAAAAAGGGTTTAGCCCTTTATTTTAACAATTTAAAATCCCTTTCCCATTAGGATGCTTTGTACCAAGTTTGGTTACAGGACTGCGAACGATAGCATTGTCTAGCCGCCTAACTAAAAGTCATTTTTTGTTTAATTGTTCCTGGCATGTTTGCTAAAAATTGGCATTTTAATTGTTTAATGAAATTTATTTTTATATCATAATGTAAACATTTATGTATATTTTTATTAAATATAAATGATCTGGTCAAACAAAGAGAGATAACTTTGTATTTTGAGTTAAAATAAGAAACTAACGGAAAACGGTGGAACAAAAATTCCATTTGAGGGGTTTTATATATTGTTATTTAGCATATTAATACCAAAGGGTTTGTTGTTTCACGGAGGAGGGGGGGCATATGTCTACAGACCGAAATACATTCCAAAAAGTGCATTTTGCTTTGTAACGTTTCAAAAAATAATTAACAAATATGAATTTAAATGAAAATTTACTTTAATATCCAACGTAAACATGTGATTATTAAAGAGGTTCGCTCCTCAGGTTTTGGGTTGCCATTTTGGGTCACCTCTAGTCTGAAAATTTTTGAATAAAATTGTTTTAAAAAAATACATTTTTACATAGTTTAGTAAGGGACAATATTTTGTAGCGGAAGGTTTTTAAGAAGAAAATGAATAATTTTCATAACTCAATAGTTTTAGAGTACTGTTACTCTAGCTAATTTTCAGCGCAGACCAAACTTCAAGATAGTTTGTGTATTGCGATATATTTATGATGTTCTGAAAAACATATTTAAACAATATTTTGATATTTCTTTCGATATATTTTGGCATATTTAGCTTAGTATATTTTATAAGATTAAAGAAAAAATTAACTCCAATTTTGGCCTAAAATTAGATTACTTCATGCTATATCTCATATTTTTGAGATGTGACCCCTACTTGTTTTACTTTTAAATGAGACATTAAATGTATGTCTATTTGTATGCAAAGTTTTGGAAAGATGAAATTACTATTATTTTTTTTTTAATTGCGTTATAATTTGATTACTCCAAAATGTTGTAACAATGTTAGCATCTGTTGCTGTGTTCATTATGTACTGGAATTTGAAGCAACCAGTAAAGCAAGAGTTTTTAAACTTTGACTTAGATATTACTTGTATAGTTCTTACATGTGTTCAACTTCACACTGTAGTAAAATCATAATGTAATAATAATTCAAACTATAAATATTTTTAGCAAACATGTCAGGAAAATTATCATTTCTGTTTGGGGCCCTATATTTCCAAAAAATGGCATGTGACATGGGTCACAAATAAAACAAATGAACATTTTAGGTCCCCATCTTTATATCTAAGTGGTTTTTGGATGATTGACATTACTATTATTTCAGGTGCCAACCTCCTTAAGTTTTTATGCACATATCGGCCGCTAAATAATATTTTCCTCACTCATAGAAACCGATTTCAATAAATATTTTTTAGACCCCCCCCCCCCCGTAAGCAAAACTTTTGTTTAAAAATTAATAATTTGACTACAAATTTTATTTTGATTTAAATCAATTAGATTTGATTATATACTTTTTAGTAGATAACTTTGTTTTTGAATATCTGACAGAAATTTCGAAATATTTGGATGCAAAATGTAGGCGAGAAACGAGCGTTAGCGTTCACATTTCTCTGGCCCAGTGGTTTTTGAGAAGAAGTTAAAAATGTGAAAAAAGTTTACAGACAGACAGACGGACAGACAGACGGATGATGGACAACGGGTGATCAGAAAAGCTCACTTGAACCTTCGGTTCAGGTAGCTAAACTTAAATGATTTTTTTTATTGCGCCTTTGTCAGAAGACGGGCTAGATCTGATTTCTCGTGCTAATTGAACACCAATCATAAACTCGTCGAATCTACAAGACAATTATTTTCCGCTTATCTCCGTACCGTGGAAAATATTAATTAATTATAAGGAGAAGGCATTTACGATTATGGTTCTTTGTACTCAAATTCTTTATACAAAATATACTTTTTTCTAAAAGGAACCAAGATTTTGTCTTTGACTGTAATAACAATTGCTGTATCCCAACTTATCATCAACAAGAGGCCCATGGGCCACATCGCTCACCTGAGCAACAACAGACATAATAAAATCAGCTTTATGGAGTCATATACAAAATATCTGAACAATGTCGTATAATAGATCCTGTATAAAAAAAATTCCCCTGCATATTCTTATGTTTATCATTGAGCCCCTTTGTAACAGGATGATTTTACAGTCGTATCACATATTGAGCATTGCAGTTCTCGAGAAGATGATCAGACTTAAACAACTGTTTATATATGGATTATAAACCTACATCAAACTTTAAACCCCTTGTGAGGTCTAAAAATTGTCCAGGGGCCAGAGTCTAAACAATTTTAAAGAATCAACAATATGTCAAAATGCTTGCATATAAGTAAAACCATATATAAAAACATTTTTGAGAACAATTTAAATGTTTTCCTTTGTAAAATTGGACCCACCCCCCCCCCCCCCCCCCCCCATGTGGCCCAACCCTACTCCTGAAAAATCATTATCCCTGGGGATAGGGTGGGGCCACAATTGGAAGGGGGTGTCAAATTTTTACATAGGAATATACATGTATAGGGAAAATCTTCTAAAACACAAATTGTCTAGAAGAGCTCTAATTTTAGTCAGTTCAGTCTTCAAATAGTCTAGATTAAAATTTGTCAAAATCATATTCGAACAATTTGAATCTTTCCTACCTGATGATGCTTTCACACAAGTTGCAGCTTTTCTGACAAATTGGATTTCTTAAAGATTTTTCTCTACATATTCAAATAAGAAAATTCGACCCCCCTCCCCCACTGTGACCCCACCCTACCCCTCGGGATTATGATTTTATTCAACTTGAATCTACCCTAACCGAGAATGCCTTCACACAAGTTAAAGCTTTTCTGGCCGATCGGTTTCTGAGAAGAAGATTTTTAAAGACTTTTCTTTATATATTCCTATTTCGACCCCCACCCCCATTGTGGCCCCACCCTACCCCTGGGGATCATCATTTGAACAAAACTTGAACCTACACTACCTGAGGATGCTTCCACACAAGTTACAGCTTTTCTGGCTGATTAGTTTCAGAGAAGAAGATTTTTAAAGATTTACTCTATATATTCCTATGTAAAAATTCGACCCCCCCCCATTGTGGCCCCACCCTACCCCTGGGGATCATCATTTGAACAAATTTGAATATACACTACCTGAGGATGCTTCCACACAAGTTACAGCTTTTCCGGCTGATCAGTTTCAGAGAAGAAGATTTTTAAAGATTTACTCTATATATTCCTATGTAAAAATTCGACCCCCCCCCATTGTGGCCCCACCCTACCCCTGGGGATCATCATTTGAACAAATTTGAATATACACTACCTGAGGATGCTTCCACACAAGTTACAGCTTTTCCGGCTGATCAGTTTCAGAGAAGAAGATTTTTAAAGATTTACTCTATATATTCCTATGTAAAAATTCGACCCCCCCCCATTGTGGCCCCACCCTACCCCTGGGGATCATCATTTGAACAAATTTGAATCTACACTACCTGAGGATGCTTCCACACAAGTTACAGCTTTTCCGGCTGATCAGTTTCAGAGAAGAAGATTTTTAAAGATTTACTCTATATATTCCTATGTAAAAATTCGACCCCCCATTGTGGCCCCACCCTACCCCTAGGGATCATCATTTGAACAAATTTGAATCTACACTACCTGAGGATGCTTCCACACAAGTTTAACAAGCTGATCAGTTTCAGAGAAGAAGATTTTTAAAGATTTACTCTATATATTCCTATGTAAAAATTCAACCCGCCATTGTGGCCCCACCCTACCCCCGGGGGTCATGATTTGAACAAACTTGAATCTACACTACCTAAGGATGTTTCCACACAAGTTTCAGCTTTTCTGGCCGAATGGTTTTTGAGAAGAGTTTTGAAAAATAGCAACAATTTTTTAATGATTTTTAATTATCTCCCCTTGAAAAAGGGCGTGGCCATTCATTTTAACAAACTTGAATCCCCTTAATGTAAGGATGCTTTGTGCCAAGTTTGGTTCAAATCGGCCCAGTGGTTCTGGAGAAGAAGTCGAAAATGTAAAAAGTTTACAGACAGACAGACGGACGCCGGACAAAAAGTGATCAGAAAAGCTCACTTGAGCTTTCAGCTCAGGTGAGCTAAAAAATATTTAGTGAATTTTAACACCTTAACGTATTCATCCGCCATTTCTTGATTAAGCTAACTTATACTTATGCAACGAGTTGTCAATAAGGAGGGAGACACATTTGGGGTTTTTTTGTGCACAATTTAGTTGAAAAAATGGAAAAAAAATCTTGTAAACAATTTTCTATGTTAAACTTTGAACCCCGCCTGGGCCCCCAGTTTTGGTCCGAGGGTCACGATTTTTACAATTTAGAATCATCACTATATATACAAGCTTTTGTGTAAATATTGGCATTTCTGGTGCAGTGGTTCTTGAGAAGAAGATGTTTAAACATTTTTCCTATGTATCCCTATGTCAAACTTTGAACCCCGCCTCGGGCCCCAATTTTAGTCCGAGGGTCACGATTTTTACAATTTAGAATCTTCATTATAAATACAAGCTTTTGTGTAAATATTGGCATTTCTGGTGCAGTGGTTCTTGAGAAGATTTTAAAACATTTTTCATATGTATTTCTATGTTAAACTTTGAACCCCGCCTGGGGCCCCAGTTTTGGTCCGAGGGTCACGATTTTTACAATTTAGAATTTTCACTATATATACAAGCTTTTGTGTAAATATTGGCATTTCTGGTGCAGTGGTTTTTGAGAAGAAGATTTTTAAAGACACACACCCTATACTCACTGTTTCGCAATTATCTCCCCTTTAAAAAGGGTTGTGCCCTGTATTTTAACAATTTATATTCCCCTTCCCATAACGATGCTTTGTATTAAATTTAGTTGAATTTGGCCCAGTGGTTTTAGAGAAGAAGTCGAAAATGTGAAAAGTTTACAGACGGACGGACGGACGACGGACAACGGGTGATCAGAAAAGCTCACTTGAACCTTTGGTTCAGGTGAGCTAAAAAAGTTATTGTTTAAATATATTTCCATGAAGTGTGTTAAAATATCTATTTTAGAGTAGGCCTATGCATTAAATGATTAAACAAATTTTATCCATCCTGAATTGTCTTGTATAATAATTTAATTTCATTTTTAACAAGCATTTTGATTGGCTAAACACACTGAAACAAATTAATTTATTTTGTATAACCTTGTTAGCTACATTATGTAGCCACGCCCCCTTGACAACCCCATATTCATGCGCGCGTTATTACAGTTTTCAATTCAAATTTTATGCAGAAATAAATAATTTCTACATTTAATAATTGATTCTTTTTTATCTTTTAATTAAATTATAAGGAATATTTTTAACTTTTGCCCAGATTATCCGATATAACCTGGTTAGTGCATGTGCATGTTTTTTTTTTAATTATCTGCTTCACGGATTATAAAGCGTGCACTCCCTCAAACCAGGTTATATCAGATAATCTGGGCAAAAATTTAAAACATTCCTTAAATAATTTCATAACTTTAGCTTTCTCACAGCCAATTGTGCCTCATGAGAAATTCATGTGAAAAGAGATTTGTGACGTTCACCTACATGTAAACTTCATGAGAAATTCTTGTGAACAGAGATGGGGTCGATTACATTCGAAAGTAATTAATTAAATTACAATTACTTGCTTAATACCTTCAATTAAATTATCATTACCATTACAAGGATTTTCAAATGTAATTAATTAAAATTACTTTGCAAATGTAATTAATTAAATTACACATTACATTTGAGAAAAATACATATATTGAATTAAAGCAGATATGACATGTACACATTTTGTTATGAAAATTTACTAATGATTTCGCTACAACACCTACACATGTTTACAGTTTTATTTAATGATTATTAATTGATCAGTATCCATGTACATTAACCTACACCTTTTATGTGTACAAGTCTTTTCTGGGACACTGAAAGTAAACAATTATCTTCACTAAATTCTTCTTTATAAATTGAAAAAATACAGGTTAGCTAAATCTGGGGTAGAGAGTTATCAAAACACAATTCTCACCTATTGGTCTACTGGTCATTAATGGAACCCACCAAGTTTAGGCAACCCTACTGAAGCCATAGCTCTAGCCAAACTGGCATTTAAAAAGCATGACATAATAGTTTATACAATTCAAATAACATTGATTTTATTTGTTAAATAACAATTTTTTTTATCAAACTCAATTAATACTTTGAAACATTAATTATTCCAATAGAATAATTAAATTTTTAGGTAAAAGAGATTTGGCATTCCATAAAAATTATTTGGTCCCTAACGAATTGATAAATATTTGGAACGTTAACATAAATTTAGGAACCTCATCATGCTCATAATTAGATAGTGAAAAAGTTTATATAAAAAAAACCTACATGTATATTAATTTGGGTAGAAGTAAAATGCAATCAAGTACCCTTCCTAATTTGATCTTGTATTTGTATTGTTCTATACTTTTGTACTATTGGAAGTGTTGGGGACAATTCATATACACAATCATCAGTGTGCAATTGAAAGTAATTGAAAAATTGAAAGGAGTTACATGCATTTTTTGAAAGTAATTAAATTACCACTACATGTAATAGAAAAATAGGTCAATTACACATTACTTTCAATTACATCAAAATTTGTAATTAATTACACTCAATTACCATTACAAATTACCATTACCCCATCCCTGCCTGTGAAGTGAAATTCACATGAAATACTTCATGTGAATTTCCATGAAACTAATGTGCACAATTGCCTGTGTAGGGAACACAAAAAACAAACAAGACTATTTCATTATAAACTTTTATTCCTTCTCATACTTCTCGAGCATATTTTGATTGTGCGACATCTTTTCTTGTCCACAAGATCATTAATTTTTATAATCATCATAAAATTCTTATAAATGCAAGAAAACTAGTAAACTGGAACTGAAAAGGCATTGTGGTAAGAACATGTTCCTATGTGACTGTCACTGTTGTATCAGCACTATAACATCTACTGTCAAATAAAACATGAGTATTTTCTCATTGATAAAAATATCAACACCCAGTCCAATGTTTTACAGGTTTCGTTGTGGAACAGATAAATCTTTTATGACTGTAATATAATTTGAAGAGAAACATGCTCAATCTCATAGCACTACTAAGTATTTACTTATCTGTAGTATCTACAAACAAATATGTTGTCTTTGGCAAGTGGTTCACAGTTATTCTGCAGCAATTCTGAGAATAAAGTATAAAGGCTAAATATCTGTACCAGTTTCACATCAAAACACAAACACAACCACATTCACTAAGACAGACTCTCACAACCATAATAAACATTGGAAAATAAATATGAAGATGAAATCTAATATGATACTAAACTGATATGCATAATAATATTCGAATGAAGTATACTTTTTTTCATTATCAAACAAAACAGAAATGTTGAACAAGTAGATGATACATCTAGAACATCATAAAGCCAACTCTTACACACTCTGCTCATTTAAGTAGCCACTTCATAAATCTTACAGAAAATGACTCGTTCACAAGTCAGGAATGTTCTCTTTCCATTATCACAAAAATGGAACCAATGTTTTTCCCTTATTGCACATTTCCCTTTAAAAGGAAACACTTTTTTTCTAAGACAAGTTTGAGACTTATAAAACAAGTTCAAGACTTGTATGACAAGTCAGAGACTTCGAGGACAAGTTTTCGAGCTGAAATTTCCTCTGAACTGCAGTGCTCTGGCTATATTTGGTAAGGGGCCCTCTGATGAGAGACCCCCGTTGTCTGAAGGAACACTACGTTATCCTAGCTGCATTGTAATCAATCTCACTATCACATAATACTGGAATTCTGAATCATCACACAAGATGTCCTCGCATGTCGTCAGGGACAACGTTTGTCCGCGACGCATGCATCGGAGGTCCATCATAGTTTGGATTTGTGATCACATTGGGGTTGTTTGAAAATGATGCAATGGAACCTATAAAACAAAACAAACTGACATCAAAACAACAATTTTGCAATAATTATTTTATGGGAAATGAATTCAATATAGTTTTATATAGTTTGGGAAATAAGACAAATTAATGATAAAACCAGTAACAATAAGTATATTTTACATGATCTAAATGATGTGCTGGAGGACTTGATGAAACAAACTCCTGCTAGCAATGGCACATTGGTTACTATACAGCATATCATTCATGTAGGAGTAAGTTTCAAATTTTATTATCTTTTAAAAGAAATGGCAGATATTCATTATTGATATAAGTATTATCTCCAGAATTGTCCCAAGTGGCTGATATTAACTGTACCTGGAGACGGTGTGTATCGAGGATTGTAGTTCTGCTGAACCTCCTCAGCGTCGTAGTTTCTGTCTGGCAGTGGTGGAGCTGTATGATTGACGTAATTCATGGCGGCACCCTTGCTTGATGATCGGACAGGGGGTGGTGGAGGGGGTGTGGTTCGGTAATTAACGCTACGACTGGGAGGCCGACTGGACCGTTCCGACAGATCAGTTATACTCTATCATGAATAAAAATAATTCAAAATCTTACATTCACATCTTTGACAAGCGATAATACTATTTCTTCATTTTAAATAATTTCATGTCATATAACAGCAGTAACATGTTAAGGATGAGATTTTGGGTGTGTACCTTTGGTCTGGTCTCCTCATAGTATCTGTCATTCTCTGTATCAATGACAGTTTGTGATCCATGGTCATATGCTGGGTCAAATGTTCCTTTTCGTCCTTTAATTCTGTAAGGATCTACAATGAGACAAGTTCATTATGTACATGACTGTTTGATGCAGGGAGTGTTTTCGCTGCACAAATTAAATTGATTATAAATTGACTGTGTACCCTCGTACTGCCAGCTGGCCTCCCTGTCGTCGTCTATGAATGAGCGCGAGTCTGATAAGTATGCTTTATGAGTGCTGAGATGAGGCGAGTCGAGTTTGTTGGGTGTGTATGGGCGGTAGGCAGGGGGAGGTAAAAACACTCGCTTAACATCTTCATCCTGTTTGAAAAAAAGAAATCAGTTTGAAATCATTAAGTTCCTAAGGTTAGACAAAATATCCATGAATTTCAAATAAGTGAATTTGCTCTTATTGCAGTGCACACCTAAGCATAGTTGCCTTAATTTTTTTTTTTTTTTTACAAAATAAACCCCAAAACACCTCATCAATAGATTATTAGATGTACCACTGCAGAATAACAGTGCATTAATAAATTGTAAGTAAAGCTGTTTAGTGCATGTGCAACCTGAGCTTTAGAAGACAAAATACCATAACGGTACACGGTAAAGTAAGTATAAAATATTTCTGGTTATTGTCAAACACAAATGCTTTGTTTGGATCTTGTGTCGGATTATCATGTTAAAAAGAACATTTTCTGACACAACTTTGGTTAATTTTGTAGAAAATCCTCCATGTTTTGCCCTTTGTGACCAAATTCTACCACACCTGCAATTAGTTACACCATGCTGCTCTAAATGTCCTAATGACAGGAAACATCCATTTCACCAACACATGCGAAGCAGGCAGCAATACAGGTACTGATACATTGTAAACAATTATATAGTGTTTTACAATTTAAAGAAAGAAATGAGAATTTTTTACAATCTAATTGGTTTCCTTGGTTTTCATTATTAAAGCTTTTTCCTTTTGCCGCTGGTCGCTACAAAGAATAGGTTACAGTGGTTACTAGTATAGAAGTGAGGGTGGTGGAGGACAGAGAGAGGGGGGAGGTGACCTACTTACCCCCGAGGAGCCCGACGACTCTGGCACCAGACAGCAGCTCCCTTTATTAACGCGGGAACTCACTCGCACCGTATAACAGTTGCATTGTATATTGGAGCTATGGGTACTTGTGCTTTTTTGGTCAATATGCTAAAACGGAACCAAACAAATGCAACAAAACTCAAACAAAGCATGCAAGGTATTCACGCCCAGATCCCAAACTGACCTACATACCGTATTCTACCTACTGGGTGTCTCTGTGCTTCAAATATACAAGGGAGATCATTTAGGCAAAGAAGTATTTCAATAAATGTGAGTAAGAAAGAAATGTGTTACACAAATCAAGCTACATGTATTATATAGAAGATGTTTAATTGTTTGATTTTTGCAAGATATATGTTTGGAAGTCAAGACATTTTTAGTATAAAGTGCATGCTTTCAGAATGCTTGGGATGAGAATAAAGCTAGATTTGAGTTATTTCCGGGGTATGAGGTTAGCACGGGTGCAGTAGAATACGGTACATATCATCAAAGAATAATCGGCAATATCTCCACAACATCAGGAATCTCATCAATGCATACAAAACTCTAAGCTCAATCAAAAAGGCAAAACATTAATTGATGCATCATCAAATTATAATATACTATGACTGCAAATTTCATAAGTTCATGCATGTGTCTAGGAATAAGAAATTTTTATGCTTTCAGTTTTTACATTACAAAATATTTTTCCCAAACATTTTTGAGCTCAGAGGTTGTTCTACAACTATAAGCAAAATTATACTATCAAATACAAACTTTCTTCCTCCGTCACCACAGACTAAACCTAACCTATCTGAGCTTACTCTAGCAGCAGTTTCCACACAAAATATAGGAGAGAATTGGCTCTCTCTATTCACATCTTCATTATATATATCAATTTGATAACCATGCTACGAACTTCTATCAAAACATGCAGCCACAGCTTTGAGCAGGAAGATTCACAATGCGGAAACACAGGGAGGTTTATCACAGACAGGACATACCTCATAGTTACGGAAATCGTCTGACAGGTCGTCCATGTTCTTTTCATAAGTTCCGTAACTGTGGCACTCGTCCGAGGGGGTCTTGGGGTACATTGGGTATGTGTTGTCTTTGCCTGGGGCATACAATTCTAAGGCATTAGTATGGTTACTGGTACCATTGTGACCTGCAAACCAAGTCAGCATTGTTATGTTGTTTTACTAATGAGCATTCAATTTATAGAATTTTTTAATACATCTAGAATTATTCCTACATAATCACAGAACATCATATCATTAACTCATTTTAATTTGCCTCTGACACAAACACATTTTTTGTACATGTACTTTCGTCCAACATATATTTTACACTGAATAAGTCCTGAAACAGCAACACTGACAGAAATTTCTTGGAAGTTTTATCACAAAGCTTTATAATATCAAGCCACAAACTGAGTATTACCAAGCATTTTTTCTAGTTTAATAAAGCCCGCCTAAAATCATACACACCAAGTCGCTTCCTCCTTCGCCTGACAAAGAAGAAGATGAGAGCGATGTTGAGAGCGAGGAGGCAGATTCCGACGATACAGACGACGAGGATGATCATGACGGGGGTGTCGTCCCCGCTCTGTCTAGTGGCCGGGGTCGCTGAGTCTCCCCCAGTGTTCGACCCTGAGGAAACTGTCAACAGAGAGATTGCACATAGCTTAGTGAAGGTAATGCACAAATTATTTAAAAGGGGTTAAAAATTTAGAAATCATATACAAAGTGGTTTTCCATAGGTACATGTAGGTAATCTTAAAATAGCATGCAGGCATAGAATACACAGCTCAATTACAAACATCAAGTTCTGGGTCAGAAATGTTTGATGAAGCTACTTTCTAACATTTCATTTCCCCTAAATACCTAGAAAGAATAATCTTACCGTGACCAGGCTTCGCTCAGGTCACAGTAAGAATTCGTCCCATATACTTGCAATGTAGCAGCCGCGAAGCGGATCTGCTTCGCGTCGATTTTAAGTCTGTTAAAAATAATCTGCAGGGGAAAAACACATTTTTATACATTACAAACCTTTATGAACATGCATATGTAGTTAAATCCACAAAATATCCATTTAATTAGTCGTACTAAGGCATTTTGTTAATATACACGTTTGAATTGTCTGCCATTTTGTTGGAAATCGTACTCGGAATGTCTCGGATTTTATCGTAAACATGGCGACCGTAAACAGCGAATTTTCAAATGTGGTGTTACAAGTGGCAGTGATTTCGTTACAAAAACAGTTTATGCGGTAAAATGGGATTATAAAAGGGCAACATTGTAGGTATTTGAGACCAATCATATGAAAATTTAGGCGAGATATAGCGCGATATATTTTTTTATATTTGCTACGAAGCGAGTATATGGGACGAATTCTATCGTTAAACCGGGTCCGTAGGACATCTGTCATTTTAACGATAGAACATTCTATCTACTAAATACCAGACAATCCAACTGTAAAAGAAAAAGTTTTTTCCCACTTTGTTCCTACAATTATTTTTCCTATTTAGCGATGTTGATAAACTGAATATGACAAATTGTCCTAAAACAAGGCCTAGGATGCCATTCAAAGATTTATATCCTGGACTTACCTGCTGTTTTGGCTGAGAATTGTTGCTCATCCCAAGTCTCTCCCAGCTCATTTATTGCCAACACATCTATTGTGTACTCATGACCTAGCTCCAACCCTACAAAGACACAATATCATTACATTTCTGAATAATCGAACAACCCTCATATGGTAGTATAAGTTATTTAGTTTGAACAAATGATATGCTAAATTAATCCCCCCCTTCATTTTCTGCACAAATTGCATAGGTGTTTAGGCCTAGGAATTAACAATGGCTCAATCCATCTTATTTACCTTTGATTGTGAGAACGATTTTGTCTGCACTCTTGTCCACATCTATACTTGTAGTGGTGACAGACTTGGAGCCCTTTCTCTGGTACTGAATCCGAAATTCCTGGTCCAGCCCGCCATTAAATCCAGGCTTCCAGGAAAAAGTGATGCTGTTCTGAGTGGAGTTCACAAAAGTCATATCATAGGGGGGATCAGGTTTACCTAAAGAAAAAAATGTCCAAATGTCATCCAAGAATTTAATCATTTGGTAATACATGTACATATATCTTTGTATTTCTTGCCATACACTGATGTAAATAAGTCCTGATGTGCACTTGTTACAATGAATAGGCATTGCTAGAGTGAAGGTACTGATAAAGTCGTACTTGTGCCGTTGAGATGGATATTAAACTGGTCCTCCCCCCTGTCGTTGCGGGCTTTACAGGTGTACGTTCCATAGTCCGCCTTGGAGATTCCCCTCACTGTCAATTCACTCACAAAGTGTGTGTCGAAGATACTGGACGCTGAAGTCGATCTGATGGCAAACTTACTGTCTGTATGTAACTGCTCCCCTTCCTGTGGAAAAATCATTTCAACATAGTAAACACTGCTACCTGTCAATATTCTGTTCACCAAATGATCTATTCATTTGGTAATGCAGAATTATAAATTTTTACTTCTAAATTGATCTTTAAAAATATTTTCTTCTTTTCTACTTATCTAAGATTGAATTTCTTTTTTAATTTTATTCTGATATACACATGCAGAATATGATGCAGTGAATATTGTTTGGTAGATGGAAGAAGAATAGTGATGGCTGCTCTGACCTTTGACCAGGTGAAGGTCATGTCCGGGGTCCCCTCGGCCTTACAGGTTAGGGTCACTGTATCCCCATGTTTCCCGCCGGCCTTGGCATACTGTCTTGACTTATCAATTCCAGCAAAATCTAAATATAAAATTCAAGTCTTATAGAGAGGAGCTGCTTTTCACACATGTGTGTGCTATACCCTCAGGTATCAAGATTTGTATTTCTAGAGAAGAATAGCTTTCTATCTTAACCAAAGAGATTATCAAAAAGATTCTTTTCACATATACTCGCGTAAATTGGAAGTAATTTTGTATATAATGATGAATACTTAACAGTTACAATCACCTTGCAAAATTTCATCATAATTTCACTACCATGGTTAGGATATCGAAATGCATAATTTAAAATCTCATTGCAGTACATCTTCTTGCCTAGTAATCTTAACATCATGAATAAAATTTAAACTTTATGTGTTGTTTTAGTAAGGTTGGAAACAGTTGATGATGAACCTTTTTAAACACTCACAGTGGACCACCTCAAAAACCATAAAACTTAAAAGAGCTTAGTTTTGATCTCAGTCCAATAATTACAAAAGAAATACATTTTGGAAAAGTGAGACCAAGATCAAAATTGATCTGGTTTAAGCTTTATGGCCCCTGGGTCTCGCCTTTAACTACTTACATCTGACCACAAGACTGGCCTCCCTGCGCTTGGGTGGTGACACTTTATTGTCCGCCGTACAGATGAACTTCCCCGAGTCTGTTCGCAGCAAGTCGTGTATTGTGATCTGGCTCAGTCTCTCCGTGTTACTATACACCTGATTGGTCTTTGACATGTCGAACCCTGGCCGCGACCAGCTCGCCATATTGTCCACCACCGGATTTCCGTTAACCCCACAGATTATGGAGGCAGTTTCTCCCTCATTGGCATACACCGTTCCTTGAAACCTTGTAATCTCAGCTGGGACTGCAATGCAAGAGTTATCTTTCATAGTCTCTTATCAACTGCCCTAACCCTTTAACAAATGGGTATCAAAAGGTACTGTTGTTTCATAAATATTCATTAAATAGCTATTTTCATGTTTTTCGTTGTTGAGTGTATCCATGAAATTAAAACTTAATAGAAGAACAATTTCAAATAATATATTTGTATTGATAGTATCATTAACAACAACTTTACTGATCTTATAAACTCTGATTTTCACTTAATCCTTGAAAATAGATGCCCATGATGATAAATGAAACCACAGTATTCTATTTCAATCTACGCTAGCACTGCTCTGTCTGTCTTACACTTGACTTTGACTTGGAAGTGATGGTACGCGCTGCCTATGGAGTTGGTAGCCTTCAGTGAGTAGTTTCCTGCCTTCTCTCTCCTGACATTACTGATTTCCAGCTTGCCGTTATTTGGAGTGAAGCTACTGGACTGCTGGCCGCCTTTATACAGGGTGTAGGTGATGGAGGTTGGGTTGGCCACTGCCCTCATCTCAAAGGTCTTGGATTCTTTTTCAATCATTTCTATCAGGGCAACAGACGGTTCAAACACTGGACCAACTGAAAAAGATGTCCAAATAAAAACACAAACTATACCACTATATATACCAAAGAATGCATTTCTTTCCAAATTCATTCATCACTTGTTCATGTGTGTACATATATTATGCAAGTATAAAAGACTTTATACTGAATTCTGATGCACAGTGCACCACTTGAAAACTTCATAAACATTAAATATTGACTGTTTAGTCCTTTATTTGCTGAGTTGAATATATATGTATGTTTCAATGACACATGAACTTACATTGAATGCTGATGCGCAGTCCATCACTTGTTGACTTGTTGATGTATTCATTCTTGGCCTTACAGTAGTACGTAGCATTGTGGTCGCTGGAGGAGGGCATGATCTCTAGGCGACTGGTAGTACTGGAACCACCATTGGGGGCGGGTCGGGTCCCCTCTGTCACCCCACGGATCTCTCTCCTACAATTGTCAAACATCTGTAAATTCTATCTCGCTACACAGTGTAATTATCCTTATTATGATTAAGTTTATAACTCCTTGTATTTCTCTTCAACAATCATTATACATTCGTAAATTCTAGCAACACATCCACTTTGACCTTTAAAAATCAGATGAAGTTTCTCCTCCTCATTTTCTATTTCATACATCAAAATCATTCAGTGAAAGCAAAGTGCACAGTGATTGCAGACTATGTAAAATACATCTAACAAGAGCTCTCAATGACATCTCTCATCATACATACGTTTGATCATGATTTTTGATCCAGACAATGGTGGCGGGTGGATTGCTGGACTCGGACGTACAGTAGAGATTGAGGGGCTGGCCTGATACTGGTTGAGCGGGGTTCATAGACACATTCACACCTTTTGGAGCAACTGCAGGAAATAAACAAGAAGTTTTCATATAAACACTATAAAAACCCTAATGTGGCTAAGCAATGGAGTGAACATAGGTTTTGGGATATGGTATTTGATAATACATGTACAAGAAAGTTAACTCCCATTAGTATCCTTTGCAATGCCTATTGGGTATTATTTTTTAAAAGGTTTACATTGTAAAGAGTTTTAGATTATATTATTTTGTGGTGTTGAACTTCCTACTTACAGTATACATTGAGCTTGACCACGGCTGTTAGCGGCAGACTGATGGCTGAACTGGTGGCCTCGCATCTGTAGATGGCGTTGTTGTCCCCGGGAGTGGGCAGGAAGGATAACTCTGATGTCACCATGTTACCACTGGTGCTGGACACAGACACCAAAGGCTCATTACCTATGTATAACAAGAAATGACGAGGCATTAAAAAAATGTCCTTTATACTGTAGCAGTTTTTGCTATGTTGAATATTATTTTGTATATTAAATATACCCGTAAGTGCAATAATTGAGTTTACAATATCTAGTTCTCTTTTGTTGTGTATTAAACTTATTTTGCTACTCTGATTTTCATTTTATTCATTAGGCATAAAATAAGAAGTTAAAATACAATGGTATTTCTTTCAGTTGCTGGATAACAGGGTAAAGCTGTCGGTCACTGACCATCTGGCTGATCTCCCTTACCCTTGAACCACCTGAGGGTGGCGGTGGGATTTCCACCCACAGATTTACAGGTCATCCTCGCGGCCCTCTCCTCAACTACATGGTCGCTGTCACTGTAACCCTCTATTGTAGGGGCTCCCGGAGGGTCTGTAAAATAGTAACATAGTCTCAATACAACAAAATAATACCAAAGTCTCAGTAAAAAAAAAAAAGAAACATAGTCTCAGATCTAAGTAAACAAAAAAAACCATAGTCTCATGTCTCAGTAAAAAAAAAGAAACATAGTCTCATATCTCAGTAAAAAAAAGAAACATAGTCTCAGATCTCAGTAAAAAAACGAAACATAGTCTCAGATACATTCTAGTTGTGAATTTGATGTATAAATTAAATTCTTTATGCAGATATGAAATTCACTGATCATGCAGAGTGAATTGATCAGTCTCCATAACTTTGATAACACTTTATTTTCCTAATTCTCATAAAAACTAAAATACCAATCGAAGTTCATAATATTAAAATTAAATCTCTATGGGAAACAAGATAAAATTGAAACATTTCAGTGAAAGCTCAGTGTAAGCCAGGCCTTAGCCTTAATGCTGTAAGTGATAGCCATACGTTCATCAATCTTGAAAGAATTTAATTTTGCATTGTTCAGTAACTAGGTGAATCAATTCAGGAACCCAAGTGTTCCAATTTAGTTGTTCAGATTACAAAACAATACAATTCTGTATTGAATATTTTGCAGAATCTGAGCTGCCACATCAATCAAAAATTATCTTTTTCAATTTTTCATCAAACACCTGACACAGGTGTATCTGTTTAGTGCATTGTTTGTTTTATATGACAAGCAAGAAACCATGTTTCCAATACAAAGAGATTTTATTTATGCCATTTGCCTATACTTCTGCTGCACACAAAAAAACTTTGATTACCAAAGAAATATCAAGATTAAAAAGGATGTGAAAATTACAAAGAAGATAAATTCACAGAAATGACAGGTACTCTTATATCACAGACATGATGTATACATAGACAATGCAATGAGAGTGACATTGGCTGTGGTTAAAGGTGCCCTGTTATCACTGATAGACAGACAGACAGACAGGCTGGCAGACAGACAGATGGGCAGAGACAGACAGACAGACAGAGGTACTTACACAACACACTGAGGGTGACATTGGCAGTGGCTACAGGTGCCCTGTTATCACTGACAGCATTACAGATGTACACGGCATTGTTCTCCTGTTCGGACATGGTCACAGTGACAGAGGACCGCGAGGTGAACCCTCCGTTACTCCCCGGGGTGTACACCGTGTCACTGTTAGCGGTGATGATCTTCCCCCGGCTGTACCAGGTTATCACAGCCTTGGGGTTGCTGAGGGAAGACTCACAAGTCAAGGTCACCTGCTCTCCAGCCTTGACTGGAGTACCTCCTCCTCTTATTGAAGCTGACTGTGGAGGAACTGTAACAAAGAGAGCAGAAATAACACAATTGCTTCATTACTCGATTGCAAAGTCTTGAGAGAAAAAAGCATTCGTTAAAGCATTAAATCAGCACTATATCATACAACTTTTTAGGCACCATTCTAAATGACACATAAAAATTTTGCTTTAGTACTTACAGTAGACATTAAGGGAGACCTCGGAGGTGAGAGGAGCCAAGCTGGCAGTGTTGGAGGCCTCACATCTATAGACAGCGTCATTGTCCACCCTCCTGACTGAGAACGTGTACTCGTTCAGTGACCGGGCGTCCACCGAGTCAGTGGTGTACGATATGTCAATCTGTTCACTGTTCCTGTACCACTTCACCTGAGGTAGTGGGTTCCCTCCCCTTGACACACACAGCAGCCTCACCGTGTCGCCCTCACGAATAACCTGACCTGAGGAATAACCTGTGATTTCTGGGGTGCCTGGGGGAGCTGCGGTATAAAAGATGTTGAATATCTAAATTGCAAGCTATCAAATCCATTTATGAGTAAATATACAAGTTATCCAATCCATTTATTAATTTTTTATGCATATAAAAACAGATTGTTTTAGTCAAACTCTTACACAGAACATTGAGTTTAACAAAGGTTTGCATCCAGTTGTTTCCCAATGCATCATTTTTGGCGCGACACATGTATATAGAGTTGTGGTGATCTGCGATGTTGGAGATGGTAATGGTACTTCTGGCTGTCATCAGCTTACTTCCAGATGTCACGGGCTCAGATGAGTAGCGGACATTTCCTACCACTAGATTACCGTTGCGGTACCACTCGATGGTGGCGGCTGGGTGCCCGTTCCGTACCTCACAAATCATGATCAGCTGATTTTCATCCGGACTGAGGGCGACTGTGCTTGCATTACGATACCCCAAAATTTCTGGCTGTTCAGGGGGTACTGTAAAAAGAAAAAAGTTTACCACCCTTGACATAATTTGTATTGTAGTTTTGATGGTATATATCTTACAGCAGCTTTAGATTGAGCTACATAGAGCTGGAGCACTGGGTATATACCTTGCACTGTGAGGTAAGCTCCAGCCTTCAGGGGTGGGTTCCCTACAGCGGGAGAAGCCTGACATTCATAGTAAGAATCGTCAGACAGCCTGGAACTCTCTATCATTAAGTTGTACTGAGAGGGCGTGTTCCTGATGATGGAATATCTGGCAAATCCAGGAAGACTAGGGTCCAAACCTGCAACAGAAAACATTTTTTATGTTATATCTGGTTATCTGATCATTAAGGAAGTATGTAACTAAATAAAACATACTATACAATTAGACAAGAATAAATTACAAAAAGATATAATGTGTAATATTTTTGGATTCTGCAAAGCTAAGATTGAGCTCTCTGTCAAAAAAGTGTTCAAGAGCATCCGTTAATTAAATGAAATATGTGCTCTTATCTCTAAAATCAATCACAAAAAAGGACAAAACAGGAATGAAAAATTATATAACTCAAAATTATTCTCTTTTTAAAAAACAACTTTCTATATAACAATGTTTCTTATTCAAGATTCAGAGGTTTAAATATAGAAGAGTTTCTGTAATAAATGTGTCAGTCGTATCTACAAAGTCTGACTATTTACATTAAAATCACGGGGTGTTCTAAGCGCATCTTTTTCTGACAACTCATTATTTAGAGCTACTCCTTGTCATGCTAGAGGCTTTCCATCTATTTCGATGCTGCCTTTTTCTGCTATTTTTTTTCTATGTCAAGCAGCATTTCATATAAATGAGTCGTCACCCAGGTTGGTCATTTATTTTCCCCAACAGGGCATCACTCCTCTGTACAATAAACTGCATATAAATGATGAGATGAAGGTTAGAAATTTCATGTCTTTACAGACGCTTTACAGGAACCTTCTGCCAAGAATAACTGGAGTATCAAAGATGTCAATGAGATACAAGCTAATACTCTGACATATCCAATGCTTTCTGTGTATAGACCTTGAGAAATCATGCCAGATTCTTGCAGTTCAGCTGCCAAAACCAAATGTACAACCAGAGAGCAGGCTGAGGACTAATTCCTTGTGATGCCAAGACCTCCATCAGTGACCCAGTCCAACTGCTTTAGCCATGGTAGCCACAGTTAATCCAAGAAGACCAGCAATAATAGCCAGCACCAACCCACAAAGAAAATGCTTTCTTGCCACTTCTCTGGAGTAAAATCAGAATTTATGGTGAAGGATGCGACTGAGTGGCCAGTAATTCTGTCTGATTTACTTCTAGAGGCTGGGAAGGACAATGAAAAATAATGATTTCTGTCAGTTCTATGATCATCCAGAACCCCGATTATCCCTGTATCATATTGTCTCGGCCCCAATAGGCCAATAAAAGAAAGAGAAAAAAACATAAATAGATCAAAGGACTTAAATCTTTACACATACCAAAAACAGTGCACATTACTCTACATGTTACTATACATGTAACACCAGTGACTAGCTTCTTAAACTATGGACTGGAGGATGTGTACAATCAAGAAAAGTTAGGTACCCTTTAAGGACAGGTACAAAGAATGGAAGCAAATTCATTTCTATATTTTTTTAAATTAAATTTCCCTGTACAAACAATGATAAAGAGATCTATGTAAGCCCCTTTCTCACTGTACTGTGATGGTTACAATGTACATGTATATGCCAATCCCTTCCTCTGTACTTTGTGGTTATAAGCAATACCCTTACTCCTACTCTGTAATGGTTACAATGGATACTCCCTACACTGTAATGGTTACAATGGATACTCCCTACACTGTAATGGTTACAATGGATACTCCCTACACTGTAATGGTTACAATGGATACTCCCTACACTGTAATGGTTACAATGGATACTCCCTACACTGTAATGATTACAATGGATACTCCCTACACTGTAATGGTTACAATAGATATTCCCTACACTGTAATGGTTACAATAGATACTCCCTACACTGTAATGGTTACAATAGATATTCCCTACACTGTAATGGTTACAATGGATACTCCCTAGTATATAGTGATGGTTTCATTGTATATGCTGGCCAGTCCCTGTACAGTGCCTGGTTATGATGTACAGCAGTTTCCTGCGGCTGTCTGACTATGATACGCCCTGACTGTTGTGACATAGTCGGCATAGCTAGCCTGAATGCCGTACAATTCCTGAGACAGTGCCAGCGTATTAAACCACTGGAGATCCTGTCTCTCATTATCTAATGTTATTTCCACACAGTTTTTGTCAAGTCTTAGTAAACTGAATACACATCTAATCTGGCGCTAATTATTACTGTGTGCAGGCATTGCTTCTGCATTAACACAGAAAAACTTTGAATGCCTAGAACATTAATCTGGAATCTAACAGAAATCTCAAAGCCTATTTATATGTCAGTGACACAAAACACTAAAATGTTTTATACTGGGGCATACCTAGCTCATGTTAAACATTTGTCCAAACAAACTACACCCTTTCTAATCACAATATTTTTACTGGAATATCATTTCCTGCTGAATTATCCCTTCTGAATACACAGCTCTATAAGACTTACAATGATTTAATTAAAAGTTCACTGACAGGGAAAAGCTATCTTGTGTGGGGGTTAAAAGACGTGGTCTGACCGGTGATAGGGCTTATCTGAACACCATCTACTTTGGAGTCGGTTGAGTTGTGTTCTTTGGTACCCCTGTCCTATTAGACATGTTACACATCCCTCTCCATCTCTAACAATTCCCATCAGTGCTTCATACCTTCTAACTGCACATAGCGCAACATCCATGTCATTGTTGTGGCAAAAAATGCATGACATGCAGCAATCAGTTATGACAATGTACAGAAAATTCTGTAATTCCTAAAGCTCTTGATGCCCACTGTTCCAGACATCTTACATGCACCAGGTTCTATCCAGGTTTTAGGCAGAGCAGCTGATAAGGACAACATTTTTGTTCCACAATCCATTGTAACTCCAGACAAAGGCACATTTTGACAGATTTAAACCATTTTTATTCAATCTCGGCTCCAAGTTGGTATTTTACCTAGCTTTTCCTTGATAACAGTTATCTTTATTGTGTAATAAAATGAATCAATTCAATAAAAGCCCTATTTTCAGTCTGTGGAATAATATTTTAAAATCATCTTTATTGTCATCTCAGAGAAAAAAAACCAATAACCTATGCTGCTTTTTCTTTCTAATAAAGATTTGATTACCGTACATATATTTTGAATAAGAAATAACATTTTCATAAAGAGAACACTGCATTTGACTAATCCAAAGACTCCATCCTCACTAACTCACTACACCTAGATTTATACTTTTTAAGACACTACGTCACAAGATGACTGCCCAGCTGAGTTGTATATTATCGTAGCTCAGTGGTTAAAATATTGGGTTTCTGATCCGCAGATCATGAGTTCGAATCCTTTTGTTCACGTTTACTGAATCAAATTTTCGAAAATGTAATTTTTCATCCAAAATTGCACATTTTTTTTGCCTATTTGACTTAAATACTTCTTTTCCATTATGATATCTATTATAATGAAGTAATTTTCTGCTGATTTGAGAAAATATTTCAAGGTGTAGTGAGCCACCTTAAAACCCCTCTTGCCTTTTTAAAGTGAACAAAATAATTATCATCCTTTTAATCATGCATGATCAGCATGTAAATTTTCTGAACCATAACAGAATTTTGAATTTAAGTTTTGTAAAAATCGAAAAGGCACTCATGAAATTAAGGTTTTTATTGCAGATATTCTTACCAGCTGCCCTTTCTAAGTAATAAGGGCTGTTAACTAGCTGCCTTTTTAAAATTTCTATGCAACTAGGGTGGTACAAACCAATGAGTACCTATAAAGAATCATACAAGAAACAACAGCCTTTCTTTTTCATGAAGGATGATATCAAAATTCAAAAGCCCTGATTGGCCATTATCTCCAATGTTTAATTTTTTGTAGCTAAAAAATGTTCAGATGATGCATGTTAGAAGAATGTGAGTGTGAGAACTAGGCAGATGTTAGATTGATGGGACATTAAGATGTATCTGTGAAGAGCTACACCTCTAGTGAGCACCCAGCTACTGCAACTGTTAACATCAACAAGTTTATCTAACACACAGCACAGCCAAAACGCTAGCGACCTGTTGAATTGTAAAGTTTTTGTTGTTATGACAAGATTTCTTTTATCTGATTAGCTTGATCTAGTGAGCAGTGTGGCTCATCCCAACCTTATCACTCAAACTCCTATCAATGAAGAAAAACTTTGTGTGGGGATCAACATTGATCAGAAATTATTACCAAGCATGATTCCTCCTTTGGACCACTGAAGGGCACCAGCCAATTCTCGGACAGCACACTCAAGCATGACATTCTGTCCCTCAATAACACTCTTGTTCATTGGACGCTGCTCAAATTCCTGAACACAATCACCTGCAAAAATGATTACAATTATTGTCTTATAAATAAATGAAAAAAATCTATTATCACAAAATCTACTCAAATCATGAAAATTTGGCAGTTCTTTCAAAGTTTTTTCCCCAATAATTTGTCAATTAAATGAAGTTAAAAGAAAGTCCCTACAAATGTTACTATTCAGTCGTCAATACAGCTTCTCGGGTTTCTGGAAGTTGGAAAATTAACAAACATTTCAGCAGTTTTGGTGACAAACTGTTATTATCACATCGGTCTGACCTTTGTAAAAGGTAATATAAACCATTCAGTAATTCATCCTTCAAAATTAAAATCCACACAAAATGTCTAATCACCAACAATTAGCAAGGTCTTTCTTGACACACTTGGTAGTTGAGAAGTTTTGCACCAAGAACAATCTTAATTCAACAGAATCACATCTTTTCTAAATTGTCCACATTATTCAACACGAAATAAAAGGAAAAAAATGAATTGTCAACAACTCTTAGGGATAATAATTGCACAGCGCTTTTAAGTGGGATTTTTTAAAATTCAAATTGAACAGATGAATGGACCACTGTAATGAAAATTTTATGACACATTCTAAACACCAAAATGAGAGAGGTAGTATGGTTTAATACTCTATTCAAATACAACATCTGAAATAATTTTACTGCATTTTATATCCACAATGCAGCAAGTTAAAACTAGAGTTCAGATTTATAAAGAAGCAAGTCGGATTTAATTAATGAATACCAAAAACTACAATTGAAATTTTGTACAAAAGAATTGCGTGGAATAGCAGTGAATGGCATACCTGGTATCTATAAGCTACGATCTATTTTCAGACCATTCATGGCTTTTTAAAAGTTATTCTCCCTTTTTGGCTCAGTAAAGAATCGGTCACTTACCAACTGGAATGTAGAGGGCCAGGACTCCCAACAAGACGGCTATTAGTTCCTTCATCTCAGCTACAGGGCTCCTTGCCTGTAAATAGATCATCAAATAGATCATCAAACTGTCAGGGAGAGAACAGCTCCCCCATTCCTGTGGGCATTACACTCCTCCCCGTGTGAACCAGAATTTACACACCTCTGATTGTGTGACTATTACCTGTTATACCTCCACCCCACTGCCTGCTGGGTGCACTAACACATCCACTTTTAAGTACTTTGTGTCCTCTCTCAAAACTATAATTAGTACTGTGTCATCTAGAGTAACTATTACCACTGATTGGGACAGTCAATAGCATTAAACCACAGCCAGTGACAAATTACTGTTCCAAATCTTACAAGTTTCCAAAAAACACTAATTGAATTCCAACCAGAATACAACAGAAACATCACAGAACAGGGACACTGCGTAGGACATATATCTAGCTCCTTCATTTTTCCCCTACTCTTTTTTTTATTTTCTGTCAATCTAAGGAAACAGGATCTTCTTGAGAGTGCATAATGAAGGAATCATGGAGGTACAATATTACAGTTTACCATATACAACCCTACGATTATTACACACAAGGCCCGGGCACCCTGCAGTTTATTGTTTCTTTGGGATAACAAGACAATTGATAATCTATGGCGGCTAAGTATTGGTCTGGAATGACAATTTTTTGCCTCTACGCTTCCAGATTTCATCATTTTTTATTCTCTCCCTCCTAATAATTTTGGCACCCTACCAATGGCAGCATCAATAATGCTACACTTGAAGATATCAGAAATCTACAATAGTATAGTACATAGTCTGAATATTAAATTGTTTCAGAGTGTACATTAACATACTCCCAATTACAGCATACCAGTATTAATGACATTTAGCAACAAATATATGTACTAGATTTTCAAGTTTTTGTACAAGCACATGTACATGTCTTGAGAGATCCATTTGGTCTAACCAAAGAGTGGTAAGAAATACGGAAACTTTTACAAAATAAACCCTTACCTGAGAAAATGGAACTTTCGGAAGAAATGATATCACATTCAAATAATCCAGAAATGAGAAATAGAAGATAGAGGTTAAGTGGCAGCCATTGAAGAAAAAAAAACAATAGCTACAAAATGTTTACACCATGATGTATGATAAGGTAGGCTGAGATTTAGAATTACTCTCAGTGGAAAAAAAAATCTCTGCCTGATAGTTATTTTTGGGGGAACATCTCAAAAGCGCCTCTTAATCATCTCTCCAAACCATTTCATTTTTCTAAGACATAAATGCTTCACACAACTAAAATACAAGCTAATAAATAAATGTATTTAGTTAGAGTAAACATGATAATTTATCCCTACAAGCAAAGGTTTCGGAGTATGCACCTGGGAATAATCATTTTAAAAAATGGAGGAAATAAAAATAAACTTTTTACAGATTTTGTGCCAATCCATGGAATTTCTCATTTAATTAGAATATTCCACTTTCATTAATTCCCCCTTCTGCCTGACTGGTGCACACATTTTTTGAGTGAGTTTCTTGTGATCTCACAGCATTTAATTGATTTTTTTCCTTTACTGCAAGACTACTCCAAAATAAATTCATAAATTAGTTTCATTAAAACCGTGTCACAATCCAATCTCGTGTCAAACAAGAAAGTGCATCACACAATTAATGAGCATAAAATAATGATCTTATAACATTAATTAAATATAATGGCCTCTATTTTGGTACTTACAAATTAAATTAACACGAACATTGCATCTTCCTGGGTAGCTTCTTCAGCATTTCTCCTGTGTTTTACAAACTGGGCTTTATCACATATAAATATAGTCCCCGCAGTCCTGTAGCTCTGATTGGAAATGATTTCAACAGGGTCCTCAGATGCTGGCAATTCTCACACAAATCTAATACACAATAAATCCCGAGCCACAGAATTTTCTCCTGGCCGCTTTAATTTCCAGACTCTCTCTCCAGTATTACAGACATCCAAGGAACAGGTCTTCACTCATCCTAATCTGAAAGAAAATATATGACAAGTCAAAAGAAGAAAACATTGTTTTTCACATAATGTCCATCAAAAGAGAATGTTTAGACATTTAATTATGAGTGATAACAACTCCAATGACTGTCACAGTGCCCCCTCCTAGCCCTCCCTTGTCCCTGTGTACCTGGCTTACCATCAGACCGCTAACTGACTGTCAGACCGTGTATATAAGATACACACACATTTGTTTATTGTCATACAAATTAAAACAACCTGCCAGCTAGACATCAAATATGCAAATTGGTGCCTCCCTCTGGACCCCAGCTATCCTTCACATTAATACAGCTGTAACTGATGACAAGTTCATCAAATTAAACTGACCATAAATAATTAATGCGGCATTAACTTTATCCACACCTCTGACCAGGTTATAGACCTACTGCTCAGTGTATATCCCCCGAGACCAGAGTCCGAGACCTAACCACACTGAGTCCTAAGCAGGAGAGACTACTCATTTAATTGCCTGCAATTGAAGCCCTTTGTCAGCTTGATTTATCTACTTATAACAATATTGCAGATAATTCGGTAATGGGCAGAGGTGATTAAATTAAGCCCATGTAGATAAACTTCTCAGACTTTGTAATTGGAGTGGAACCATTTTTTACATAGGTAAGCCATTACTGATTGGCTGGTTTTTTTTTTATGGAAATGCCACTTAATTTGTATAAATAGTAACTCTCCAATATGCAAGGTATTCCATCTGTTTATACATTTACTCTAGAAGACAAAAAAATCAGAGAAATGCTGCCATGTTCCCAATGCATTTGCAGACAAGAGATAACAGAATATTTGTATCTCTGTACTGTACGTAATACAACATTGTTTTACCAGACATTACAACATCTGTGAGGATAGCAACTCAAGCCAGTATCAAAGTTCTAAGACAACTCACATGTGTAATAACGCACTTCAATATCCAACAGAAAAAGAAGAAAATCTTTACAATAACAACACCGGCGTATCTGTGGATCACAGTATTACACACAGGACAGATTCAAAAGACAGGAAGTTTCAAATCCGCGCTATGATGACCCCATATATGAACAAATGACAGTTTCCCAGCACAATCAGATAATAAGCGAGACATTCTTAAAATATGAACTGCTCTTCAACAATTCACTTTAACAGAACTGATAAAATTCTATCTGAAATGATTTTATATGACGGAAATTTAAAGCCCTTGAGACAAAATGAGTTGGTATATAAGTTTTATGAGGCTGTAATGCAGGAGAAATATCTTAATGTAGGTAGGGTGTCATTTCTGAGGTGTTTGTGTAAAATTATTAATGACCTAGTTTCAAAGTCAACCATCAGGCTTTGATCTGCATCAATAGTTCAAATGATTTTAAAATTTAGTATTAATATTCCTTCGCAAAAAATTATTCTACACAATACGACCCCCTCGACTACTAAAGAGTTCCAAATGATTTGGTACACAAAGTAATAAGTGCACACAATTGTACAGAAGTTTGATTTTAAAAGATGACAAATGAAAAATATAAACCTGCTCCAGGTAAACAGGTAGGTTGTTTGAACAAGTCCACACAGAAAGTTAGTCCACAGGTAAAGACAGATACAACAGTGTTTATAAGAACGAAGTCATGGACTTTACCTGCACCAATGCAGAGAATTATGCAATCCGCAGATTAATTTATTTCATGCTCTTTGAAAGTTGCTTAGAGAGTGGGCAATTTATTTCTTGAAATATGTCAAACACCTGAATTCACCTGTTGTTTATGACTGTAGGTACACATATCTTATATGACCAGTAATGCAAGATGGAGTGAATGCAATTTGTTACGCAATGCTGATACATCTGGCTTGATTGAGTGGTACATTTGACATGTTGGCATAATATTAATGATATGCAGAAAGAAAAAAAAACACATTAATGAAGCAAAAATTCCAATGAGTTACACAAAAATTCCAATCTGTTTGCACAAAATTCTTCATCCAAAGTGAAATCTTTATGTATGCATAATTAATGCTCAGTTTGAGCCTGGATATGCTAATGAGCTGATAACCCAATCAGTTAATTAAATCAATGGAGATGTGACTATCAGAGAGGCTCACACCTCTCTCCTAACTCAATGCAGCACTCTCTATAATATGTGTATGTATATATAGAAAACCTGGGTCATTTCCTATGAGGGGGGTGCTCAAAGATAAACAGAAATCAGAGACTGATGTAAATGAACAGATTAGCCTCAGGGTGGTACCATTGGATATGCCCCAACATGCACCAGTTCTCCCAACCATACATTCAAGGTCATACTTCCACATCTCCAGAAACAAGTGCAAATCGCTCATTAATTAAACGGCACTGAAAGTGAACATGCAGGTGAAATATACAAGTACTACAATACTCATGGTTGCCTCTTAATTAAAGATAGAAGAACTGATGTGTGTTTCTCACAGACAAAATGAGCATCTTCGGGACACTGCCAAATCATGGTTATAGACAGTTTCCATCAATACTCACAGCTAGTCAAGCATTCCACAGAGCTCCCCCCACACACAACAAACAGCAGACTGGTAGGTGTAACTAACTGCCTCTGTGTCTGTTGTTCTGTCTGATCAGACCTCCCCTGGGAATAATCAGCCATAGGTATATCCTCACCTCTCTCCTCTCGTACCAAACACTTCTGTACAAAAACACACCTGAAGACGGCCAAATAAACTCCCCGAAGAAGACCAATCACAAAAATCAATGTCACAAACACTGTCAAAAAAATCAGCAGTTATGTGAAACCAATTGTAGTTCACAAAAAAACAACCCCCAAACTAAAGGGTTTATGACCAATGCAGGCAATCATTTATCCATTCATTTTCATGAAAGATGACAATTAATGTTAACCAACACCCAACACTGATGATATCCATGAAATTCCATTCAATCAACACGCTAACATTATAATGATCATTGTCAAGTAAGTGGTTTAAAGAACACTAAATGATTAGAAAGAATTTAGTATATTCATTCCAAAAATTAAGGAATTCAAAATACTCGATCACTTACATTCAAAGGTATAGCTCCTCATAAAGATTCAATCTTGTCCAAATGGAACAAGCCTTACATAAAAAAGATTTCCTATGCAATTCAGTGAATACTTTTCATCAAACCACATGCTCCCCCTTATAATCCATGCACAAATGGCTTCAATTACCCAGCCAGCCCCTTCCAGATAGCAGCATCACATGGCCATGTGAACGGTTGGCATGGAAATGCAGCAGTATACACTTCCTGTCGAATAACTGCTCACTGATTACCTATATCAAACATTTCTAAAGAAATAGTATTACGCTTTTTACATCCATCAAAATGTCCGTTTCAAATGCGTACCCCTGTAATCTGGGCAGAGTGATCCCCGGTATAGAAGTACATCAATCTTCCTCATAAAAAAACTGAGTAAGATAGACCTATAAATCAAAATGATCCTCATTTCTTGTAGCCAGCATTACATCAGTAAATCTAAGTGTTTGCCATATGACATCATTCTCTGGAGATTATGATCAAACTTCACCATGTCACACAAAAAGTCCATAAAAACAGGGAAGCCGTACCGAAAATTGTAGAGGGTGACCATTAACAGAAAAACAGTTTGGAATCATCGATAGCAGAAAAAATCCTTCTTTCCTGTACTAGTCCCTGTAGATGAAATACGGCACATTCTGATCAATTTCAAGGGAAAGCTTTTAACAAGTGAAGTGTCAACATAAGAAACAATTTGTTCAACTTTTTTTCACCTCAATAAACGAATGAAGCTATAAGCAATATTTATAGCTTCCCATGACAATTAAAGTATATTGTTACTGAATGAGGGTAAAGATTTCGGTGAAAAAAAAAAAGTCCGACTTCTTATATCTATATCTATATATTTGACCGTTAAAGATAAATTAGCTAGGATACAGAAAAAATTAAACATTCTGGAAATTAAATTGAATTACAACTGGATTGATTACACTTGTTTAGTTATATCATGTGTGTAATTGAATCAGAGAAACTTTACACTATCTGATATCAATGAAAAAGGAACAGCAGTCTGATTTTTGACACAGAGCATCCATCTAACGTTTCATTTTCTAGACCCCCCAAGCACACCTTGATTCTAATCTTCAGAAATCAGAGTATAAATCTCAGAGAAACTCGACCAGTTCTTTATCTGTCAGAATCTGTCCACACTGACGTTTGTCAGCACAGACCAACAACATGTTGTTTTCATGTCATCAAAAGATCAAAAGCATAAAACAAAATTATCTAGTCTTACCTTATAGTAGCAAGCAGCATTCCAAACACAATTATACTCCAAGATATAAAAACTCTGAAAATTTGGGTCCATAATGGTAGAAAGATACAAGTACCGGTAATATTTAATGTCTGTTCATGTATTCAAACATTTTTTACCTTACTTCCATTTAAATAATCTCAAATAGAGAATTTTAGGCTTCTAACAATAAAAATTCAATGGCCCAATAAATAAATATTACCTGAATAGATTTTTTACACCCGCAGCTTTGGGAAATATTTGTCGATCAGGATGGGTAAATATGTAGTCATTGATCGTTTACAAAAACCAGTACAGAGGTACACTCCGCACCTCAATGCAAAGTCAATACCCAAACTAACCAACTGGGTACCGAATTGTGCAAAACTGACAATGAATGTGATTTATAATATAAAGTTTGAACAATAAACACCCAAAATGGTATTGAGACAGTTTCCAGTCTAAACAGCTCACTCCACAACTCCCACTAAATTACATTTCCTACTCCGCATCCCGTGTAAGGTCAGGTGGGCCAGGGGTATGAATTGCTGCGACACCCCACAAATAACTGGCTTTTATGTGAATTTTTCTCCAGAAGGGAAAACAAATAATAAAATATACAAATCAAACAGTTTATCTTCATTCTGTTGAAAATAATACAATTCAAAGAAAAATAGTATTGTCAGGATCTTTTATGTACCCAGCATTTTCATTCACAGAGTTAATTCTACCTTTACACACTGACTGTATGTACATTATACAAAAGGAAGCATGTTCATACAATGTCATTCTGGCTTTTATTAATCCTGAAAGAGTTTTTCCATGTTTATTGACAGCAATGATTAACTATGACAAGACATATTTAATAAAAAAAAATGTTGTAATCGGATCAATTTTCACAAAATATTCTCAAAATCTGGAAATAGAAATAAGGAGCAGTGATTCTGAGAGCCAACTTACCTATCTTAAGCCCACTTATCAAACGAGGAGGCGAAATCTCAGTGCCACTGTGTCAACATGTAACACTTCCGGTTAAATGGCGGCGCACGTAGCCATGTGGTAAGAAAGAAAAAACGATCCCTTCCACACCGTTCAAACCATTGCCTGACGATATTAGACACAATACTAATGAGGTAACATCTACAACCTGATATAGTAAGTGATTTAACGTATTATCACTGATTATCTGTGTATCGACCATCATTGTGACAATAATGCTTTCCCGCGCTGAAAACGAAAGTAGGAACAACGACTGGGGATTGCCCTTTGAAATTGCATTTGAAAAACTAGACATGTCCTTAACAAATATTCAACAAGAATACCCAAATTCTTGTCTACCCAACCAGTTTAAAAAACCATCAGGTACTAAGGCTAAACAACTGTCTTTTGAAATAATCAACCCCGAAACATATGATGCACATGCAAGGATGGTGGCCTTTAGAATTGAACGAGAAAGGTTAGAACATTGGATAAAAGCCCTACACATTCTATACTATGACCACTATGGTAAAGCAGATACTTTCACGGTCAATTGGTATGATGAGCCGAATGAGTGGGACATGGAAGACAACAAATCAATTTGCATTGACTTAGTAAAGCATCAGCAGTTGTTGTACAAAATTACACTCTTTATCAACACAGGGGTCATTCAGGCCCAAGGGCATTACCATGAAACATTCACCACATCAGACTTCCCAGTACTTAAGTTGCTAGTTAATTCCATATGCAAATCCAAAGGTGACACTGACACAGATAACTCTGAAACTGAGGTCAAAAGCATTGAAACTTCAAACTCTGAAACTGAAGTGAAAGACTCAGAAACCTCAAACTCTGAAACTCTAATCAAAAACATTGAAACGTCAAACACTTCACCAAACAAAAATGGAAATGTTGAGAGCTCAGGGGAAACTTGTAATAACTGTACTACCCCTAAATACAGAACTGATGACACCAGTTGTTCGCTACAACAACCTAAAGATCTGAACTTACTACAAAATGCATTCACAGATGCCCTCTCCATAATGAACAAATCCCAAACAGGTCTTCTGCAACAGCTTGGAGACAGTTTCTGTAAAGCCATTGAAACCTCCCTACAGCCCCTTGTTGATAGTCTGAAACAACAACTACTTGCAGTTCAACAATTAAATGAAAACATCAGCAAAAAGGAGAGGAAAGGTGATACTCAAGTTGAAGTCAAAAAGCTACAAGAACATGTTAAACAGTTACAAACAGTCAACACCTCATTACAAACAGAGAAATTTGAGACAGCTATAGAAATATCAAAACTTCAATCTCAACTAGAAACCGATAGAATGAAAAGAGAATCCACCCACATCAAACTAGAGACAAATATTAGATCACTCACTGAGGATAATGAAAAGTTGCGAGAAAAGCTCTGTCAACAAAAAGGTGAATTTGAAAAGCTGATGACAGACTACAAATTGTTAACAGAAAAATGTGATTCCCAATTTGAAGAGAACCTCTCTCTTAAATCCCAACTATCAAGCAGTTTCGGCATTATCAGTCAGAAAGAAGTGGCCCCTGATGACATTATTATGACCTACAAGAAACCTAACGAAGACCTCAAAGAAACTACCAGTAATCAGGAACCTAAAAAGCCCACAGCATTATTACTGGGAACTTCCAACATCAGCGGAATACGACCAGAAAAACTATCACAGTACGTAGATGTTACTAAAGACACTGCATACACTCTAGATGAAGCAACATCCAAAATAGAAATGAGTGAAACCAGACCTGACGTTATTTTACTCCATACATTTACCAACGACATAAAGGCCCTCACTCCTGAAGAGTGCCTAGAAAAACTTGAAAAAATCACCAACCTCATCTCAACGAAATGGAACAACACAAAGACCATAGTCTCCCTTACAACCCCAAGAATGGACAAAGAAATTCACAGAATAAACTCAGAAATTCTCGATGGTCTTATCAAGAGGAAATATCTCACCAATTCTCGAAAGGAAGTGTTGATCAGTGAAAATACAAATCTGTGGCACAGCAGTAACCAAATTCTTAAACCTGACAGGTACCATCTATCGGACCAGGGAACGTCAATGCTAGCAGCAAACCTGAAAAACACACTCCATTCATCTCTTGGCATCATACAACCTCAACGAAATATGTCAACCCCAAAAATACAACGGAGGAGAACCAACCAGCAATATAACTTCTATGGAAGGAATGCATTCTCGGGTAACGGTGGTAGCAGAAGAGGAAGGGGTTATCATTATTAAAGATTGAATCCCAGATCACACTCTAACTATACATGTACTATACAATTTACGCATATCTTCTTACCCATACAACAACCGATTAACACTGAAGTTTAAACTTGTGTGAAATTTGTGTAAGAATTTTAAACTTGTGTGAAATTTGTGTAAGAATTTTTCTTTTTCTTCTGATTTTCATTTTTGCTTTTTATACCTTAATCTTACTTTACCAGTATCATGACAATTTACAAAAACTCGATCAAGCTTTGTTATTGGAATATAGGTGGTTTAAATGTCCATGGTACAAACAAACTAGATGATCACTTATTCATCAAAGAAATACAAGACTATGATGTAGTTATATTAGCAGAGACTCATATTGGATATAGTACTCCAGTGTTTGTTGAACAATTCAACTGTTTTTCTGTATGTAGAGATATATCATCAAATGGAAGGTATTATGGAGGTCTAGCTATTCTAAGAAGGAAAGAATTAAAAGATCACATCAAAATACTGCCTACTACATGTAAAGACTACCAGTGGTTAAAATTTGATAAGAATCACTTCCATCTACAATCAGACCTCTACTTATGTGCTTTATATATGCCCCCTGCCAACTCTACTTATACTAGACATTTACCATATGACATATTGGAATTAATTGAGAAAGATCTTCTGTATTACAAAGAAAAAGGAGATGTCTTGATTTGTGGTGATTTTAATGCTCGTACTGCAGATAAATTAGATGTTATTACGGATGACACCCCAAAATACCTTCCTTTGTTTGATTCATATTCTGTAGATAACACTACCAGAGTAAGACGAAGTCATGATACTGTAATAGACACAAGAGGGAAAGAGTTGCTTGAATTTTGTATACAAAATCAATTACGCATTATGAATGGAAGATGCTTAGGAGACATTTTTGGGCATTATACCTGTTTCAATCCATTAGGTCAGAGTACAGTTGATTATTTATTAGCATCTGAAAAAATTACAAATCAGTTATTATATTTCAAAGTTTCTGAATTTATTCCTACTTTATCTGACTGTCATTGCAAAATATCATGGGAAATATTAGCCAAATTTCAGCATTCTTTATTTACCAGATCAGAGGAAAAATTGCATAAAGCCCCCATTAATTACACTTGGACAGAAGGGTCAGATACAAGATTTCAAGAAGCTCTTAATTCACCAAATATTCAATCAAAAATCAATAATTTCCTATTCAGAGCAGATAAATGTACACATGACAAAATATCTGAATTAATTTCTGACTTTGAAAATATTATTTTATCATCAGCTGATCTGTCACTCAAAAAACCAAAGTTTAAAAATAAAAATAAAGATAAAAACAAAAAATGGTTTGACGCAGACTTGGGTAAAATGCGAGCAAAAGTTGTTGCTCAAGGTAAACTATACTGTAAATCCCCCAGGGACCCCATTATCAGAGGGCACTACTATAAATTATACAGAGAATATAACAAATTAAGAAAGATAAAATCTAGAAAATTTAGAAGCGACATTATTAATAGGCTAGATTCCTTGCGGATAGATGACCCAAAACAATATTGGAAACTTGTAAATGATCTAAGGGCAGAAAAATCTGATTCAACTAATTATCCAGTAGAACCTAATACATGGTTAAACCATTTTTAAATCTTTACATACATCAGTGGACAAAAATTTCGAAAAGAGATTTAAAGAATTAAACTTTCTACTTTCAGAAAATGAAAGTAAACATAAAATATTTAATGAATTAGACAACATGATAACAAACAAAGAAATATCATCTGCAATTTCTTCATTGAAATGTGGAAAAGCAAAAGGATTAGATCTTATATCTAATGAAATGTTGAAAAGTGGACACGCATTCCTCATACCTTGTTTATTGAAACTATTTAATTTATGCTTTTCCTTTAGTTATTACCCAGAGTCATGGGCTAAGGGATATATCACTCCTATATTCAAAGCAAATGATCCCTGTGACCCAAACAATTACCGGGGAATAACTATAACAAGTAATCTGGGCAAACTTTTCAATACTATTTTGAACACCAGATTAGATAACTTCCTAAGTGAAAATAATCTAATACATCCTTGTCAGGTTGGATTCACAAAATATGCCAGAACCTCTGATCATTGTTTTATTGTCAAATGTTTAATTGATAAATATTGTAATACAAAAGAAGGTAGATTATATGCCTGCTTTATAGATTTTCATAAAGCTTTTGATAGTGTTGTTCACAATGGATTGAAACTAAAACTACTACAGTATAATGTGGGAACAAAATTTTATAGTATCATTAATAATATGTATATGAAAAGTGAAGCATGTGTTAAATATGGTAATTTCCTTACTTCCTCATTTCCTATCAAATTAGGGGTGCGTCAAGGAGACAATTTGAGCCCCACATTATTTAAAATATTTATAAATGACCTGCCATCATATTTACAGGGTTGTATCGACTCTATATCATTATATTCAAAAAGCATAGACTGTTTAATGTATGCTGATGACATAGTAATATTTTCATCATCACCAGAAGGACTTCAGCAAAAATTAAATGCTCTAGAGAAATACTGTGATGACTGGGGTATGCAAGTTAATTCCAATAAAACAAAAGTTATTATATTTAACAAAGCTGGAAGAACAATAAAACATAAATTTTGTTACAAAAATTTCAATATTGAATGTGTACCAAGTTACAAATACTTAGGCATTCATTTCACAGCTTCAGGGACTTTCTCATTGGCCAAGGTTGAATTACACAAAAAGGGATTGAAAGCTTATTTCAAACTACGGAAAGATTTCCTAAGTCTAAACCCTGGAATTTCCACTAGCTTAAATGTATTTGATCACACTATAAAGCCAATCTTACTTTATGGCTCTGAAATATGGGGAATCTTTAATGTCAATAACATAAAAATAAAACAGTCTAATGATATATTGTTGCAACAGTGTTATAACAACTTAATAGCTGAAACTTTACATCTCAAATTTTGTAAAACCATATTGGGTCTGAATAAGAAAAGTATGAACCATGCTTCACTTTCTGAACTAGGAAGATTTCCTCTACATTATGATATTGTCAATAGATTACTAAAATATTGCTACAGATTAGAAAATTTAACAACTGAGTTTCCTTTATTAAAAGATGCATTTCTATGTAGTAAAGAACTTCATTTCGCCCAAAATACAACTTGGTATTCCTCTATCGAAAAGTTGCAAAAAATTCTTAATATTCAAAACATTATGACATATTCTAAAAATCAGTTTGTTACTTCTTTAAAACAATCTCAGAATAAAAAATATTTGATGGATTGGCAGTACTCGAATGAAACACTTAAAGATGGGAAACTTGTTACTTATATATTTTTAAAAACTAACTTCAGACTGGAAAAGTATTTAACTATATTAAGACCTGAATACAGAAAGCCAATCTGTAGGCTGCGGTTATCAGCGCATAGACTTTTCATTGAATTGGGCAGATATAATAACACACCTAGAACAGAACGAATATGTAAAAATTGTACTCTAAATAGAATTGAAGACGAAGAACATATTCTTATCCAATGCAGCAAATTTACAAAAGAAAGAGAGGAACTATTTCAGTTAATTTCATCTAAAGTTAAACATTTTCCTAGTTTGCAAGATAAACAAAAATTATTTTGGATTTTAAACTGCGAAGAGTTAGATATATTAAACTCTCTTGGTAAATTTTTACAAAAGGCATTGCCTTAATTTGTATCCCCTAGTCAAATAACTTTTCAATCATATGATAAACTATTTCAGATTTGTATGTACATTTGTATTTTGACATTTATGTATGGATGTTTAGCATAAATATACAGAAGACATTGTACTGAGTATATAGAAACATACATATGTATATATATTATATACTAGTATACTAATTAAATGTTCATGTCTGTCCTAGCTCTTTCAATCATCCAACTCTTTCCCTCTTGTATATGTAATGCTTATTGAATGTCTTGTTTGTATATTGGATGTTCTGTGTACAATCCTCATGTTGCCCCTTGAGGGCCCTTAATTGGTTAATAAAGAAATTGTAACACTGTACAAGGGCCATTTAAACATAATTTGTATGGGTTCCCCACTAAATAAGGCTTTTTATGGCTGATTATTGGCTACTCTCAAAAGCGGGATGTATCAATATTTTGGTAATGCGTTAACGTGACACACTGGTCCACACAATAAATCGTGGAGAGGGATTAAGGAGTCAATTTGATCCGTGTCTCTGTCCCCTCTCTGTGATAAAGTCCAATACCATTTACTCTGGGCAAATACAATCTACCTGATCCTGCAATATAAGATGAGCCTCCACACACACCCAAATCAACTATTGTCAATCTTCTGGGAGATCTTCACTTTTATTACCCTTTCTTAGCATTTCATCAGGGAGAGGACACCATTGAGATGACCGTGAGGTACTTTTTACTGCATTTTGTTGATCAAGACTCCCTCTAATTAAGACATGCAGATCATTGCCATTTCATGGCCCACAGAAAATTTGTAAGACATTTGACAGTAATAAAGCCTGCACAAGACTGATGATGATGTTCTGATCAATGAGAACACAATAGAAATTTTATCTGTGAAAAAATCCATCAAACCATTATAGTAGGCAATGCTCATCTCTCTCAATTCATTTGGTGAAACTCCCTGCAACATAAAACCCCAATAAAGGTGCAATAAACACCCTTTAAGTGTTCTCCCTTCAACATTACAGCTCCAATTTTATTTGCATGTTTCTAAAAAATTTCAAGACACTAAAACCTTGAAGGCATCAATTTGTAGAAATATGAAGCAGCAGAAACTCTATTTCCACCATTAAATTAATACCAACACTCAAAGCATACTTCTTATTAAAAGTGCTTAGAAATAAATTATCTTTTTTTACAAGAAGAAACAACCGCATACCACAAACAATCATAATTGCCATCAGAGGTTCTTTGAATAGTGAACGTTATTTCTGGAGAAAGCCAAAAAGGAAACCCAGACTAAGCTCAAACAAATTGATTTCCATCCTGGCTGTTCGCAATTGAGCATTGGTTACATAGCAGACAGAAGGTGAAAAGACTTATAGATTAGCGTTTTCTGATCAGAGAGGTATTCAAAAGGCCAAGTTAGGCATCAATAGTTGTCACCGTAATGTATTCTAGATCCTCTCAATAGTTTCACCAGATTCATTTTGTTGCTGGACAAGATCAATTTGTAGGCAGCAGTTGGCATCTCTACAGAATGAGAAAACTTTCCCTGAAGTTGCTGTTATGATAAAAGAGGCTTCCGCATTGTGATTTTGAGAAATGAACAAATGTTTTGCAAAGAAACCCAAAACAATTGAAATTGCTCCAAGTTTATTTACAGTTGCTGGAGAAAACAGAATATAATAGGTGTGCATCTTTGTGCACGCCATGGTTAACTGAAAAGAGGTTAACAAGAAGATAACGAATGACAGAATGAATTACTACACCTGGTGAGAGAGACAGATATAGGATAGATTGGGCATAACAATTACACAGGCAGCTGTAAGAGAGCTGAGGAAAAATGTGTTTGAGCACTTATTGCAGGACAGAGAAAGTGTGCAATGCAATGAGTTGTTTGCTACAGACAGATAAATTGTCGTCTCCCTGAAGGTCTGGCTTTGAAGTCACTGGGTCTGATGAATGTTATCACTGATGGTTGTACACAGTGGCACTATAAAGAGGACAACAGTGTAAGAATGTGACAGTGGATTAGGCTTATCTTGGGGGATCTGGCCATCAGAAACACCTTTGACTTTACCCTACAATCCAAGAATATGTACATCATTTGTATTGCAACATAAGCTACAAATGAAAATCACTTTAACATATAATCCGGATCGTATACATTTTTTTTGTATTTCAACATAAGCTACAAATAAAAATCAACCTGTGAATTTCATGTAAAATAAATCATTCTACAAGCGTAAGGATAATTCCTGATTCTTATTTATTAGCAGAGAGCGGAAATTATTAGGTTAGGATTGTGTGAATCTGTATCAATGCCATATAGAAAATTCTAAAGAAATGAGGCTGAACAAGAGAAGAAACCAATCTCTTGAGGCCTCCATGGTTATTTAATTAAACTTAGAAAGGGTGCTTAGAAAAATCCATCTTTTGGGCAAGCCATGACGGACACTCATGAGAAAAGCAATTTGGTTTCTGTATGGCCAGAGAAGCAAACAAAAAATAAATGAGTGCAACAATGGCTGGGAAATTTTTCTGTATTGACTTCATCTTCTTTCTTCTCTCCCTTATTGACACAAAGGAACAAATTCTGGCTCTTTGTGAATGACAAGAAAGTTTTCAAAAAGATTTTGCAGAACGAGGGGTAATGACAAATCAAGACATTCTCCAAAGATTCTGTGTAGCAGAGCACAGACCAATGAGCCGGGGTCTCCATTGAACGAACAGACAGTGATTGCCTTGGTGTATTTGATGGGGTTCAACTCAACCATGGAACACCAATTTAGGCATTATAATATCTCCTAATGAGTAATGATTTGCCTTTTATTGCATTATCTTGTATCATAAAAGATGACATCTCGCTGGAATAAATTGGTCTTATTTTCTTGCAATCTCCATCATTTGATGGAATCTGATGGATTTTGAATGTTTTCTCCTGTCTTTATTATGTAAAGAGACTGGTGTTGAAGTTATGTGCAGTTGCAAGAGACAGATTTATAAGCTTGTCACATCTTGTCGATCAGCTACAATTTCTTTTATATCTCTGCCTGTCTTAACTGCAATATTCTCATCACACTCCATAGTTCTTCAAAGTTTCAATTTCAATTAACACTGCAGCCAAGATACTACTATTATGCTTTAATTTAATTACACCGAATGGATAAAGAAACAAAGATATATTTGAACACTAATTAAGGAGGCTAGTTCTTACGGATCTGGTGCAATGTTGCACCCCCAGACTTCACCGTCTCATTTAAATCTTGACGATCTCTGGCGGAAGCTTAGTGCACTATCCTTCCATAATGCAATAAAAATCTCAGAAATTCACCAATATAATGATCCTTAATCAACCCACTGATAACATTTCATCTTTTGAAATAAAAAGTATCCGAGGATTAACAAACATACACAAGATTTAGTTAGCCACTTCCATGTACCGATTCTGATAAATTGGGTCTCAATCGGCACAAGAGGCTCAGCATGTTAGATTAATACATAACCTCCAATATGATAATGTGTCTTTCATCTTCCATTAGATTGGCCTGATTAATAGATATACACAAACAGTATCTCTACAGACATGTTTCAGGAATTCCTCACCCACAAACAAACAGAAAGCTCTTCTGTCTAATGGTCAAATTGCAGACAGGAATGACGTAACAATCTGTGTATGTTCTACTTTACCTACATGCAGATAAAGACAAAAAATTCTAGCAAATTCTCCTAATATATAATAAAAGCTGAGCACAACATCTGATGAATATGTATTGTCCATCGTATATCTTTTATAAACCTTGGCTGTATAAACTATACGATTTGTAGACAGTATGTAATTTTATACAGATTTGCAGTTGTAATAAAAAACAAAAACCTCAGACATGGCAGCATCGAATCAGTAAAATCTTTGTACATATAATCTCTCAACACACATATCTTGCTTTCAGAGGTCAGGAAAAAGAAAGATATCAATGAAAACGAAATGACGAAGAACTGAATGTCTTCTTAAAGCTTGCATGCATGGGGAAACTCTAGGGAAATCAAAGTTTCACCCTCTGTCTGTAGTAAATCAACAATTTTGTTGTGTACTGTTTTTTTTAAAACAAAAATAACAACCACTAATGAATGATCAGTTACGACATATCATTGTCGCCAACATTACCTAGCTGTCAGTTACTAGCGTGCTGAATATAAAATAATACGAAACTCTCCACATGGCTTTCTGAAAGAATAGACTTCAAGATAAATCTCTTAACAAGATAAGAAAACAGAGTGGAAAAGATAGTTCTAAAGATTAATTTGTAGTTGCACCCATTACAAACTCATTCTAAAACCATGACTCATCCTCCAAGTTTCATTCATTCAAGAAGAAAGACAAAGTCAGCTTCCGCCTGGATTTCTCTCTGTTCCGCTAAATGGACCAGTGCCCCCATCACTGATGTCCTTAGTTCAGGTTCATCTCCTTAATATGGTTTTCTCCTCTTTCCCCTCATCAACAAGAAAAATAACTTTTAATAGGTTCCCCCTGTTGGGAGTGTATCTCCATGATGTAGCTTTCTACCACCATGGAGATAACTATACTCCTATAGACAAGTCTCTGTCTGCCCTAAGACTCCAAAGATAGAAGATTAATCATGTAATTCTTGTCCAGTTATAGGCTGGATTACAAAGAAATTCCTTCATTTGCAATTCCTTAATCTTTGTTTATATTGAGATCTTATTCTATCTCCAACAGTAATCACTGTTAATCTGTCTTCTGTAGTGTAGAAATGGTAAAATCATAGCATTATTATAATAAGGGCTCATTATCTAAATCACATTTGATACAAAAAGAATAAACAAAAAGTTTTACATACTGGTGAATTTTAAAGCATTCCTGAAATCCATTTTTAAGAGAGATCAAACTTATTTCAATGTCCAATGAAGATGTCTGCCATCATAGTGTGTATAGGGTTAAGAAGCTATTAATATGATTGATAATTCCAGTCCGTGATGGATCGCTTCACTGCCACAGTCTGTCAGCTATACAAGTGAAACTTCAATTCTAACTAATCAAATTAAACTATCAGCCTCGAGTCAACAGGTTTTATAACAAATATTAATGCATTCAATCGATTGATTTTGTCTTCATTTTTTTTTGTAATGAATGATCAAACAAAAATGCTTGAACAACTTGAAAATAGAAAATCAAAAAGCTTTCATAATTACCTAAATTAGATACAAGCCAAAATATTAATCATTTGGATAATTCTGACACAAATCTGAAGTTTACAAACAAACAAACAAACAGACCGAGACTAACCGCAAGCTGACCTGGGTACCAGTTCAGATTGATACTTGCCTAACCAGTCAAATGTGTCAATATATCGTGACTGTTTGCTGAACAAACAAACGACTGTACTGCTCAGGTACACACAATTTCACTTTGATCTTTTCCGCTTCAGCCTCAGTTTTTCATCAAGCAAGTAGAGAAGCAAATTGGTCCAGCAGCTCTACCATTTCTCAGTCGGTAGAGATTATCCCAACAGGAAGTGGCTGATTTCTGATACACACAGCTCCTTAATGAAAGTGACAGCCACTACAAACACTCCATTGGTTTCCAGTGTCAGCCTTTTGCCCTTTTTCTCTCCTGTAATAATATCCACTTACAAAGCAGTTCCTGAAGCTGAATTGATCACACACACCTAGCAATATGTCCGTGAAGAAACTCCACCATTGGGAATTACATAAAACATTTTGATCAAAGATCTACATTGGTACAATAAAGGGAGTTCTTAGAGAATAGAAAATGATGCCATTACACCTGACAATTGAACTAAAGTTATTTACAATATACAGAACTTTTTTTTATTCTAACCATTGCACCCTTAATCTAAAATGTCATTTGATTGGAAAATCATGAAATCTAAACTTAAAATTATATGTTGATCATTGGATTTTGTTTTTAAGGCAATGTTAGTAGAACCCAGGAATTGTTAAAAAAAAAAACCACCCAAAAATATTTTTTCCTTTTGCCAGTATTGTACTTTTCTAAATACACTATTTTCAAACTCCCAAAAGGAAATATTTGCCAGATATCAAGAAAGACCTCAGCATTAAAAATTCAAAGTAATTCTGAATATTGTTTTATGAAGAGAGACCTTAAGTGTGGCTGAAGATCTTTCTGTAAGAGAGCAGAGAGGAACACATGTTTACTACAACCAACATGCAATGTTTCCTTGTCAAGAATTTTCTTTGTCAATGCCCGAGAACAACTTCAATGCAGAAAACATGTTGTAATCTAGCTACCACTTTGTGTACCTAAGTACAGAGATGGAACACAGCAGCAGTGAGCCTCAGACTTATTGTCCATCAGACTCAATCACTCAACACACACTTCTTCGCACTCAACACTTGAACCAAATTTACAGATGTATTTTGGTAACATCCAACTTTCAAAGTCTCCTAATTACATGATTTAGCAGTGTCTATATTGTTTGGATGTATGCTGTACGTATAAAACATTTGTTGAAGAGCATAACATTGCCAAAACCACCCATAATGCTTCAGAATAGCAAAGGTTCCGATTTTTTCAAGTTTGAAATTTGGTTTGCATGAAGCAAGATTTTATCCTTATGTTAATTAATAAAACCATTAATTATCAACATTATGGGACAAAAACAACATCTGCTTTTAAGGATGAGACCCACAAGAAATATTTTGAACCCAAAGCAATTAAAATCAAGTGTTTTGAGTGACTTTCATGTTACTTCTCCATAATAACATTTCATCTCTTCATTATAAACAAATCTCTACTGCAGATGGGTACCAAACCAAAATTATTCAATTGCTAATGGACAAATATGAAACGAGCAAATGACTAAAAAATATAATAAGGGGGAGAAAGCTCCAGTGGGGTTGAACAAATCCAAATAAATTCCAGTCTCGCAATTCCTCCCAGATTGCCTTGATCATCGTCTAATAGAGACAAAATTACGGAAGATTCCAAACCATTCCTGGAAGCTTCCACTGTGTCTACAATGGCCGGAGGACAGAACTGCCCAACCAATTGCTCCCCAATGCCCGATCAAGTGTGAAATTAACACCATTAGTTTTTCTTGCTGCTCTGTCTTCCGGGCGAGACGATGTGACAGGGATATGAAGTGTGTGTCAGGTGCACTCAGCAACTATCATCTTTTCTACACTTCCTAATTCTGTATCATTAACTTGCATGTTCATGATTTACTTTTCATATACCCCTGTCTTGGACTAAACATAACTTTGAAAAACTATTGGTATTCAATTTTACAAAGTAGTTTATATAAGCATTCTCAAAATTCTCTGACACAAATGATTCTGCCAGATTGGCTTTAAACATCATGTCATTACATCCTAATTCTATTTTATATGACAACAACTTTAATGCCTCCCAGATCTTAACAAGAACCTCACTGTGTTATTGGGAGCATCTTGTGATATATCTCCTGCCCTAAATTTGTTAAGATAAGAAAATCATTTAAAAACTTTTTATTAAAAAATCACTTTGTCACAGTTACATGAACCCGCCCTATCATCCTTTAATCAGATGAACTTGGATGGTGCATCATGTCCCAATTTGTTTGTAATAGACACAGCTTGTACCTGCTTCCTTCATTGAATGTAAACAGATACCAGGTTCTTCAAATCACATCATCCCGCTTTAACAATATCACGTATCATTGTGTATATCATCGTAACACCAGTTTAACTCAGTTCCGTTTCTCTGAGAGTTAGGTATCAAGGAATTAGTTACCAGAATTAGTTTTATCATATCATCTTTGAAACATGTTATTTTGTAAACATATTCAAATTACATGTATGTTTGACTCTTGATTCTGAAATTGATTACTGTTGTCAATCTTCCTTTAGAAAATAGTGTAATAATTACCTGGTAAACCAAAATCATTTGTTCACTATATTTGGTGTTCTGGAAATACATCTTGCACAGGGATTAGTGCGTAACATATACTATGAATATCAGAAAGAAACACAATATTCCATCAAATACATGTACAAGTAAACAGTTTTAATTAAACTGAGAAAGTCCTGACAGAAATTATTGCTACTTTATTCATTATCCCAATTTCTTATTTTTCATTCTCAGGTGTAATGATTTACACCTTTTTAATTGATATGTCTGTTCATATAAGAAAGAAATATGACTCTTAGTAAGACATCGTTTTTCTCTGAGTCATGCGTTAGACTAATTATGAGTTATATAGTTAAGACAAATTTCAAAGGAAATGCTACAAAGCTAAGGAACATAAATGGAGCTCAATCCTTCATTTCTTCAGTCCTTCAAGATACCGATCTACATCTGATGGTATTATAGAATCAAAGCAAGTTTCCATTAACATTCACATTTTTTCTCCGTTTAATTATCCCCCAATAAAATTAAACCCACGTGCAGGTCTAAAGAGAGAAGTATTTCTTCCATTAACTGAATATTTGTTCTCTTTTCATCATGAAGAAACTTTATGTCTATAACCATACTCAATAATCAATAAAATTGCACTTAAAATTATTCAAAATAAAATCTCGATTTACACTTCCCTTTAAATTAATATTTTATTTCATTTTTAGGGCGGGTGGGGGGTTGTTTCGGTGTGTTGGTTTTGATGCATAACCTAGGTAAATGTAGTTGGATCCAATATTTCTGGTTTCAATTATAGTTGTTTAATTAGTCTAAACTTCGTCATCCTTGTTTTTCAGACTATTTTTCTTCCCTGTCACCGATCCAGTTTGAAGTCCTTCTCCTCAAGAATCTAAATAACCACTTCAAAGTTTCTTAAAATGTCGGTAACATTTTTCACTTTATTGTGTAACATTGACATCAAAAGCATTTTAATGTGCCTGGTAATTTGTATAGATGCTGAGAGCGCCACATAAAAAGAGCTATCTGTTTTACTGACCAGAATGTAGTAGGATTAACTAAGTATACCTTTTTACCTTGCTTGAAAGTTTCTTTCTAATCAAAGCTACCAGTAACAAGCCGTCAATTTGCTATCACGTGCATGTTTCAACTATAATAATTTTAACTGCATCGTTTAAATAAAAAGGAAAATTGACTAAAATTAATACAAAGAATAAAATATTTTTTGCAAGATGTCGTTTTTAGAAAAAACATACATAAAATTACAGCAATGTGTTGCCATTGAAATACCTTATTTACTGCTTATACATTAAAGTTTTAAAATTCATAGAATATAACACTATCTATTGCATTTATTGTTTTAGATAGTTTTAAATTCTGTGAATTTTAAAACTGTAATCTGACATTATCTTAATAACTGAGTAACTGCTTGGACACAAATGAAAAAAAGCCAGGCACTTCTTTTCATTAACATCGATCTCCCTAAAGTTTGATCTTTGCATGTATGTTCAGATCTTTTAGCACAAAACTTTGACTTTACAACTATTATCTGTAACCTGAAAGAAGCTTTCCAAGATTACCAAAAGAATAATAAAACATCTACCAAGGGATACAAAGAAAACAGAGGGTCTGCACCACACATAGCTCTATTGTAATGAACACTGGTGCAGAAGAGGTTTATATAGGATCAATACCTCTGTCCTGATTTATTGAATTTGGGCTTTTCAATAATTAAGTGTAGCACAAAGTTCACATCCCAGAAAAACAGCGCACCCTCCCCATGCAGTGGTAAGTACATACATCACAGATTCAAACTGTATAAGCAGTCCACTGATCAATTTACACATCACTTTTAGTTGTATTTAAAAAAAAATCTTAAAAGCTATACAAGATTTTGATAAATACCAATAAAATGACACATTATTGTGCTATAACTATTTTATTTTCCTAATTTTTCCATTTAAGTTAAACCAATAAATGTCTGGTCATGCTACAATGGCTGCCAAATTTAAACAGTTTTCTTTTTCTCTGTTCCCTGATTTGTGGTCTATCCGTTTTTAACTTTAAATCAATATAAAGTATATCTATTGAAGTTGATAAAGCCAACAAAACTCAGACATTATATGCTTCATACCCATCTATAGGACACATGCCTGATTTATGAAGTACAAGATTTAGTCATCTTTTATGAAAATTTGGTCAGTAGCTGCCAATTATTTTTTATATTTGCCTAGGGATTGTAAAATTGTTTTTGAAATGTGTTCATCAAAAGATAAGATCCATCTCTAGATTTCTAATTATGACCTTTGAAATCTGCACCTTATCTCTGATTAAACAAATATCACTCTAAATCAATATTTTGTGGATTTATGGGGCTTCCAACTATTTTGCCCTCCTAACAAAAAAAATACCCATAATCTTGGATAGAAAAGAATGATTTTTTCATGTACAAACAAATCAATCCTTTCTGTTACCCTCTAAAAAGAATTCATACAAATATTTTACTTTGGATTGAAATCAATAGGGATTTAGTCTCACACGATCTGGATCCCAATTCTTGAGCGTTCACACTTTCCTAAATCCTCTCCAAGATGTCCTAGTGTCTGCCTAGTCTTGTTTGTAATGACACCACAAAAGGCGTCTACCGGTAATAGGATTGTCCATCTGAGTGCTGCCAAAAACACAGAATTCTACCCAGTCCATCACCATCTCACACTGCAGAAATGTCTGTCACCGTGTCACCATTATAGTGGACACCAAAAGTATGAAATCAAAAGGTCATTGCCAACAAACGTAAACCCTAAATACCCTGTGTAAAACTTGATAAATGACACGGCATGAATCAGCTGTGACAGAGAAGATATCAACGTAATACTGCACCCAGGGGTGTCTGTACCATCTATATAGCGTGAGGATTCTTTTTCTTCATGTTTATATTTTAATAGAGAAAGTATTAAAGAATCCCCTGTTGCTCTCTATTTACCCAGAGAATGTTGAACATTGTTAATGATTTTCACAAACCACTGAGTATAATATTGCTTCGTAAAATCCTGTACATCACCTAAAACCATCATAAGCCGTCGGAATAGTTATATCATATCATTCTGTTGCATGATGAGGAGATTTTAAGGTATCTTTATTACAGGTAACAAAGAGGCAGGCTGCAGGAACAGAAATTAGTAAACATAATTAGCTAATATTGAGCAATTAGACCCCGGTAATTCACTGTCAGCATTCTACACCATCCAGTGATGGATGGTGTTTCAACATGCTCCAAAATACCCGACAAAACAGGGCCACAGATCAATACCCTCCAAACATAGACACAGATTATTGCTACCTGCATCAGGTGAAACAAGTCAAAGTACGCCAGGGGCTTTGAGCATTTTCCCAGACTCGAATTTACATTTTTTGTTGCTATAAAAATACGGGATCACAAAAAGCTATCAGAATTCACACCAGTGAACAAAGTAGCAAGACAGTAATCCCGTGGTATAAATAAATATTATCCTGCTATTTATTGCCAGAGTAAGCTTCAAACTTGAGCAATTACTGTATCCAATGTGAGGGCTTCCCCCTTACCGATTTGTTTGCCTGTTTACTGAACACACACTACTCAGTCTTTCTCCACCACTTCATGAGAATCCAATTCTTCTTGACCCCCCAATCCACCTCTCTCAAAAGTGACAACATTTAAACATTGTAAAACAAATTCTTCACAAATGAGCTCTTCATTAAATATCAAATTACAAGAAGATCAATCTAAACTCTCATTGTTGCTGAGGTACCTGGTACATGCAATGTAGATTCACCACATTAAATAATTGCTAGGGAAAAATAATTATAATAGTTGAAATTTTTTTTTTACTTATCAGGGCTAAGATTATAGTAAGATAATGTTGACTATTAAAAATCAATTTTTAGCTGGAACACAAACTTCATTTCTTTTAGAATACATGTATTAGCCTTGTATTTATAAGTCTAAAAAATTCAGCATCTCTACCGTATTCATTAAAAATAAATTGAAAGAATTTTTTTGGAATTTTTGGAATTTTTTCTAAAAGAAGTTCTTTTTAAATTAAAACAACTAAAGTAATCATCTTTAAACCTATTTCTTATTGAAAGCTATTCTTCAAGTCTGTGAAATTGAAAATTCTTTCCTTATAAACTAGATAAAAATTCACTTGCCTGAAAATTGGATGAACCAAGCAAAAGAAATCATTACTATCTTTGAGGATGTTGCAGGAACAAAGAAGTGAAAAATAAAAAACAGCCAGGAGTAAAAGTAAATGGATGAAGTGTTAAAGTGGAGTATTGATTAATGCTCTGAAACAGCACGCAGGTAGATCTGGCTGACTTCAATAAGCCACGGTGTGTTATTAAAGGTATCGCCTGGCGCTGGGTTATAATACCCGAGTCGCCAGCAGGCTATCGAAGAGATCACAGGTCCCTGTCACCTTCCGATAGCGCTGGATTTTAAATATTAACATTGGGATCCCTTTTTTCAATTCAGTTTGTTTTAATTTATTAATTGCTTCATATCTGTATTTGTGACAGCCTCAAGTACTCAATAAAATGCATACCTTGATTAAAACACTGGCAAATCTATGTTGGGGAGACATAATGGTTATTGCTCTGCACTTACCTTTTAAAGAACTTCTTTCTGTGAGATGCCTTTTGATGCAAGGGAGGGTTTGTTCTACACTCTCCTCTTACCATACAGCAATAACTCCTATACAATTACAGAGCACGTCCTAAAAAATATGTGTAGAATTTTACAGATCTAATCAAGCATCAATTGCCATAGATTACACATATAAATTTGTCCACACACTATCAGGAAAAAATCCACTCAATTAAGATTAGGAAAACATCTTTAAATCTGTGCTATACGGACCCGGGGTCTTGACAAATGAAGTGCGACCAACCTGATTGATTCACTCAGGCGTGATTCTAATATCCAGCATTACCTGTAAAATTCTTCTCATCTCTCCATGGTTGGGATGAGTTATCAGAAATATCTCACTAATAAAATAAAGACTGTTATTCCACCAAATCTGATAGAAAACTCACAGCGTACCTGTAATTTGTATTACACCAAGAGGGAGGAATGTTACTCGGTACAATCCTACTGCAGTAGTGTGGATACACAAAATACACCGAGCAGGAGGGAGAGCACACTTCTACACTCGTTTTTTTTTTATCAATTGATATGTTTAAACAGAAGATAGCATATACGATTTTTGGCAGCTACTTGTGTTGGATAGCCATTGATTAAAAGTTAGTGCGAGTGGAGATTACAGTAACGTTTACCCACAATCCTTCATTTGTACTCTCATTCACAATCACCAGTCTCACCCATGAAAAAGAAAATATCCAAGAAAAAAGATAAAATTATTATAAGTACAATTACAATAATCATTCTTGCATTAAAGAAAGTTACGCAATTAAAAAGAAATAAAAAATTATGATTCAGCTTGTCAGAGAACTCCTTGGAGCAATTAATCTCTGAGAATATCATCTTCCCACACTTTTGAAACTTTTATGCAAAACCTAATTATAATCCATTAAAACCACTCTGTCTTTCATGAGATTTGAAAAATTAGTTCATTTCAACAGAAATTTTTAAATAGCAAATTTTAATATGACTTTCGCAGACTGATCTTTTGACAAATTAAATGGCCACAAAGTGTTACCAGCATTTTGCACTGATACTCTGGACAAACCATACAAAAATGACATACTAAAAATGAGAAAGATACTAGATGATTCTTTCTACCAACATTTCATAAAATTTACAATAAACTTACATAAAGATGGAGAATATGGGCTTCCTTCTCCTCCTGTCCCACTGTGTTCACACATCCGTAAAGAGCGTTTAATTAACACAGACCTGTTCATTAACTCAGCACTGTGTGCGATTAGTGGACAGTGGGCATGGAGGGGAATACATTAGGACCCCATTCACATCAATGTGTGACATCTAGCCACGGGCAGCCTTTTTCACTTTAATTATAAGGTAGTTTTACATCACATTAAATTCCAGCGGTCCACCTAGCGTCTCTATAGTAGGTGGTCACTCATGGCCCCACTGGCATAAGGTTAAAGGATTTCCAACAGAGACCCATGTTAATGTTTTGTTCTGAACACACCCTAAACTTAATAGCCAAAATTAACTTTGACCTTCACAAAAGGATACACAATTTCATGGCTTCAATTGAATCATTTAATGTGGTCAATCCGTTACAATGGACATGGCAAATCTGTCGATCCTAGGGTAATACATTTACTGTGTAAGTTACAGAAAGACTTTGAATTTCTATTAAACAACCCATGATACAATTATTGGCAGAGCCCAAAAACTATCTTAATGCTTTAATGGCAACAAATCTTACGATCATCAAATTAGATATATAACTATCTTTCAAAAGGATGTAAGAACTCGTTTTAATGTTTAAAAAAAGGGGGGAGCGCAAATGCTCCTGCTCAATATAATACTTGACAAGATTTATAAGCAAACTGAACGATCAAACATTTTCATAAAGTAATCTATGTAAAAGAGTAGAAAAAGGCAGGAAAAATCAATACACTTGACTCAACTTTAAAAGCTTTCAGTCCCTTATATAACCTGAAGCACCCTACTGTTGTTACATTATCACCAGTCTTGTTCCCTAGGGTCTGAGGAGACAGGGGCCGAAAGCCCAAGGTGTCACAAACATTACCTTCTATGGAAGGGAGCCAGCGGGCCGCCATTCATTATGTATGTCCTCAATAGCAGAAACAAACACATGAACAATATCAACCTTAAGGATGTAATAAGAGGGTAATTAGCACCTTGCCTTTGGAACAGAGACTAAGAGAGAAGGCGATCGGTAAGGGCTGCAAATGTGGGACTACTCCTTAAAAGAATGTTGGGATTTGGTAAAAAGACTACTTTAGTGATGGTTAAAGATGACCAATAGAACAAGACTGCCTCAACCTGACAGCCTTTAGCTGATGACCATTCATCAGAGGGGGCAGTAGCCATAAGTACCGATAGATTCTCTATCCATAAAAAGGTCCTTCTTCTTACTGATTGATCCTGCATGTATAAGTAGGACCATTTACTGTCCTAACTCCGTCAATGTATTAATTGTTGTGCAATATCCATTTGTAAAAGGCAGCTATTGATTACGATACAAGACCTTTATTTTACGTGTTTCACATTGTTAAAAAATAAACCAGACAAACACTTTACTGAACGTACATTTTACATGCTATATTTTTGTTCTAGAAATCATACTTCTGGATTATAAAATTTTAAAAATGTTCTCATTTCTCAGTGTTTTTGCGATACTAAGGGGATCATCATGTAGTGATGTCACATTGCCAGTCAGTGCCCTGCAGGAATGCTCATCTCATTTATTACACTTAAAACTTGATGAATGTCAGTGACAAATTATGAACAAGAAATATCTTAACCTGCATAGAAATGTCATTTTATTATGAACATGGGCAAGTTTAACATTTTTTTTAAGAACTAAATTAATTTTCTTTGTTCAAACAGCCACTGCCTACAATTCTACTTAAAATAACACTTATTTGCTAGCAATGACTAATAAAAAAATATATTGTATAAATACAAATAAAACAATATTGATACTGCACACGTAAAATTTCCTAAAATCTTCATTTATTTCTAATATCATTTATTTTTACATATGGTAAACAAAGAGCTTTTTTTTACCTTCAGTTGGTTACAACAGTTTCATTTTCAAATTAAAATTTTTTTTCAGCATTAGTAGCTTCCTCAGAAAGGAAAATTAGTATTTCAAAGAACTTGAAAGAGGAAGCTGTTTTCTGCTCAAGCAAACAAGCTATGTACACAGTGGCATATCTCTTTAATATCTAAAAACAACATATTCAATGGAAAGAGCATAATAATAATTTCATATCTAAAGGAAAGGCAAAGTTTATGAATTTGCACTATATATTTAATAAATCTTCCATTACTAACATTCAAACAATTTGAATATTTGGGTCTTTAATTTTGCATTCAATACCTCACCCTTTCAAAAGTTGATAAATGACTTTTGGATGGTTTAAAATCATGAGTTCAATTTAGAAAAAAATGAACACTAAATGTCGAAATTATTACCATCTCCCATTTATTGTAATATCTGTTATATAGATTTTGTGGAGGAAATCAAAGTTAAACTTCAAATGAACACACACCCGGGCTCTAAGCAGATTTCAAAAAGCATCAAGTTGAATCAGATGATACTTCTTCATGGGACATTTAATCATTCCTCAATATCAGAAGGATTTCTATAACCACCAGAATGCTAAAAACATTTATTGAGGACAAGCCGAATTAGGAGTTAGCTGAGTGACCACAATGTGAAAGCATTGAGCCCCGACCAAGTAATTGCTATATTTTTCCGTTTTTACTATTATCTCCCGTTTTTTACGATGATGCCAAGAGATAGGATGCACGTAATCACCATCATTATACACCTTGATTAACATTTTCACCCGAACGCCTCCACTAGGACCAGTCTAGGACCACATGAATTGTTACCTGTAAGGTGAATCTTTTTTATCCGAAAGTCAGACATCTAAATAACCCTTCATTACCTACCTATCCTATGTCACGACCAGACTCTTGGGGCCAAAGGTCATCATTTTCTCATGCCAGTGTGAAAAATATCTCCCTTCTTTCTATTCACTACAATCACAAGTACAAATTGAGTCTTATTAAATCTGTCATCCCCTATGCTTCTAATCAGAGGTTTAAACTGAGTAATATCTCTCTCTACTTCTACATGTCTATGGCTTTATCTATATGTGTGGCATTATGACACAATTGAATATATTTCAACAAGAAATAGCAGTGCCTATGTGAAGATGGTATAAAGATCTGCAGTCTGACTTCTTTTTTTATCTAACAACCCAGGTCTGCAGTTTAGTTTCTTGGCATTAATAAAATTCTGTCAATTTCCAAGCATGGCCATATTTGACATCTCTGTAGGAGAATTGTTTAATACCACAAAGAGACTTGGTGCATGCCTTGGGTTTCGTGACCAAAATGAGTCACTTTCTGTCAGATAAAGTTTTTTACACTTTCTATATAATGTAATACTGTTTGGGTAAAAAATCACTTCATCACATTGATATTTGATTCATTTCAACATATTTTTAACTCAATGCATGCTTTTTTTAAATGTGCAGCACAAAGAGGAAATCTGGTCACGATATGAAATGTAATGTCATCTTTTGACTGAACCTTGAACTGCTCTTGCATTCCACCCAAAATGAGTGGCATATTTTTGAAAAATATGAAATTAAAGCGCGGGCTGAAAATAATTCAGAGGAAGATTTCCCTCTTAAATTCATTCCATTAAAGCCGTAAGTGAATCAATTGTTTGGGTACGTACCATCTTGTTCAATCCTACTACTGGTACCTGGAGCCTTGCTTTATACCTGTCAATGGTGTCAATGTTTTTGTTTGTACAATGTATAAGTGTATTATTCTGGTACATCACAACATGGCAATACTACATCTTCGCTAGCCAAGGGTTTTCGGTCCACTCCATGTAGGGTTTATGGGGAGTGGAGTGGACCGAAAACCCTTGGCTAACGAAGATGCAGTAGGTACCGTTTGAAAGCTTTTAATTTCAGGTGATGATAAAAGATACATACTACACCTTTATATTCCTTTGTCAGATAATGACCTTGTTTCTGACTATCTTAACAAAATCAATCAGATGCATCAATGAGCCAACAGAAAGAAATTATAATCATGAAAATTATTTTACTTCCTATTTCATTTTATTTGTTTAAACGCAACACATGAAATAAATATAAATTTCACACAATTATTTAACATTGTTAGTTGCCTTTGATCTAATTGAATGAACATGTAGTGATTCTGAAAAGACTCATAAATAATTCATGTAGTGGATAATGGTTTAACAATCTACTGGCTAACTTCGTAATATTAAAATATAGCCTGCTAGGTTTGTTCATAGAATTGCTGTGTCTGCAAGGAGAAATGATAGTTCATATATTCTTTGATGAGAAAATAATAGGGAAATTCCTATACAAAAAATTAAATGGATTGTCACTAGGCAGCGAAAAGGAGAGAGGTAAATTAGCGCGCAAATAAATTGCCACCATTAAACCTGAATGAGCTTTGCACTTATTACCGACAATAAATTCAGAAATTATAAACTGTGCATAGATTTGTCAGCTTACTCAAAACCACTTTTAGTGCAATCAGTCAAAGGATATCATTCTACCAATTTCCGAACCATTTTCCCTGTTAAAAAATCGGAGTGGTTGATCTAATCACATGACAATCAGGATAGAGGCGCAAGCAGACTGTGTACCATTTCCTTGTCACTCGAGTCAAATAAAACATCGAAAAAGCACTGGCCGCGGACAATTGGGCGGATCATTTTCTGGTCTAGAATTACCTGATACAGCGAATTAATAAACTCCAGTCAAACTACAGGCAGATAAGATTCTGTTGTTGTGACACCTTGTTAGCCTTGCCTTATCTAATTATATAATGAGTTTTTTTCAAAGCCTGATAACACATTCTCAACCTGGGTAAGGAAATTATTTTCAGTTCAGAATGATGTCTGCGAGTCACATGTAATTAGAAATTAAGTTGAGCAAGCATGGAACAATATGCACTGGAATAGATGAACTATGCAAATAACTGGAACACTTCATGGGTTCTTTTCACAGTACCTCCAACATTAAATTTGTGATAGCAAATTATTAAATCAATTGAAATTACCTCATCTGCAATCAATTTTATTGCAATTCACTAACAAAATCATGACAATCAGTTCAACGTCTGACAATTACTAAACTGTCAAACTTTTGTCGATCATTTCTATCACAAAACTGACAAAATTTTCAAGCTGACAATTAGTTCTACTTCAGCCCTTTCAGACAAACTAATTACAAAAATTTAGCTGGTGTTATCATTTCAAATCTAATTGCCAAAGTTTTAAGGAAACAAAATGGCAACTATTTTCTACAATTTATCATTCTGCGACCTTGACCTTTTGTGAAAATATCTTGTAATGACCATATTTTTTAAAAATTAAGCTAAATGCATAGTATGATGCCAAAAAGCCAAAAGAATACAGGACGGATTATACATGTAACACTGTATGCCCTGGCAATAAAAATATATATACACATGCATTAATTCTTCAATGCCCAGCCCACTGAATTTCAAAGTATAGTAATCATCTTTAGTGGTGTTACCTGTCCTTCATACATTAAATATGTAAATTGCAATCAAAAAGCAATTTTATTAAGATATCCAGGATTTTTCAAAAGTTACAGCAGATTTGCTCATTCAATTATGATGGATTATATATGAAAATTTCCAAATTTATGTGAAAAGTTTTGATCAGGACATCACACGATCATCATCCATGATGTATCATTGCAATGGACTTCATAATACATGTACTTGGAGAGCCAAAGTCAATTCTGACTGCCGATATGCAATATTTATGAACATCATATGATTATTTATAATACACATTTTCCAAAAAATCCAAATCTATGATATGAACAAATAACTTCCAAATATCTTAGAGTGATCTAAGAAACAAGATGGAATATAATTAAATAGAAAATGCATTCCTTTTTAACCTTAATATTATTTATTGGGAATTTCTATCCTACACACAAACATAACAATTAAGTTATGCAGAAAATTATACATAATAAGGTAGTAAAGTTAAAACTTGGAAACTTTATAGCTTCATACCAGCATAATAACGGTGATTACAGTCTTTAAATGAAATCTGAAATTTACCTTATTCTTGTCGCTTGGGTATGCGAGAGAGAAGCTCAGACGGATCAAGATTTACTTCTACTGCATTCACATCATAAAAATGAAATCTGAATTTTATATCCACAGTCCTCCAACCTGTAAAATCAGAAAAAGCACCAAGGGATAAGCTTATTCATTCTGCTAGGACTAAGAAACAGAAAGGCTGCATTGAGGAGCTAGCTTCGTCATTGACGGAGGCATACAATACAGGATGAATGGGCGATCCCTTGGATTCTTGTTATTACCAACAAACACCCCATGTGAAATCAGGGTGCAATTACCACAGGCACAAACAGACTACCCGCAGTTCCCATTTTAAATATGCACAAAATCTGCATAAATATGACATAACTGTGAAGTGACGTTCATTTACTTTTGTATGATTTATGACTTTACAATCCCCAGTGTCTGTTCATCAATAGACTCCTAATCTTACGCTTGCTTGAATCTATCAACAAAACCAAATAGTTTTTCATGACTTAAATTGGTTCTTGCCATACATTTTTATAGTCTGTACATGCAGAACAAATAAATTGCATATATATTTACAACATTTAGTGTCAAGTAACCTGTTTGCATGTTTTACAATGTTTTTATTTGGATTATGGCTCCTAGAACAAATGCCTTGAGTTGAAGAGGATGCTTCTGATTTTAACATATACACATTATATAAATGTAAACAGCTTACCTTTATAACGTATCACTAACAGATATTTACAAGAAGGTAAAATGCATTAATTTCTCACTTACCACTTAGACTCCAGATATCATCCTATAAATGGGAAAGCAACAAAACAGCCACTTACAGTATATTGATGTACATGTAATTAATTTTTTACATTAAATAAAATTCCACATATCAACTCATCCGAATAAAAAGACATGAAATATTGAGAAACCATTTGTGATTTGATCAAAATTCAATACTGTTACCCTTTCATTGGTATAAAATATTAACACTTATTGAATTCTATAATAATCCATACACGCTAGCTGCTAAACGTGTCAGATTCATATTTCTGTTCTTTGTTACAGATTTCCCATATAATTATTTCAACTCGAATTTATTCATACATAGAAAAGATATCAGACTTTAATCAATAAAGTAAACAAGCATTGTAATGGGGAATACAACATAGTAGTATTTGTGTATCGTTCTAAATTCCATGTCAAAGATGAGGCGTGAATAGATTGCATGAAAGTCCGACCCTGGAGATCCTCGAACTCCAACAGAACAAAACACTTGAAGGGACAAGTGGGAGGGCCTAACTTGCCTCCCGTTCCCATTCAGACCACAGCTTCCTTTATGCTAAGCATACAAGAGCTGGATCCTAAGGATTTGATGGCTTTCATATATGCTATCATCAAAAAATTCAATTACAGATTTTCTGTTTACATACGAGTTGGTTTGTCATTAAATTTTTAAAAAACTTTTCAAGGCCTCTACCTATGAGTATCTACAAGGAAAATTTACTTTGCTAGTGTGACAATTAGCAAGAGAATTTCATGTATGAAAAATATAAAAAATATAAATTGCATTCTTTCATCATATGATTTACTAAAAAACCATTGAATAGGTGCCAAATAGAGCTTTTCTAAAATTAATATATTTATAAGTATTGGAAATATGAACTCTGGGAGGAAAAGTTAATTTTGTGCTTGAACTCCGGACCTGAATATCTAAACAAAGATATTAAAAGCGCTAATTCCTGTAGAGTTATAGGACCTTCATCCTTCCATTCCTATATATATAAATTTTTTACACTGTCTCTTTCTCTTGTAATTAAAATCATCAAAAAAAAGAAATGCTATTATGATGTGTCTCTATATTTTGTTGATAGATCTATACTGGCGTGCGACCAGTTCTCGCCGAGTACCATTTCTCGCCAGTACATTGTTATGTCATTTTATCAACACATAAAATTACATACAAAAAATGATGTAATAATGCACTGGCGAGGAAAGGTACTCAGTGAGAACTGGTCGCACCCCAGTACAAATTTAAAGCATAATTTTATGATAATTAATATCCATTTTATGAAGATTGAAATTTGGACGTAAAACTAAAACTGCTTCATGATCCCAAGGCCAGTACTACCAAATCAACCTTCAATATTATACTCAAAGGTCTCAAGAGATATGGATGATATTGTAATTTGGATTCCTTTTGTTTTGGATCCAATTTAAAATCGTTTTTAACAGGAATGAATCCAGATATTCATAGATATGGACTACTGTGAGGATTTTACTTGGGGGGGGGGGGGGGGGGCTGAGACCCCGAGACCATATCAATTTAAAAAGGCTGAATATTTTTAAGAGAGAGGGGCAAGACCCTTTTAAGGTATCTGATCCATATTAGGGCCTAATTTTTCTAACCTTGAATATCCATCATGTATTAAATACTCTGATATTAATTTAAAGCAATTTAGAGTAGAAAGAGATTTACATAGAGAAATTTTCAAAAAAATTATTAACTATAAGCAGTAATTAATTAATGAAGATTGCATTAATGTCTATGGGGACAAGCACATTTTTTAAAATAAAAAATTAAATATTAAGAATATCTATAAATGCTTCAGTGGAAAGATGCATTTCATCATTAGGAATGCAAAATCTATTGAAAATAAATCTTATACTGTATATATTTTTTTAAAATTAATTTTTTTATAAATTAAAAGTAAAAGGTAAAACTCTTCAAGAAAAGGAAAAGTTCATTTATTAGGACACATTCTGCTCTTACATACTAACACTTAAGGTCAATTAAGATCTAGCTACCTGGTAGTAAATGATTCCAGAGTGTCTTTTATGTGCTAGAACTTGTTTTATTCTGTTTTTGGAGAGACTGTAGGCATGCTAGATATATTTCATTAGTCAAAAATAGACAAAACTCAGAAATTTGTAACTTATTTCCTTCATATTTCATTGAGAATGACAGTTTAAAACACAATTTTTCATTGTGTTTACCAAAAATTTAAGCCCCGGTACACCCTATCAAACAAAGTCAATGTTATGAAGCATCATTGAAATAATTTATATCTTAAAGCTGCTTGGTCCAATTTTTTGGTTTTTACAGTATCAAATCATTTTTCATAACCAATTACCTTAGAAAGTTAGGCACTTTCTCCTATTTACACCAGCAGAATCGGTCTCCTGTCAAAGTTAGAAATATTCAAAGTAAATAAAAATAATTTCTTTTGGGGCAAACGAAAAAACAAACCAAAATGCATCATGGGATTGTTTAGAAAAGGGAACAGTTTGGTTTCGTCCCCCGAATGATTAGGTGTATTTAACCCACATGTTATGCATCGATTGTAAACAAAGCAAACTTCAGAAATATTAGCGAACAAAATGTACACAGGTTTAATTTTAGTTTGCCTGAACATTATGTCCTTTATTTATAGCGATGCAACCGTAATACAACCATACCGGTCTCAACGTCAGAGGCGAATTTTAACATGAGGCGAAACAACGAGATACCCTTTTATGTCGTTTGTTTTGTTGAAAAATTTTGTACATATTTTTTTTCATTGAAATTTGGCTTCATTGACTGGGGAAACTACTGCAATGTCAATTATTATACACATACTTAACATAACCATAGTTTAAAAGCGTACACAAAATTTGATATAAAATCGGACCAAGCAGCTTTAAATTTCATAAACCTGTAGGCATCTTTCATTTACTAGATCTTGACCTTAAACATGAAAATTATGTCAAAGTATACTAAGTATGAAGCCAATACATATCTCTTATGCATCCTTGAATCTGGGGCTATTATGGATCAGATACCTTAACACCAAATTCTCCTTTAGAACTTTAATTATGTATCATGTCAACTTTTTTGCCGCTTCTGTGTCTAATATTAGGCCTATGACAGGGACGTATATGCTTGTATATACGTCCCTAGTACGATTTATCAAATATAAATCATAATTTTGAAACTATCAAAAAAAAATCTTACAGTGATAAATTATGCAAACAGAGTTCAAATTTCGCGTTTGATGCAGTCCGGGTACATATGTGTTCTCGTTGTAAGATCAACAACAAGCTGAAAAACAGGTATTTCTTGATTTGTTGATATAACTAATCTAATACATGATATCAAAATGCATGGTTTTACCTATATAATTGCTTGACAAATCACATTTTTCTCCACACGAAAAATACGCCTCCGTTAAAAAATGTTCCTTCGACAGTTTTCCAAACCCGATATTAATTAATTTTCGCGCGCTTTTTCCGTGGATGGAACGATGCAGGAGATGTGACGGTTCAATCAAACGATAGGAATCGACCTTTGATAAAAAAAAAATATCCGCTTTTAAAGCAAGGCGGCGGTGTCAGTGACATTTTGGTATGAACATATGGCAAGATACATGTACCGGCTCAAGAGAGATAACTGTGCTGTATTTCAGATAGTTTTGTTTACAAAATCAAAGAGCAATAACTCTATAATTCAATCTGACAGGACTTGAATATATTCGATCATTATTAAACTGTAAAAATGCCAAATAAGTTAATGCAAAAATCACATTTTTTTTATTGCAGCTAGTGCTTCATTGATATCTTTCATTTAATAGTTTTGTAAGAGACTGATCCTGTACATTGCTGAGAATTATACATACAATGTATTATATATAATATATACATAACATGTTTAGTCTTCAGGATCCTTATGAGAACCATTGTACATTATATTGTAACGGGGAGAAATATTGATGGATTAAACCGGGATTCAAACTCAGGCCCCTTGAATCTCTAGTCAGGTTCTTTACTCACTGAGCTATATCTTGCGCCGATATTCCAACAGGTTGACCGTCACATTCTTCCCCCTTTAAATGATTTTCGTCCTCGAAAATTACCTCCTGCAGGCTCTTTTATCCTGTCAGTTCCAGTGGATGGTCACGAAACTGGTTTGATTTATATTTATTTGTTAAAAAAGGAATAAATAAAAATTGATGGTACATATACAATATACAGGTAAATATTCGCCCCTGTTTTGTTTTTTATTCTTTCGCCCTTGTTGTCAGTAGGCACAAATTTAAGACTGGGTGAATTCCAATTTCTCTCATTATCTCTCTTAAAACACAGCTTTGTCTGGGCAAATTCAAAGCTGGGCAAAAGCGTTTGCAAGTGAAGGGCAAAAATAACACGGGACGAAAATAACCCTGTATACAGTAGTATCAAAATTATAAATTAATTTTCCATTCAAATGTTATAATAGATGTATTATAACAGTAAGATACCCCTTTATTTTTTTTCATAGAAAAAATGCATGATCTCTACAAGCATACAACAAATGATGAATAATATTATTAGAAATGATATATGTGAAATAATTCATATTTGATAATTGCTGTTTATGCTACCAGTGGATTAATATAAATTTTTATGCTGTACAAAAGTGTACTGATGCTTTGTATACTTTTTTATATGCAGCATGTCAGGCTCTTGAACTGTATAGTCTCTTCAGCAGTTTGACTTAAGATATTCATGTATTGAAACTATATATAATTGGTTAAGTTGTCTATTTGCAGTGCTAGGCTCTGTTGCATATACAGTAGATGATCTTGAGCTGTATAGCCTCTGCAGACTATGTCAGGAAGTGGTCGGTGTAGGTTTTCCAATGAAGCAGTCCCCCCTCCCTGAACATGCTGACGACCGCGGCTTGTATTGGATTTGTCCCCAGGTCTTCTTGGGGTCTGTGCTTATCTGTGTTAACCATCGAGACCTCTGCCATTAGTGGAACCAATGAAGTGGAGCTTGTAGAAGAGATGAATAATTAACACATGTAAGATAAAAAGTGTCTGATCAGAGATGCAAAGAAAACTTGGCAATTTGAATTTAATTATCATTTAAATAATTAATTAAAAAATTTTTTTTTCAAAATTTGAGTATGAGATGGGAACAGAATGTGTAAAACCATTGTAAATTTAGAACAATCAATTTTACTCCTTTTTGATTCTGATTGTTATTTTTGGATCAACCCACTAGTTTTTCACCTACCGGTAGCTATCTTTTTTTTTTCAAGATTACATAACTTGGACTATTGATTAAAAATATACATGCATGTACAATATCAATTGTTGGTGGTGATTTTACAGAATGGCAATGATACCATGGCAGAACGAGAAACTGAGTTTGAACTTTCTTACTTTTTTTTTATTCCCTATTAATTACCCTACAGATGATGATAAATTGATTTGTTATTTCACAGTCAAAGATCAAAAAGGCATAGTTTGTATTGGGTCAGAATAAAAACTGACATTAGAATCCACAAATCAAATTCAATGCCAATAGAACTTTCCCCACAAAACACAATATTTACTTCATGTGAGCCTGTGTGGAAAAGTTATTAGATACTTTGTATAGATTAACCATTCTTCTGGGAGAAAATATGGTCAATGTTGAGAGAAGATGATGTTTTTATGGCCTTTTTATTCATACTTGTTATTGCTTTTGGTTTTTTTATCCAGATCTTGAAGATTGTGTGATGTTTCTCACTCACTCACCCATCCCTCCCTACCCCCCCCCCCCCCCTTCTAAACAAATACAGGTAATGTGCATCCACAAACATAGATGTCAATCATGCAGAATTTTTTAATTGATCTATGATGTATTATTATGAATTTGTCCTTGCGATATATATGTCCAAAGGCTATCAACAGTTATGTTTTTTTGCCTGTGCAGTACTTCGTTGTCTTATATATTCAGTGTATTAACACACTTTGAGTACACTGTACAGTTGAGTTGATGTTATATGGTACCTGGTATTTTTATAAACAGGTAGGTAAATAGAATATTGCAATGTTGGAATCAAACAAGGAACTTAAAGATCTCTAATTAATCACATTAATAATTTCTCCAATCCCAGCTTTCCCACTTCCTGGTAATTGATCCGTTAGTTAAGTTACTACCTGATATTGACGACTATGTTTATTTCTCCAAAGGAAGAACCAAAACAACTAGGGATTGTTACGTGATAATTAGGTTATCTTATGAATTACTAATGCCAAATTTGTACACCTAAAGGTATACACAGACTTATGGCCGGGTAGCATGCAAAGAGAGAGAGGAAACAGGAGAAGACTGCAGGAAAACAAGAGGATTTTGAGGATGGGTGACTATAATCGGAGTATATAACCCCACAGAAATTGGACTAACAGAGCGCTTTGATATCTTAAGGATGTGCACAGAACAATTGAATATTTAAAGTAAGAACACTTGAACTGGTCTTAAACATGGACTATTTGACTTGTTTTTTAATTTTAATGGGGGTAAAAAGTTTATTTCAAGTAAGTATTGTGCTATCAGTTTTTGAATCTGCAGGGTTGATAGTGTTAATGCACAAAGTGAAATCTCTCAAGAGTCACCAGTCTTCTGATTTATGTATCAATGGAAATCTTTAATTAAATTTCCTCTTATGTAACTTTCATATATCCAAGAGGTAGATTTATCAATAATAAATTCATTAGGTGTCATACTGTGTTATAAGACAGAATCCTGTCCCACTGAGCTATACACTGCATATCTGTATTACCAGCAGACAGATAGCTATATAATTCAGTGGGCAAAGGAAAGTGAATAGGAAATGCGATAAAAAACAAATAAGGAGAGTTTAATTTATATATATTTTGTGCAATAGATATTACTCATTCTAGAATCTTTATTTTATTGTCAGGATACAAGCAGCAAGCTAAAAATTACCCACCTACCCCCCCCAAAAAAAGTTTGAAATGTCATCGTTTCCTTTTTACTTGTATCTTTTTGCAGAATTCAAACAAAACTATTTTTTACTCAGCAACACGTCTTGTTAAGATGTCTCAGTAAATTTCTGTTTTTTCTTTCAATATTCTGTTTTATTTTACAGATTGTCTGAAGTTGTGTAATTTTTTGCAATCATTATTTGTTTTAACCAATGCAGGAAGTGAAATGTGTTTATCATCAGCCTCAATGTGAGTTTGTGTATTCATTGGAAGAACCGACATTCCTCGGCATCTACATGGTTAAAATGCTACGTTTTGCCGCTGCGTTATGTTCCATTATTTGCATTGTTTAATATTTCACCATCAGCCTGATGTTTCCACAGGAGTAGAATTAGTGAGCGCAGTAGGCAGGTAATAAAAGAAGGAAAGGATTTCAATTTGACAAGTTTATTAAGTCAAGTTATTTCTTCTGTTAATTTGGGCATCAGTCACAGTTGATGCTCTGTTTGAACTGTCCTGACAGTGCTGAGCTTTAGCAATATGACTGTTGACTGAGTCTTCAGAAATTGACCCCCTTAAGGTTTGGCAAGGTAGCAGTGTGGGGATTACCTGGTATTGTTTCTTGGTGACACTGGATAAGGCAAGGCCAAGGAAATCCTTACTCTATCAGATACCATCTGTTGGTTTATTTTCACATGGATTTCCTTTAAATTTTATTATTATTTGCAATTAACTACTACCATACATAGCCACCTATTGGTACAAATTGCTGTAGATACATGTATTTGATGATCAGCATTTGTCAGTTGATAAAGAGAACAAAATGGGAATGCCTTTCATTGAACATTGATGTTAATTTTTGATTGATGAACAAAGATAAAATAAATACACTATTAAAAATTAAACTCGATCCTTTGGATCAAGTGTTATTTATTTACACATTTGTAAGTCCAACATTATCTAGCTGGCCAGTATATACCTGTACTATGTCTGATCTGCAGCTGAAGTTAGAGCTTTCTGTCTCTGACTTCTTTTTTGATTTTCCAATAGATTTTCAATATATTAACTTGATTTTAAACTAATGTGTGTTTGTGTAGAGTGGATGGAAATAGACGTAAATTGGGTATTTGCATGATGTGGAGATGTCCTTTTCTGACCCAGCCGATTCATCTCATTAAGTCCCAAGTTTTAAGCAATTGCTCTCCAGTGATTGGCTATTTATTACATAAGCAAGCTTTTCAAGTACTATAATGAGAATTTCAAATTGATTTGGTGTCAATTTGACTCTGAGATTTCTGTGTTTAATGATCTGTGAATTTGCAGTGAGGAGTGATCAGTGAAGATCATACAAGAGAAATCAAGCAGATTGACTTGAGAGCCCAAAATATCCCCCAATTACTGATGTGCGTTCCTTCACCATAGCAACTGATTGCTGCTTAATTACTGATTGAAGGTACATATTTTGGAACTAAACAAATTTTGTTGGTCTTTCTTATTGGGAGTAATGTATACCAGGTCTTAGTAGGGGTTCATACATCGATAATATAATATTTCTCTGCATGCTTGATAGAAAAACAGAAATGTTGGAGTATCCTTTGGTTTATACCTCTGATTTTTGTTTAAATCATAATTAAACATCTGCAATTTACCTGTTGAAAAATTAATTTAACCAGGGATCTTTATAGAACAGTGATTTAAGAGAGGCCCTCGTGATCTGGAACCATCTTCATGAAGAGAGAGAAGCACTAAATAAAGTAATCTCCTGTCAGTTACCATTTCACGAAGCCCCTTAATTCTCCACTCTTGCCTTCCTTTTGAGAAGATAAGTACTCCATTGTGATGTCAATCATGTTAATGTTGAAAATTATTGTGAACTCTTTTATGTCTAAAACAGAAAATTGCTTGCTATTCTTTGACTTTAAACTTCCTTAAAATGATTTGCGTATAATTGTGCTTTGGTAGGGGGTTTAATAACGATTCTCTTTTGTTCTCCCTTTCTTGGGAGCAAGGTTATGTGAAGGAATCAAAATGGAGAAAATTAATTAGCATTTCTGTACATGAGAGCGTGAGATTTTATGTAGTTGCTTGATGTACTACAGTGTGCTCAATATCAGTAATGGTTTACCAATACAATTCACAAGACGCATGGAGTCTTCCAGCTCAGCTAATTAAATTGTTCTGATAATTGTATAGCCACTATGGACAAAATATATGACGAGAAAATACACAAAACGCACAGATGAAAAGGAGGTTCATTTTCCCCGGAAAAAATTGATTGGCCACTTCAGGTACAGTGGGAGATTGGGTTATATCAATATGAAACACCAGCAAGTCAACAACGCAAAATTAAAGGAGCTGTCACCTGTTTGGTGTTTATAATGAAGCCGATACACAAAGTCATTTGTTTGACTCTGTAAACTAAGTTCCTGTATTGAGTGATCATATACTTTACAGGTTTGACTAAAGAAGGCTTTCTGTCCGACACGCCAATAGACGGAGTATTGATACGGACGCTGCCGATTGATGACAGAAGCCACGGATCATTTCTGATGAGGTAAGTTAATGATTAAATAAACAAGTGCATCCCTCACTTTGTGATCAAGGATTTCATTATACAGCAAAAAAAAATGGATCATCCTGCTGTCTCTGGTATATTTAGGATCTATTACATTAGCCTGACACTTGCATGATGGGAATGTTTTTATCATTTTGTACGATGATGCATGCTTTGTTACTTGTATTATGAAGATTTGGGAAAACACCTACTGGTTTGTGCATAGAAATTATCTCAAGTTGTTTTATTTTTTTTTCGTGCCATATTTAAGAATCTGAAAAAGGCATATTTGGGGTGTTCATTGAAATTTCATCAAGTTGTTAAATTGATCTAAATATTGAGAAACTGAATTGAAAATGGAAAAACGGCAAAGTTATTTTTAACTTTATTGTTTGCTTTTTTATTTCCTCCAATAGATTACATTATCATACTAAATACAAATGTGAGATAATGCAAATTTTAAAGAACTATAATCACGTACATTGTTTGCTGAGTTATCATAGATGTACTTTGTTGTGTGTTGTTGTGAAATCTAAATTGATGGAGTAAAATGTCATTGCATGTTGACAACAATGGGAAGGTGTTTGGGGTGAGGGGGGTGGTTAATGAGAAATCCAGTCAGGGAGCGAGATGGAAGTGTTTTAATAGTACAAGGTATACATTTTTTGTTTAAGGTTAAGCGAAAGGAAGCAGTAGATCAAAACACACTGCCCACAAGTCAAAAGTCCAAAACCAGTAGACAATATCTATATACATGTAATATATAGCTTGGCAGTTTCATAAATACACTGCCCACATGTTAAAGTCCAAAACCATCAACTTCAATTCAATGCACACACATTGTCAATTTGGATACATGGAACCCTCCCTGATATTTCCATCTGCATACATCAAAGTTGGTCTTGAGACATGGCCGTTTGTAATAATTCCCCTCGGACACTTTTCTCTCTGATATATACCAACTCCCGTGTCTGTATTATAAGGAACAGCGTCAGGCATAACCCCCTGGAAGCCATATTTAGTCATTTGCTTATTGATTCAGACTTATTCTGGAGAGGGTACCAGGAGATGCCTTATTTTTGTGGGAGTCTTCATCACGATTATCATGCATGACTAAACTTCTTTTTAATAACACCTGACTTGCCGATGGAAATTGACATACTGCTTAATTTACTGACAATACGATAAACCATTGAATACCCCATAATAAAAAAAAGTGTTGAAGGGGAAAATTTATGTTTATAGAAAAATGGCCTACCTCCTTTTTTTCTTTGACAATCAGTATTACATTTATTTTTGTCTTTTATTGACAATAACACACACAGTAGCTGAATTACTCTAGACATCATCTGTAGAAGCTACTGATGGATATTTTAATATATTGTTTCCGAAGTAATTTTTTGAACAAAACTTTCTTGCCATCATCTTGAAGAAATTAAACAGTCAATGCAAGCATTTTCATACATCATCGCAGCATTGAGATATTTTGAATTAATACATTTTACACCTGACGGAGTCTCATACTATTATTTAGTGGAAGGAATGTTCCTTAAATTTCATGGATAGTTTAAGGAATGCAACGTTGATAATATTTCAAATAAAAGAAATTATTTTCTATTTGTGTTTTTAGGATCACTAAATATTGACAGTCGACTAAATTTGCCAATTGAATTAAGCCTCGCTGTATAACGGGAGCTTGTGGGACAGAAACAATCTGTTTTACTTGTTCCGTCTTTTGGATCGAGGTCACTTTCTGTGTTTGTTCGCACCTTGATGAAGTCTCCAGAAAAAGTTACAACAAAAGCAGGATTACTGAGCAAACAGTATTTAACTTTTAATGTGTTTCTCTAGTAACAGCTGCCGCACGGGGTTCGGCTGTCCATTATTTAAACCCCTCCCAGTCCACAATGATAGGGTTCCCAGTCACCATTGCCCATCTATTTCAGTTTATCAGCTCGTCTGGAAAATCCCTTCAATGGAATTTTTTCCCACTTTCTCTTTAATTTGTTTGAGGTTCTAATTTTTTTCTGCTATATTTGTTCCTCTGAATTTAATTTGAATGGTGGGTGCTCTTTGTTCTCACGGACTGGAGGTTTTCTGTCTCCTTGTTTACGCCATTTACGGAAGAAAATTTCACCGCAGAAATTCAATAGTATATCTAGGAAATGATATTGAAGATTGCGTGAAAGAATTATGCACTTGTGACACATTTCAAATGTTAAAGAGAAGTGGATTTAATGAGCGGATCAACACCAACAAATACATGCATTTGTAAGTTTTCTTAAATCTTAACAAGAATTGATCAAGAAAAGGGGAGAAATAGCCAGCATACTTTGGATGAAAAGGAGGGAATTTTATGGCTGATAAGTTCAGAAAGAAGCCCAGGATGATGAATGAGCCTGATATCAAAGTCTTAATTTGTGGGGAAATCATTAATTTGGAGGGAATCAGACGTGCTAGGGTAATAGACATGTTATCATAGCTTTTTGTCATCGATTTTGGTCGCTGTCTCTCCATTCCAGAGGTTGATCAAATATAAGAGATCAGCAGCTGGGAGTAGGAAAGAGCCATGACCTTTGAAAGAAGATTTAAAATCCCAAAATACTGTCCTGGGTTTTTGTATTTGTGTATGCACTGTATATAAAGTGAGTGTTACAGTCTGTAATCAATTGTCTGTCGGGTAACATCTTGTCCCCCCAATCTGTTCCCGTTGTTTCCAGGCCACTTCATCATTTAATCACAAATGATCCTGAGTGGAGGAAATGTGTCGTTCCCAGAAAGGCGATCATTACCCAGGTAGATTTATATTGCTCAGGATCAACTTTCCATTGTTGGAACTACCTTGTGAGAATTATCATGGACTCGTGCACTGTAGTTAGGTATTGTATTACTACACAATACAGAAGTCTTAATTAACCCCAAAAATCTTTCAAAAAGATTTATTTACATCGTTTTGATGACATAATGAAAGAAAACATTTAATTATTTCCGATTCAGGGGGATTTTTCCCTAATTGGTGGTGGAAAAATCCTTTTCTTGACTGACATTTATTTCCACTACATGTCAAAATTTCAGTTGCGATGGTTCCATAAACCTCAATTTATCATGCAAAACAGCACTCTTAATGATCATTAAAGAGGAAGCCTTTGTTTCCAGAATAACAACAGAAACAGAATCAGAAAAGAAACAATAATTGTGACATAACAGCAAGATGTGACAGAAAAGATCTGATTTTTCTCAATCTCCGCAACTAATTAGTCACTTAAATTTTGAAAATCTGTCACAAGACTTCAGAAACAAGACCATTTTGTTCCATCTTCTGGCTCTTGTAATCAAGGTATAATCTGATTTTGAATTGCACCTTCTTAATTAAGATGGGTGGCTTTATCCAGTGACATCCTGAACAGCAAGAAGTACTGAGGTGAATTGGTTTTTTCATGGAGACTTTACATGCAAAAGGGCCATGTCGGGAGGTTCTGCTGGCTGATTAACCGACTCTCATTGTAATTAAGTTAATGACAATGAGAGGCTAACATGGCCCCACAATTCCCTGCTAATTGGACACTGATGAAGCATGTGACACAAAACACCTGGTACCTCCCCAAGACTTTATGGCTTTTTAGGAATCGTTAAGTCAACACTGAAAAACTACATTGATCAAAATTTGCTTAAGTTTCAACCAAGTTAGAATGTCAAGTTCAATTTGTTTGAAGTTTCTGGTATTGATATTTTTTCACTTAATTCAGCTAAATGAAAATCTGAGGTAAATATTTGTCTGATGATTGACTGATTCAAAGAGGAACAGGTAAACAGTAAGAGGTCCAAACTTTTGAATATAATAGCAGATGTATGCAACATTATATCCTATTGATGTACATATCCTAAATCTGCAGATCATCCATATCAGGGCCCATTTAACAAAGGGACATCCCAAAGACCCTCCCAAATTACAGAAATCATCTGGTCAAGGATGACTTTAATTGACATCTGCCCCTTCACCTTAAAACCTATTAGGGCATGGCACCCAGCTTACAATCCTAGATAACAAAAGACCCCCTGCAATGTGACTTGAGCCCAGAGGGGCAGGGAATTATTCTCAATGATTGGTTATGAAGATGCTTTAATGCTTTATTGAAGGAAATCATATGGGCTTACTTGCTCAAGTATGGTCTTTTGTGGAAAAGTGAATTTGGTGAAGGGATTTCTCCACTGGTTTTTGACAAAGCTGATTTTTCATGTAAGATGAAGAGGATTTGATGTCTCTCCAAAATAAATGGAGTGTGGAAGTCTGATTTATAGAGTTATATATCCAGATCATTCAATGTGTGAAGATATGGTAAGATTTTCATTCATGGATTGATATATTTTTAATGTTTGTGTCTCATAATAGGAAAGATATACACATGCCGTAAGAGTAAAGCTGATGACTTGCACATTTTGTGTTCTAAAGCAACTCTATTTATACATGTATTCATATGGGATATATTTTTTCCTGGTGTTTTTTATTGGACATGCAGGCAATTAATAAGGCAAGTAATCTATGGTGTAAATATTGAAGAGTTTGTTTTATTTAAATAGTGTATTCATAATGTATGCATACATCTTAAAATACAGTTAAGCAATGGAATGAAAGAAATTTTTTCTAATGAATTTTACACAACAAATTTCCTTCCAATGCCATTTTGTGGCCCCATTGGGAAATTTTCTATTAGTTTTGTAACCAAGCATTAATAAGTCGTAGCATGAAGGTAATGAAAAGATGCAAATCCTGGCTCATTATTGCCCGTCACAAAAAATTTACAATAATAACAGGCTGTTGGAGCAGAAACATTTGTAGTAGAAGCCGAGAAGTGATGCTGGTAAGGGGATGCCTAGAGCTCGAAGACCGCCCAATAAATGGATATTTGATTCACCCTATGATGGGTATTTGAGTGAAATGGTACAAAATAATAATGGGCATGTTAGACAAAGTTAGCTACAGCTCATCTTTATGCAAGTTTAATTCAAATAATTTCTTACACATAAACCGGTACTTTTATGTTTATGCATAACTGTTTTGAAAATAAGAAAAAAAATTGTTATAAATTTTTCATGTCATACATATAATTTCCTGTATAGGAAGACATTTTACTTTTTGATGAACTTTTTTTGCTTTAAATGAATTGAGTTTACTTGTTGATTAAGTTATTAAATGTATTTGTTCCCCTCTTCATACAGTGTAGCAGTATTTCACAATCATATCAGCATAATTATAATCTGAATGATGGTGATATTTGGGCCCTCGAATTATCAATAATTGTATAATGAATTTGCAACATCCTGTAACTAAGTTATCGATTGATTAATTTATCATATTTGAACTGTGACATTTTGGGTTGTTAAGTACAGCAGCACAATTCAGATATCTGTGTAAGAACTGACAGTTTGTTTACTATCAGTAATATCTAATTTGATTGATGAGGATTTCTTCCTCAGGAGCCGGGCCAACTTGATGAATTTGATCAGTTTTTGTTTGAGTTCACACAGCGTCCATTTAATATTACATGGCCCTAGTGCAAGGACTACTGGCCAAGGAGAGAAAATAATCTCTGTTCCTTGATAACAGTTCACAGCAGCCTGAGACAGGTGAGGAAAAATGTGGCCTGCCAGGTATTTTTACCTGTATACCTGTCCTCAGGTGCTTCCCTCCAAATTCTGCCCCACTTCATTGGATGTTGGTTTGATTGAGCCATATGGTTTCCACAACTGCATTTTATTGCTCTTTTAATATTTCTCTTGAAGCACTTTGTATAAAGAGAGTAATTTTAGTATTAATCCAACCATATACCCAATAAAGTTGCAAGATGTTTGGAAAAATTTTGAAATGTATAACAAAGGCTATAGAGTGAATTGAGAAGTGAACATTTGATATATGGAGGTAATGAAACAGGAGAGAGAGAGGCGTGTGGCAGACTCCATGGGTTACCATGGTTAAGTTCGGGAACTCCATTATCAAGGTTAATTTTCTCAAGCCTTGTTACCAGATCTTTATTGAATTCTATAACCATTTTTTGTTGTGTCAATAAAAACAGCTACCGGCGCGGGGCTTGGATACTTTTTTATATTAAGAAGAAATATTGATTGTGGAATTGTATTGATTGTGACATCTGTTGATTTTCCGGAGTGTGTAAGACTTAGACAGGTAATAATTAATCTGACATAATAATACCCATAGTTATGTGCTCAGAAATGGCTCCACCTTTAAGCAAGGGTCGGCTTTGACCAGCACAAAGAGAATCAATTTTCCTCGGCAGTCAAGCCCTGTGTGCCGGGAAATATGATCTTTGTGATTCTGATCATTTTCTTCCTGAAAACCTCAGGTATAAGCTGATGGAAGTCAGATATTCTGGCTTAGAATCAATTGTAAAGAAAATTGAACATAATATGACTTAACTAAGAAGAAAATTCAAATGAGAGCATTTATAATCATTAAAAATAAAATATGGGCAAATTTATGTGGTAATAATGGGGAAAACTTGTACAATTTATGTAATGGTTTAAAATTGAAATTTAACCAAATTTTGGCTATGGTTATACAATTTAGTTAAGTTGGTATGGGAAACTGTTATTTTAACGAGAATGAGAGTACAACAAATTCAAAGTATAATCACTATTTTAAAATTTTACAGATTAATGTTAAATTACCACAAAATGCGTTTTTAATTCCTCACAAAGCTGCAAATGGTTTCATACTCATGCATTACTGCAGGTTTAAAGGTGTCACCAATTATACACCAGTGCTTAATTTATCTGCATGAATATCTGGAACGTCAGGCAAGAATGCAATCCCTTGTTTCCTTTATTTAATTACCATAAGGGCTAAAGAAGTTTAACTCTCTTACAATTTTAATTTTTTCCACTGGATTTAGTGGTTGCCAATTTGGTGGTTCAATGAGGATGATTATAAGTTTTTATTGCTGATGTCTGTATGATACAATAATATGATACATGCATCACATATATATGAAATACAGTCAAACTTTGTTATCTCGAACTAGATGGGACTATTTAAAAACTTGGAGATATCTGAGTATTCGAGATATCGAGGGTAAAATGCTTAAAAAATGAGTGGTTGGGATTACAAATCACTTCGACATATCCATTGTATTCAAGATATCAGTGTTTGAGATATTGAAGTTCAACTGTATGTGATTTTCTGCTTGTCCAATCAAAGTCAGCAGGATTTCAGAGTGGTATAACCCTGCAAGAAGCCAGTGTTTAGCCTGTACAAGAGACTAGTTCCCATGGTTCGGATGCTCCAAGTAGGAAATCAATCTAGCTTTAGGCTCTCTGCTTCCTCTGATACTTAAGTCCTAACAACTCTGGTCTGCCAATACTTATTAAGAAGTCCTCAGTCAGGATTTGTTTTGATTATAGGCACAGTGTAAAGCACTCATTTTTTTTCCAGGCGACCAGGACCTCGATACATTTCCTCCCCTGTCTCCGATTCAGCCCCTCTTCTGTCTGAAGACTGTGTTCAGTAGTAAAATTAGATGGCTCTTTGTTACAGAAATGTCTTGGAGGAAGATTTTGCATTTTTCATGACTGTTTAATGTTGGAGATTGTACTTGATCATGGGGGTCAGTCCCTTTGGCAAAAAGCTTAATGAAAAAGACGTTTGCCGATTACTTGGGAACAAAAATTGGATTTTCATTAGCTTCTGTGTAGACACCAAGCATTTTCACCATTTTCGTTGATTAGATTGTAAGTTGTTTGAGGAATAATTGAAGTGACATTGTAGCATTGCCAGAGGTATGCATGTCCTTGACAAAAATATACTAATTCTATTGGTAAATTTGTGAAAAGATTTGTATGTTCGCGGCTTATAGAGAGAAAGGAATTATAAGATATCTACGGCAATTCTTATCCCATATACACTGTATTTAATTAAGACTCACATTCTCTCAACTTATTTTTGTTGCGTTAGATTCTAAAATTTATTAGAAATAAAAAATGAATTGAGAAGAGTAATAATCAGTTTTTCAGATGCAAGTTCAACATTACAAAGTAATGTTGAAGTAAATAAGTGGGTAATTCTGTTTTACAGAAAATCATGTTATTGTTCTGATATGAATATCATCAGCTGTTCCCCATGACTGTCAGATATGCAACACAACCATGCAATGCAATACACAAGCTGTTTCACTCCTAGGTAAATAATACAGAAACATCGAAATAAAGACCATTTCGTAATTTTTAAAAAAATCAAAATATTGTTTTTCCATTAACTTTTTAGGGACATTTAGAACAATTTTTAAAAAGCTGAAAATTTAACCTATAATGTGTAGGGAATTGTGACTTACAATAATATTGTCAATGTACATAAACACAAAAAAGGTTAAAAGGTGTTAAACTGTGCACATCTTTAGTAAAGGCTTCCCAGCAAACAAGATGTGTAAGCATTACCACATGCTTTGTTTGTTTTCTTGATTAACACAGGGGATGTAATTCTCTCAGTTTGAGCTGTCAATTAGACCTAGGTTAGCAAATACCATCAGGCACGGTTCTACCCAGAGTTCAATACTAGCTCCTAGAAGTTCAATCAAATGGAAACCAATGAGACAACTCAATCGTGCTATTGGATTTTCTGTCAAATCCTCGATCGAGTTTTGTGTCTCTATTTGGACTTAAAAAAAAATATATTTCTCACTGAATTATTAATTCTTAAAATTGACAGAAGAATAGGGATAGATAATGGTCATGTATGGCGTCTTCCATCCCATGCTAACTGCAGTTTACTTTCATTCTGGGAATAATTCACCAGCACTTTGTAAGTTTTTTTTTTTCATTTATTTCTTAATTCTCTGTGATTTTTCTGGATTAAGACTTGCTTTTTAGTGTTAGCTTTATTTCCTTTTTTGCCGCCAAGCAGGGTGTCTGGGAGATATGTACTAATGTTGTGGTCTCTGTAAGAGGGTGCCATCAACTTTATCTTTGTCATTGCTCTGTATTGATCAGGCAGAGGATGTGGGGCCATTACCTTGGGTACTTAAAATCCACACCCTAGGTGTCTGTTGACTTTTGATCTAATCAAATAAAGAGTTGATTGACTGGGATAATGGTGCTCCAAGGACCGGTAATTGTTACAAACATTAGATCTGTATCAACAATTGTTACAGCTCTAATCTATGACTCGAGCTAATTTCAAACCTCTTACCATACTTATGTCCAGGAAACAGGTATAACTATTATCAGTAATAGTGCAATGTACAGCCTGAAGTGTCTCAAAACTTTATGTCAAGTGCTGATCAAGTACTGTTACTTAAATTGCATGATATCAAGCCTCGGACTGTATTGGGTATTAATTTTTTCTTAAGATTCTCAAAAAGTTGCTAAAATCTGGTATTGCAAGAATATTTTTGCATGCACTCAATCATCATTGTAATGGCAAAATGAAGAAGTGATTTGTAGAAGAAAAATTATTAAGAAGGATAGCTGAATGGTGAGAATTTCAATTTTGTCTAAATTACTCTCACAAGATTACATGAAACTAAAATTTTTAGAAATATGAAATGATTTACAGAATGATAACTGTTACCAAAACCCAATGGGTGCTTGCAGTAAATGGAATTATATTCAATTAAAATTATACCAAATGGCTTAATTTTGCAATTGATATTGTCAGGAGAATATTCTTTAAAAAAATATATATGACTTCATATTTGATAATTCAAGGTGAAGATACCAGTATCTATCTATTGATCAAGATACAAGGAGTTGCGTGGTACAGGAGATATCAATTCAGTAAGCATATAAACTTCCTTACTGCTGAGAGACCAAGGTTTAAAACTAGAATCAATGATATACTGTCGAGTATCTGTGATGGATTGCAGACCTACTCTAGAGTTTTGGGGATACAAAGTAGATGTGTACTGATCTCTACACCCACACTGTCAATGAACCAGTGATAAAAAACCAATACAAGTACAAAGTAAGCCAATCAATTTAACACTCTAGGTTCTACTATGTCTGTCATGTCACTGAATCGTCTCAACAGTGGATCACTGAAAACTTAGACCAGTTTGCACTTCCTCAGAGCACTGAGTTTTTAGAAGTTGGCACTCTCTGATCATTACTGAGAGGAAGTTTGAATGGTTGAATCATAGACTGGTAGATTTTGGAAGCTAGGATCAGTAAAATTTTCATTCATTATTACTATGTACCACTGGTTTTGATCAGTTGGATGCTGGGATTAGTGACATTTTGTTGGACTACATTCCACTAATACTATGGACAGTTGAGCTGTAATCCAATCTTGGATCAGGTGAACATTAGAGAAACTGTGTGGTCAGGTGAAGGAGATAAGTTACTTCTCCTCTACCTGGCAAGCAGTACCTGTAACTCTGACATCTATTGTCCTCTTCATCTTGTACCACACTCCTTCTGGTCTCGTGATCCCTGGGGCAATTTCACAGACAATGAAGTGAAATCTCTTGTAGCGAGATACTTATCACTTACGGGATAATATTTACACTGATGAGACTCATTATTGAACATCATAGAAGACTTGTTTATGTGTTTATCTTAGCTTTGTTGATCTTTCAGGTAAGCTATTGACCAGCTTCAGGAGATAGGATTAGAGTTTTCACTCCAAAAATCACAATTGCCAATGAAAATGCTCCAGGATTGATGGTTTATGTGGCAATATCATAGATCCAGTGGATGACGGAGAGTTCTCTCAATGTTTTCACGTACTACATGTCACAGGGACCTAGTGATACACAACACCGAGGATTTATCATTCTAAGGGATTTATTCGCAAAAACAGGTAAGTTGTGTTGATTCAGTTGTATAAAATATCAAATGACTGTACTGTATATAGTATGCAAATGCACTATTTAAAAGAGATTTTTTAAGCCCATTAAATGAGTCTGCAATTTTATTGTTATAACATGTTTGATTCCCAATTGGAACGATGGTATATTGATTCAATCAAATCTCAGGAATTTGATGCATATTTCTACGAGCCAAGGAATACGATTTCAGATTCTATCGACATCTTATCTGTCATCAAATTTGTAAATTTTCTATATTGGCATTCACACAGAATTAACTTGATTAAACTGTGAAATGCAGTGTTCATTTGATGCAGTGATTAATTGGAAAGCAGAGGCAGAATATCGACAGATTTCTATTTTCAACTTGACAATCAACTCAGCACTTTACAGAGCCACAAACACTGGCAGGGGAAGCAACCCATGCGAAAAATTCTCATTTGATAATCTAATAGTTTTGATTGGCTGCAGCAGTTTGCCACGAGTTTATGACAAAATCACTCAAAATGTAATTGCATGTTTTGGATTGGACATGAAATTGAAAAGTGAGCTCAAACTTTTTGTGCAATGAAGCTTAACAAATCAAAGCTAGACTCTGACAGTGAGTCACTTTCATTGCAAAAATATCAGAATCTGCACAATGAAGTAGAAATAATGTGTTTTGACCCGAAGCGCTTTGTACAGCGGCTGTATGGAACCTTTATTCCAGCGTAAGGCAGTCTCTGTGGGAGGAAACTATACCTCTGCGGTGGACAGTAAAAACGATACGCTGAAACGTCTACATATTAGCTGGTCTGTCCACTGTCAGTTTTAATTAATCCTACAGCCAATATTGATTTCCTTGCAGTGTCACCTACATAAAACAAATTTCTTTGTGGACAGAATTCCTCAGTTTATTAAATTTCTGTTGCCACCATTAACTAATTTTTTCACGCAGCTGTAGAAAATGCTTAAGATCATAGGAGACGATAAAGAATATAGAAAGTACATGTACATGTACCAGTAAATCAATTTTGACAATGTCTTCCCAGGCTTCAGTCAATGAAGATGAAAAAAATGTTAATTTAAACAATGAACAAGCATCATGTGTATAAACAAAAACACTGAACATTTTCATTTTTTTATTTAGATATGCACAGTAGTAATAAAGATTTTCAACACTGTGATCTGATGCTTTTGAAGTGTGAATTCCACAAATTAAGTGTATCAATTTCTGTTCCTTCGAATTTCAGAATATTAATGCAACAGACACCATAATCTGATGGTATGAACCCTGTAAATGAAACTTTATATTGCAACTATTTAATCATCACATCAAAAGGTGGATAATGCTCAAGTTGAAGATGTTCCTATGAATTGAAGTTCAAATTTGAAAAGAAAGGGGATTACAGGGAAATTGTGTTTTAGATAAAAACATAAGAAATTGCAGGAAAAAACTATCAACTATAAGAGAAAACAAAATGAGATTGGATTCAATTTAGATATCCAGCCAGAACATTAAGCTGTAATAAATCGAGGGGAAATGTTACATCAATCAACATATTTTTTCATCTTGCAAGAAGCAGGGTGAACATCGGATAACTTGATTGTAACTCCGATTCCTACAAGAGACGGACATTTGTCAATATAATCACACAAATACAATTAACGGTTCCAAAGAAATGTCCTTTTTTCTCTGTTGACATGGACTGCATTTTAAAGGATAATTTCTTCCAATTCAGCAATTTCTTCATTAAATCTGAAGCAGCTTGTTGGAGCCTTTGATTTTGCAGTCTAATGGATTCTGTTCTAATGGATTCTGTCTAACAATTTTATTCAAATATGGGTATTGTCTGTATTCCATGAAACTTGAATCTTACAGGAGAGGAAATTTTTCTAAGAAATTTTAGAGAAGATTCAAATAAATGGGTCAAGTTTTCAAAAAAAAAGTCACTTCATTGTAGGAGAAATTACAAGTTTATATATAAACATGGTTATTGGTTTAAGATGACTGGATGGTCATGGCCATTTTTAGACCATATAAATTTCCATAAAAAGAAGAGCTCTGTAATGTATTAAAATATAGGAAAACATTCAAACTTTAAAGTTAAAATTTATTGAATGATTATTAAAAATTAGTTAATAGATAAACAAATTTTTTAAACATTCAAGGAAGATCTAATGGTTTAAATTTTGTGAACCACCCAGCCTCCTTTAAAATATATCTTTCTTTATTAAAACAAAAAGAAATCAATGCAGTTGAAGAGAAGGTGTAAATTTATTGCTCATTGTGATAGATAAATGCTCATCTTTGATATTTTTCCCCAGCAACATATCCATCATAATTAGGTATTAGTGGTATATAAATAAGTTGTAACAGCTACATATAAAGTGCATAAAGCAATCAAGTAATTTAGCTATCTGCATGGGGATGTGTACAAATGACTTACGTACGTTACTATATTTGTAAACTGTTTTGATGAGGCCAAAGGAAACAAAGGGGACAAGCGGTCATGGAGGAAGCTTTTATAATTAACCCTCCCCTGGGACACAGCGTCACTCTCTGATCTGACGCACAAGACATCATTATCACCTACATTTGAAAAAACTTATTAGAAAAAGCTTTCTCTGGTTTTCTCCCCACATTCGATCAGAAAACAGAAAAATTTACTCAATAAGGATAGAGTTATTGGTGTTTGCAAAAAGAGGACATCAAAGAATTCAGTGAGTCAGTTGGGGAAAAAAGTAGCTAAAAAAAAAGTGGGAACTGTTTTGTGCAACTTGAGTCCATTGAATGGAGAAATATTGAGTGGTGATTAATACTGACACATTGATTTAACAACAATTAGCTAAACTGTGGTCTGTGCAGTGGGATGCATGGAATGGAGATTTCAATATCCAGCCACTTAAATTAATGCATTGGAAAGGTAACCTTTTCAAGGAGGAAAACACATCACTGCAACTGCTCTTTTTGATAGAACTATAGAGGGAATATTGATTCCAGTGTGTTTTAATTGTGAAAGAAGTGACAAGCCAAACAGTAAATATAGAAAACACTATTCTGTTTCATGGTGGGACACATTATACATACGGCTTAAGTGAACCGTATATTGGTATGAATTATTAAATTTATTTCTATTTTGCTGTAGGTAGTGAAGAAAATAGGAGAGAAAAAAATTAATGTATATGTGTCTGTCACTGGCTTTGAAGTGTGGGGTTAAGTAAAACTTTATAAGAAAATGGAGTGGCTTGGTTCTATCAGTTCTAGGGTATATAAGTAAGGATGTGCCAATTTAAAAGTAAATTATTACACAGAACTCTAACAACATGCATTAAGATGATTGACATCTTGTGTAGATGTTCATCTTTGGAGGATTATGAGAAATAATTCACAAGGTAAGAAAATTGGTTACCGTGGAATCAAATTGATATCAGAATATTTTGTAAACTTTTGAAATGCACTGGAGCAAAGCATTGAAATTTTAAGGTTATAGCTAATGTGTAAAAAAGAAAAAGAAAAAAGAAGAGAAAAAACATCTCTGTGGGATGAGTGTTCCAGCTGGTGGTGAATCATATTGAATATAAATGTGTAGGTATTATTTAGTAGATAATTTGCCTGATGTCGGCCTAATGATATCACAATACATGTACCATTGGGCTGATGGGAGGACTGTAACCATTATTATGTAGGCAGTTTTATTGGACAGAGGCTGGAGTGATTTGATTAATGGACCATTTCATTTATGATTTGATTTTTGTGAGAGTATTAGTTGCTATATTCTCTTTAAAAAAGGTGAGTTTAAATGTGTGTTGCTCAAGCAACGGAAGCAAGAAAAAATATTTATTGTATATAAAAAATAATTTTACTACCATATTTGTAAAGCTGCGCTGAATTGTTTTGCCATAGATTCTGTAAAGATAATTCATATACATTGATGTTTTCTGATGTACTGGTTTGAACATAAAAGGTCATTAAGAAATAGATATTTGAAAAACCAATTAGGCTCCTTTTAATGCAGTTTTGTAAGATCAATTTCTGTTTGGTGTAAATTGTTATGAAAATTGAAAATGATTTTATAGGTGAAGTGTCTTATCTTGCATGAGTCACAGAGACTGCTGAATTCCCCAGTAGATCACAAGCAGAGAGATGGGATCCGAGATAGCAGGCTTATTTTTTTTACATAAACAAACCAAGAGAGATAACTCAATATTGAATTGTGTACTTATATTAAAGAAACAACCAAACAATGGGTTTTAATTTGATCATTTTGTCCTTCAACGTGAATTTCTCTATGAAACAATGTGATTGGTTAATTTACAGCTGGGAGTCATTGCGAAATTTAATTGCAGAGTTCACAATTCTCTTGGTGCTGGTATAGGAGGATGTGATGAACTTAATGTCTTTTGTTTTAACCATCAGCAAAACCCAGCACTTTATTATCATTTAAAAAAAAAATCATTCATTTCCCAGTGGACTGGAGTGAAAGTAGAGGAATTTTGTGGAGAATGTAAAATTTATGAGAAGAAAATGCTGTAGCTTGCAGTGAACTCAGATACAACAATGAAATCGAAAGATGATAATCTTAATGATTATTTTGTATGGGAGAAGCCATGCTTAAGGATTTAATTGAGTCGGTTCTTCCAGGCAAAGATAATGCCACAATGAACACTGGCTGTAGATTCTGTAGGCTATTCCTTGTCCAAATTATATACATCAAGTATGAAGTATATGATCAATACATCTTTGGGATATGGTCCATCGTTATGATTTTTTTGCCAATTTGTTAGATTGCTTTTTGTGAATCATATTCTTTGGTAGGTGACATATTAGATGGGGTACAATATTCGCAGACAGCTATAGTCTCTGGAAAAAAAATAACAGTATAATAAGTTCATAAATATTATATTAACAAAATGTCGGGACACAATTTTATTTCAATTCATAAATCAAACAAATCAAATAAGTGCTGACAAAAAACCAAGTGGTTGGTATGTGTTAGCTGTTGGTTTAAGTACAATCTCTGCCAGTTACATAATTTGTATCAGTTTTATGGACTGTGTGCTGTAATTTTCATTGCCTGTCATCAGGTTTACATTAATTAACATGTACAGATGTTTTTTACAAGTTTAACATCCAAAAGGTCAAGGCCCTTACCCAGGTCTTTTATTTTTTTTTTCACAATTTAATCATGCATGGTACTAGCTAGGTTACTTGAATATTATACGTTTTATGATTACATTTTACTGGTATATGATTAGTAATCATTTGTTAAATGTTTTTGTATAACAGCATATGCAACTACCTACTGGAACTTCTTCCCTTCTTAAAAAAAAAAATAAAACAAAAGATATAAATAAAGGAGTTCATTTAAAAAAAAAAGAAGCTCCCAAAAATCTTATTGATACAGGTGTATATTAGATCAACACGGGAGGAGAAGCAAGAATTGATAAAATAAAGAAAAAAATACAGTGTTTTATTACACAAAAAAATGATACTGACTTAACAGATAGCGATCTAGGGGAATCCTGTCTATGGAAACTGAATTAGAAAAATCTTAGAGATAAGTATGTTTATTTTAACAATGTTTTGAATGTCGTTTTAGTCTTTGCATATCCTGTGTTTTATAGTCAAAACTGTATCTGTGGTTACTCTTTCATCTTTACAACAGGGAATAAACATGGTGCACACAGATGTAAAAAAAAAACAACCTTACATTTGAGGCAGGTCAAATGCCAAAATTCACAGCAGGTCATATATTTGAATGCTGGGCACTGATTGGTTGATAATCCTGCCACAGTATCTGTTGCTACAGGCAACTATGATTTGGGAAGCACCTCTCTGCATAGAGTGTTGTGTATTACTCACTGTAGCCCTGTGTTAAAACATCGTTATCATTTTCTCATTATTGAATTACCTAGTCATTAATACTGACCCCAAGTCTGGAATGTTTTAATCAGGGACTTCATTAAAGATTTGTACTCACACCTAATTGTAGAGTCTCAGCTTGGTGTGGTGAGATTGCAATGGGGGTGAGAGGAACATGGGATATGTGAACAGACAAACGGAGTGAGGGAATCGGAGGACAGACATTTTCAAAGTTTATCTCTTTGCAAGGAACACCAGCCGAGCTGCTGAAAGGTACCATTTTATTATCCATTAGTTAGGAGAAGTTTACATGTGTTGCTCAAAGTTTCAAATGTTGTTTTTTTTTGCTCACAATCTGTGTTCATTTGTTTAGTGTTGGAGTATGTGCACATATCTGTCTCTGATTGTATTGTAAATTGTTTACATTTTGGAAGGGTTTTTTCGCTTGACATGAAGATTTTTGAAAGTAGCAGATGCTGAAGCTGTGGTGTAGACTTTATGTGCTAGCTCATGCCCTTATAAACTGGTTCTATGCAGACTTTTTACTGGTCTCACAGACCTGTATCAGGGGAAGACCCCAAACATAAGCAAACAGTTTGACAGAACTTTGGCCAGCTTGCTGGAATGTTGGCTATCAATGGTTTCCTATGACTGTGTTGTGGTCAGAATAATGAGTCTGTGATGACAGAGAAGCAGAGCATGATGAGAGTAAATGGCTATTTGTCATCCATCGCCTCAACCAAGGTAATCAGCACTGGGATTGGATGATCTTCAGCAATCTCTGATCGGATGTGTCTTCACAGTATATAGCTTTTGGAATTATATCTGGTAAAGTTACTCTGATAGGCATCAAGACTAATGGTCATTTTCTAAAACATCTTGTCCTAAATGGCTCACCTAATTTTTTTACCTGACAAGGTAATGATTTTAACCATTCATGCCAACTTTACAGTTTTGTTTTTTTTGGTTTGGCATCATGCATCTGCAGTGGGGAGTAGATTGATCAAGCTTATTGATAACAAATTATACAAACAGGAAATCTTCTGCTATTTTGATTGAATGCAAAAAGTGTTTTAATAGCTTGAAAGGGATCCATTCTATGTGGAAAAGGCTGCCAACATTGACACCTGAGGGATATGGCAGAACACACTATCATGTTAACAGATCTCTATTTGCAGCTAATTGCTGCTATCATCAGCTATTGTTTCCCATTTTTTGTAAGTTTTTGTCTCACAGAAATAGAAAAAGGAAATCTGTCAGTTGGACTTCTAATGGATCATTTTATCCCCTTTGGTATCCGGGTATTTGGATTCCCGGATATTGATTTCTGTTATTGTGTGTACCTCTAATAATTTGTTTGATTTCTATATGTAGACACCTGCTTTCTCTTTCACATAGAGTCCCATTATGTATTATGTAGACACTTATAAAAAAAATAATAGCACTCTAAAATTCATTCCTCTCAAAGGAGTTTGAATTATTTCATGATTTGACTTGAATAGTTGAGTAATGCAGGTGAATCATATTGGGGGAAAAAACTTAAATTGAAAAGTAAGTAATAATAGGACAGTTGCATTACATTATAAGTGTGTATTTTAACATTGTTCTCTGCTTTCTTAACATGATAATTAATAAAAACTTTTGAGTGGGCTCTAAGGTGAAAAGAGACATGTTATCTTCTGACAGAGAGACAAACAACTATTGGGGATCATCTCATCAGGTTGAGGGGGTCACTATTAATTCATGCTCAGGGCCTGACCCCTGTCCTGGTTCGGTTAATTATAAAATGGGCTGAGAACATGCTTGTCGACACCTTGTACTGTAGCAACATAAGAAATCAGCACAGCTACAACTCAGTCATTGTTTTCATACTTCTAACACAATGTCAAAGGTAAAGAAGGCTTTCTTTTTTGTGTGTTTGATGAACATTGGGGGCTGGATTGATGACTTTCAGACTGGAGTAGATAGGAGGCTGACAGTTCAAAGTCTCAGTAAAGAATCTGGGCAGGTCTGCTGTTATTTTTGGCAGTACTTAGGTGACATGACCAGACTTGGAATATCAGAGTTTGATGTAAATGACCTGATTTCAGAATAAAACAATAGACTCAGACATCTCCACAGGTGTTCCTGTCTACTAAATTCAGAAATTTCCCTAAATTAGTGCTATATTATCTACATTCTTATCCCTAATCTTATCCCTAAGTTTATTTGATGCCGAAACTTATATTGTTTTATTTCCAATTTGCCCCCTCTCTCCTACTTGAATAATACCCAATAATATTTTTTAGATTTGTATAAGAAATCTCTGGCAAGTACCCAGAATTCTCTTCAAATATTTACTGAAAGGGATAGAAAATATTATCAGCAACATCTCCAGTGATGCTTTGATGGTTTCCAGTCACAAAAAGAGAAATCTGTCAAACTTTTTTTTTGAATCTGTCCTCTCTGTGTACTCTAAGCAGATTCATATGAAAACATTTAGTTGTCTGCAGTCTTAGAAATCTTTCAATTTTCGTATCTTGTGTGGTGATGTTTATCAGATCGGCTTTGGATGCTCCCTGTAAACAGATGTAAACATGAAAAATTAATTCTCTTTAAGCATGTTTTAACTTTGTCAGTGATATTTGGGTGGAATATGTCAGTAAAGTTGAAATTTGATTTTGATTTGTTATGGATAAAATTAGTTTATGATACAGAATCCATGTCTGATGTTCAGACTTCATAATATATTTGAGGGATCGTGCATTCGTCAGGTTAGAACTTTGGGGAGAAGCCAAGTTCAAGGAAGAGTCTGAGAGTGATGATCAGTTCAATGTCTCATTAGAGCTTGAAGCTGTTACTATATTAACCCAAGCAAGCCTTTGTTAAAGTATTTCTACATTCATTACACTAAATTTTGACATGGTAATTCATAGTTCAAATTTTTCGACAAAGAAAGTTCATACACAAGATAGGAAATGAAAATAATGGAAGATCATGCCAGTATGATTATAAAAGAGACTTTTCAATGTTTTTGGAGACTGAACAACTTTACTAATGGATGTTAAACTACTAGTATTTAGTATAAGTAGTGATCTAAAACAATTCATCAAATGTTGAGACCAAAGCAGTTCAAACAGAAACCAACTTAGACAGCCCAAGATGGAGTGTCCACAGAATCACAAGCATTACAAACAAACAGTCCTGACTAAGCTGTGAACCGGGCACTTAATTGGTCATTAACCAGGGGTTGTAGCCAGGGTCAAGGTTACTATGTTATGGACATATGGATCTAAGAAACATGGCACTTAAAGAATTAGCACATGTTGCACCTGTGCCATTACCAGCAACTTCTCGGAATGTTTGGACATCTTGGTATCTGAGTGAGTAGCTTTCAGGGGACTCTAGCTATCACATTACCACAAGTTGATCCCAAAGGGGACATGGGATGGGAATTCCAGTGTATCCTTAATAGCTAAGGCATACCTGCTTAATGTGTTTTAAATCTGTAGTGAAATATACAACAGAAATACATATCACCAGAATCAGTGCCAAATTATTTGACAAATTACTGTTTTATGTCAATCATTCAAAATGTTTACGGTATAATGCATAATGAATTATTGACTCAAAATATGAACTGTGGGAAAGGGGTAGAATTATCTTAAAGTTCTAATGAGCCATACTCTCTACATAATCTGAAAAGTTCTATGCAGCCTGTACTTTAACTACTTAGATAAGAGACATTTTCTGCCAAGATCTTGAATTTAATTGCCAGCTAGGAGATATACCAATATGGCGACAACTTTTTGGGCAAATTTATCAGAAAGATATGTACATGTCTGATAATTCTGCATATCTTAATTACCTTCTAAATTCAGACCCCCTAGACCAATAACTTTTAAACCCTTGATTGCATGTGCCAATGAATTAAGATAGTCAAATAAGCTCTAATTTTTGACTTTATTTGAACAACAGGTGATGAAAGCATTAATTTTGTTATTGGAATGCTTGGATATTTATGTAAATTGGCCTGATAAGTGCATTAAGTCCTGTTAAGTCACATTTAATGATGTTAATTAGCTAAATCTGAACTCTGTGATCTCCATCGCCAATTTTCTTCATGTGGATGACTTCACGGATAAGCCACATTAAACCTCTCCACTCGGATTACAACCCTGGTATTGGTTCTGGTGTAAAAATAAGTTTGAACTGAAACGATGCTCTATTAATGTCAGCTTTCACAAATCTTCAAATCTGTAGAAAATTCTAATGTGTTAGCGGGCTTTGTGTATAAAGTAGTTTAGGTGAAACAAATCTTCCTCGTGTTGAGGCCTTGGATTATCTGTGCACCTGTTTATTTATCTGCATGCTTCGTACAGGTGAACTTCCACATTGATGGGGAAATATATATCATATATCTAGTCTTCTGAATCACTTCCTTGATGTAAAGCCTGCACGATGTTGATAACAAAGTTTGCCTCATTAATTCCCTTAAATCAGAAGCACATGCACAACCATTGTCTGGGGGGAATTTGATACACTTGAGTCTACAGTTGGTAGTACATCTTCCTCCATATCCTCAGCTAGATCGTGTATTCCCCATAGTGCTCAGTCTATGTCCTCACTAGTACACGTTGTGTATTATTATAGGAGGCAAGGTTATATTAGCTGGGGGGGTCTAAGGTACCTGACATCGTTATCTGTTGCTCAGGTGTTAGTCTGATAGCAGAAAACAGTGGTTTATGAAAAAACAACAGTTTGCTTTATTGCGCTGTCATATTGTGTGTATGTTTTAGCCTCCAATATTAGCAAGGAGATCTGGGTTGTAAAAATACGAGAGACAGTGATGTATACCAGTTGTAAAATGTAGCTTTCTCCTCACCAGATTTCTTTTTTATCTTTTGAATTCCCCTTGCACTTTACAATCATGTTTTTATCATTAAAATGTTTCTCCTTTCTTCCTTGGTGTTATGTAATCATTCAGTTCTGTAATCTCTTTGATGAAGGTGTTTTTTCTTCTGATAATTTGCCAGGCGTGATATGAGCAGCCTCAATAATGACTTCATTGTCTTTGTATCCCTGATAAAGTTTTTTGATAAACATGGATTTAATTATGAATAAATTTTTGTATAATGTACATTTAATCAGTAAATATTGGAGGTAAAATGCATCTGTTATGCAACATATTTTCTTTTGAAATATGTCAATTATCAGACAAAGTTTTATCATTATTAATTACTGGTATAATAAGGAGAAAGTGATGTAATAGATATACCTGTATACTTTGGGAACTCTTTTGTCCTCTCTGTTTTTTTCTAGGTTATTTCAATTCCACGATTAAAAAAGAAAATTCTAGATTTCTAACAAACCACCAATAGTGATGGTTTTAATTTCACGCTTCAGAAAAATCAACTTAACAATGACATAGAACATCACATCCTGGTAAAGTAAAAACAGCATTTAGGATGAATTTAAAATCTTTGGTGAAAAATGGTAAATTGCAAACATAGTGAAATTAAAACATCTTGTAAATTTCCAACTGTTCAGTTTTTTGTTACCTAGATGTATCAGGGTTTGTGAAGTGACATAATGGTGACTGGCACCCATTCATTAACTCGGTTATTGTCTGCTAGATGGATTAACACTTCTAACTGGCACCAAGCAGGGATTATGTGGCTGCTGATGTATGCAGTGACAGATATTTGTAATATGTTTCTTTTGATTGTCTGCAAACCTCCATGACTTGAAGATGATTCTAACATACACTCTACGGCATTTTGCAATCAGTCTCTGTCACATTAATATAATGTATGAGCCAATTCCTCTTTCATATAATGGTCAGACATAACAAATTCACAGATGAAGGTGAGAAATGCTGGAAAATTATGGAGAAAATTATAATTTCCTGAAAAAAAGATGAGGTAATGGGATAGAACTTGTTAGCTTTCCTGTGATTCCAATGGTAAAGCTATCAAGGCTGATTCGCATGGCTTGCAGATTTTGATTTCTGGTTTACAAGAAGACAATGTACCTATGATTAAGGAACCTTGAGAAGGTGCATTGCTGCTGTGAGTTAGGGGTTGTTTTGACATCAAGAGTAGCTGAAGCTTGTCCACACAAATTGAATACGAATCCTTCTTTTGCCAGATAATATGTTCACTTGGTATCTTCAGCAGTTTACACCAAGAAGGATACTGTTTATCTTCATTATCTGATAAAACTGAAGATGTTGTCCTACATTGGTAGACCAGACTGAACAAACAGCTGATTCAGTAATCAAATTATTGAAATCACAAGAGAATTATCAACTCAAACTCTCAAGCCTGTAGATCAGGTCATTCATGTATAAACCTGACCAGGTGAGACAGAGCAAAGCATAGGAAGCTCACAACAGCTTCTGACTTTTGGAGAAGGAAGAAGTCTCTGTTATGGATAATATGAAATGGCCATTAATAATAAGGAGGAATGTAATCATTGGTTGCACATGTCTGTGATTTGAAATGCTTGTAAGTAGATAAGGTAAACAGATTGTTGTCAGCTGCCATATTGAGAAGTGACAGTGAAAAATTGATGTATTATACATCCCATGTTGATCTCTCCTCACAGCCCCCAAATTACCCAAACCTTTTGATGCATAATGAGACATTCACTGATCCAGGTGAGCCCAATTCTGGACATGTGTGATTCATTTCTAAACAACACTATTACTAGAACTGCAGAATTCATTGTCTGCTACTGGCTGGGGAAGACACAATTCTCTGATGTTTTTCTTGGAGTCCTTTCCTATAAAACCCATTGATGCAGGATTAGTGTGTTATATTTCTTTCTCAGTGGGGAGTTGTTAGTGTACTAAATAATTGTATTACAGAATAATATCATTAAATGAACACTGCAAAATTGGCTGAAAGGTTCTACATGCAAGCTGTTTCTTTTATCTGGATGTATAGGTCTTTTATTCTGAACTCATACTGGTTCTTATCATGCTGATCTAATGCGATGCAAACAGAGTTGGATAATGCAGTGTGATGTTAAACTATTTTCTTTGCATTCCAAAAGTTCTTTGTCTTCATGGTACCATAGAGTAAACTGTTTCTTGTAAAATAATGTGGTATAGATTTCAAAGTAATGGCTGCTCTGTGCAGGTGCTCTAAATGAGGTGAATAGCATAAGAGACGAGCTGGTCCTGCAAAGTAATGCGGTGTAACGACTGGAGAGTGCCTCTTGGTTTTCTTCTGTAATAAAAATCATATGTCCACATATTTGGCACATTTTGTCTGAACTTTGTTTTTTGATTTCATCAAACACAATATATAAAAATCAATTATTTTCAAATGCCATTATATAGACAAGTAAGTATTTTTACAAGGTAAAAATTTAATTTCAGAGACCAATTTGCATGTAATATGTATTAGGTTAATTCCAAGTAAGTTTGAGTGCTTTAATGACCTGTTGTCTAAACCTGGAGAAAATGTCTAAAAAGTTGTGATTAGAGTTTTGTGAATCTGATTTGCAATTCTTAGTAGTTTCCACCATGCAAACATTTCCACCCAAACAATTAACTAATGTCATTGAACAATGCTTAAAAAAAGAGGTCCTGGATTTTTTGAACAGAGCTGAGAACTGTGTGTTGATTATTTCTATCTTGAGACGATTTAGAAACCCTGACCTTTGCTAATCTTAGCAGTTAATTATAGGAGAGAAACTATTTCTATATTTATACAATGCATTTGATGAAAACACTTCATACACATTTATTTACTTTTTGTGTCTTTTAATGAAGCAAACAGGAAATTTTTAAAGTTTTCTTCAAAGACAATTTCTGGAGCTCCCATCAGAAGTCCTGTGGGGGGTGTGTCCGTGTTGGGGGGTTTATGCCCCTCCCCTGGTTCACAGATACAGGTTACACCATTACCCACAGAAACAAGTGGAACCATCTGTTGTAGAACGGTCACACAGAGGTGTAGGGCCAACAGTTTGACTCTCCACGGTTATAAAAATATTGCTATTGGAGAGTTCAGACATATCAGGGTTCTGTGAATCCATGCTTGATGAGGATTTGAGGGATTCAGTGTGTGGCCTCAGAAGATCCGATTCTATTTCTTTGTTAAATATCAGTAGCTCTGCAGCATCTGCTAACAAAGCATGCTTCAAACACACGCACCCACCAAAAAATGACTTTTATTGTGTGTAAACATGAGATATGGGATTTGTTAATCTTTTTATAAATAATATAGGAAAGTGGTAAATTATACAGACTCTTTGTGTGTCTCTTTGTATGTTTTCACCTGTAGATACCAAAGAAAAAATTGTCAATTTATATATTAAATTATGTAATTGCTTGATATATCTTGTTCGCAGTGATTATTTTTTTTATACCTATTTTGGATGAATTGAATGCTACATTTGCAATATTAAACTAAATGCAAGAGAGACAGTACTGCAATAGTATAGCAGAAATATTATTGACCCAGGAAGCATGAACATTTTCTTTTTATTGAGGATACATTGTTTTAATTGGAAAATTTAAGCCTTTATAATTTCAATTTGTAGCCAGAAGGCTCTCTTCTTTGAAGATGGCTGCTGCACAATTGTAGCATATTCCTGGTTTATTCTGACGTTTGTTGCTGTGGGGTTGAGATAGCTTCTGGTGACTTATCATTGTAGTATTTCTACAAGTATGTTTGCCTCTGCTCATATGTTGAGGCTGCAAACAAGAACTGACGCCAAAAAACAAGTTGGATCATCAGCCACAAGATATAAAAAAGAATAACAATGGCCGTGTGTGTGTGTGAGGGTGGGTGACACAGATTTACATGTGGTAGTATTGTTGAAGACTGTTACCATTAAGCCATAAGGATCAGCGCCAATTTCGTGCATGAAGTGCCATGTGTCTAGACAAATAGTTTGTACTCTTTTTTTGATGCAATCTACATGCTGCCGGATTAGCCTCATAATCAGCAAAATTGTCTTCTGTTGCCTGTAGAATTAGATAAATCAGGAGCTTGAAACCTTTTCAAAACTGCACTTTCAGAAAAAAATCTGATAATTTTGTTTAAGGCAACTGCTACAGATGTTGTAACTCTTTCTTAAAGCTCATTGTAAGCAAATTGAAGAATGTACACAGTATGTTGTTAGAGAGATGAAGTAAGTTTGAATTCACTGTATCAGAAAATAGTGAATTTGCCGCATTCTAAATAATGGATGAAGTATTGCATGTTTCGAAAAAGGTGATCAAAGGAAATGGTGATTATTCAGAGTTTTAATGTTTAATTGAATTTCTAATGAGAAATTAAGTCTTGTTAGAAACATTTTGTAACTGGGAGCCATGTTTCAATTTCCGATTAACACTTTGATTAAATGAAGTTTTTCCGTCGACATCTTTCTGCGCCCCAATACAAGGGGCCATGTGCCAGCTCCCGTGTTTATATGTTGTTGATATACTCAAAGATTATGCAGGAGATAACTTTAATGAAGCAGGTGCTCCCAGACTCATCGCAGCAAACTTGGTCTTTTTTTGCTGTTTTGTTTTTTTTACTATTTACGTAGTCTTTGGCATGAGGAAGCACATTGAAAACAATAGCATTTTATTGTGCTAATCTCTTTTGGCTCAGAATGCCATCTTGTGACGACTAATTTCACTTTGTCTCACTGAATTCTTTTTGCATTTTAGTCCTAATCTCTTTTGGCTCACAATGTTCTTTTGTGACGACTAATTTATTATGTCTTACTTATTTTTTTTCCAGACCACACAGTAGTTGAATGCCATGGCTCGCTGTATCTCCCCACTTGTCCACAGTCTGGTGTTTGTAATCCTGTGTCAGCAAGGTAACATATCCACTGCTAATGACACCTATTTGTGTCCACTACTCTGCCAGTCAGTTCTTGCACCAATGAGTACTATCAGTCCATTCATTCACTTGATTTACCAGTAGTTTCTATCAACTTTTTTGTAACCCTTTGAGAGATATTCAATACCTATAGGGAAAAAAAAAAACCAAATTAATCTTTGATCCATTATTTTTGAAAAATGCTGATATTGTAAGTTTTTATATAAAAATTCTAAATTTTTAACTACCGGTACATATATCGGAGATGGATAAGATAGTTTTGTTAGAGGGCAATGCCCCAAAAAATCCCATGAATCCAAAATATATAAAGAATACATGAATGCATCTCTGGTGATAATATTGCTCAAGCAATTTTTCACTTGTAAAAAGTTAACGCTTTAATGTCAAATCTTGTATTGATTGCATTGACTTCTCCCAGAGTTTTTCTGATAAAATATCAAATAAAAGTTGAAATGTGACTTGGTACATGTGTTTTTGAAATGCTAGCTGAGGGGTATTTCTCAGACGAGCATGAAGCAGCCCCACCAATTGTAATTAGGCCCTCACTGTGCGATAACTGCCTCCCTGCTCATAACATGTGATTTACACTCCTATTCTGCTAATTGATCTTGCTCAAAATTTCATTAGCCAACATCAAGTTTTACAAATTTTCAAGAGCATAATGTAATTTTTGGGTAAATGTTTTGTATATTTAGAGCAAATCATTGCACAGTTTTAAAATTTATGTGATGTTTAAGTATTTTCTGTAAGAGTAATGCCATCATATCACAACTTTAGGTGCTTCTGCATCAATTATCCTGATAGCTTTAATCAACAGATTTTCCCCCCAAGTTATTTAAACATTTCAAATCTCGTAATGTACGTGTTTGTAGCCATAGGAATGATTGTATATGATATATTAAATCAATTGTGTAATGTTGTGACTCAATGAGTTTGTTGAATCATCAATGTTTCAAAAGATAAGAACATTTACTAATTGTATGTTTTCACACAACAGTAAGGATACGTATGAGCTATGTTATATATTTATGTATAATAAAAAAAGATTTAGCCAAATTCCACATGAATATCAAAACCATGAAATTTCACACAAGGTAAAATTATCATGAATTCAAAATCTTTATATAAAATTCAAATCTTTGCTCTTTTCATGAGAGATACTGTATTCACATAAGTCAATAGTTTTGAGATTCACATGCAATAAAATATACATAAATTAAAAACTCTCACATGGCATTTATATACATGTATTTCACGTGAAACTCCTGTGTGGTGGGCTGGCACAACTTGACCTGGTACAAGATCAGATTTGACACTAGGCAAGGGGGGGGGGCTTCCTGAAAGTCTTGGGGGAGCTGATCTGCAAGTGCTGTATAGACAATACAGAACTGTTTTCCATATCAGCTCGTAAATTGTGGTCCATGGCACTGCCATGCTTACTGACCCCTGTCTAGGTTACAAGAGTTTGATGCAAAACACAGCCACAGAACACATGTTTTCCTTGAATTTAACACAGAGTCCTGTTCTTTGACAGGCATGTGAGCTTTAGTACAGACGCATGTTGTGGTAACATGATAGACTAATGAGAAAGCTTTGTAGGAATGTTAGAGACTTTCACCATGGGGTAGGGGTAATTAAAAGTGCACCCTATGTATGATTACTTTGTCATATTTATTGCAAAATATGAAACGAAATATGCAACCGTTGATTAAAGACATGCAGTAATGTTTATTCAGAATATTTAAAACACATTGCTGCTTTCATTCGTTGCTGCGTTCCCATGCATAAAGACACGAAATAAACAAACTCAAAAGTTCATGCTATGGTAATTATTGAAATTATCCAGACATTGACTTAATGGAACTGGAATTGAATTGTTTTTTAAGATGTAGCAAAATAAGAGAATTTTACCTTGCTTATCTGTATTTTATTTTTAATGTTATTTTTTAATGCAATTTTTATGATTCATTTTTATTAAAATGGCTACTGTATTAAATTTTTCTGGCATTTTGGTCATGTTGGCCAGGATATAAAATTTTGGTGATTTATATAGAATAACCAAAATAAAAATGGATCGATCAATTTAGTTCTTCAGTACAATTTGATCAATCTGCATGATCAATAGATAAAAAGCATTAATTCTATATGGCCAATATAAATTATTGTATTGTATTGATATATCTAAGTAAAGTGCAAAATGTCTAGTAGGATGATACTGAGGTAATGCTTATGTATAAGTTTTATGTTTTATTTTCAGTGTTCGGAGGCCAAGATTTGCTGGAAGGACCAGAAAGTGTTAAGTCCACAATTGGAGGTCGAATATTACTGAAGTGTATTGTAAAGAATCGCTCTGGAATCGTACAGTGGACGCAGAATGGATTTGGTTTGGGGAACGATAGGGACTTACCACCTTACCCGCGTTATAGAATGGTGGGAGAAAGGAGAGAGGTCAACAATGATGTCATAGGTAGGTGGCAGCACCAGTGATAAGTGATGTCATAAAAAGTAACATGCTGCAATCACTGGTAATCAGTAGGAAAAGGTACTAAATGTAGAAGTTATTTGATGAAATGAGACCGCCTTTGTTGTTACCATTTACTTAGCTTACGGTGATGCTATTGATAGCTGTCTTCTGTGGAAACTGTTTTGATGCTTTGTTTCGCTGATTGACTTGGACTGAGTCATTCAATACCCAGAATGCCTCAGTAATTCCCTACACCTGTCTGGCGTGTCGCTGAGGAGAGAGCGCTCTCCTGAGTGACTGCCAGACATCTCACTATGTGTGTGTTGTCATCCCGTGACGCTGATCGCCGCGTCAGCTCCTATAGGCCAGGAATCCTTGTCATAATCCCTGGAATACCAGGGTACTCAGAATAAACAGAAATTAACTGTCATCTAACAGGGAGGGGGCCTTTGTATGTCAGATTATGAGATATCAGAGTGGATTATTATACTTACCTCAAAGTCTACTCACCTCAACAGCCACTTACTACAGAGTCAAAAGGGAAACAATTACCATGTGCTTGCACGTTGCAGAGAAATATTTTGCTGTGTAAAAAAATAGTTAATAAAAGATTGATTGATGATTGTTGACATAACATAAATTCCCCGTTAGTTGGTGTATTATAGAAAAACACCCTATTACATGGAAATATTCTTCAAATTTGCTCATCTTCCTAATTATTCTAGTGCTAACTCCTACAGATAATAAAGCACCTGGTACAAAATGCTCTGCAAACACTGGCTTTATGCATTTGTAAATTGATCATACTGTTTGATCCTACATATTAACCATCACTCATTTGTTGCAGAGGAGTTCAGTCTGGAGATTACAGACGTCCAACTAGTGGATGATGGGAAATACAATTGTCAGGTGACCCCAACAGATGATGACCCCAGAGTGTTGCTGAGTGATGAGGTCACTGTCACAGTCATAGGTAAGTCATTTATAAGTGTAGTAGTTTGTAGACAAAGTCATGTATAAGTGTGGTGGTGTGTAGACAAAGTCATTTATAAGTGTGGTGGTGTGTAGACAAAATCATGTATAAGTGTGATGGTGTGTAGACAAAATGAAGACAAAGTCATTTATAAGTGTGGTGTGTAGACAAAGTGTTGACAAAATCATTTATAGGTGTGGTGTTGTGTAGACAAAGTGTAGACAAAGCCATTCATAAGTGTGGTGGTATGTAGACAAAGTCATTTATAAGTGTGGTGGTGTGTAGACAAAGTGAAGACAAAGTCATTTATAAGTGTGGTTGTGTGTAGACATAGTCATTTATAAGTGTGGTGGTGTGTAGACAAAGTCATTTATAAGTGTGGTGGTGTGTAGACACAGTCATTCATACACATTAGTCTGGTGGTGTGTAGACAATGTCATGTATAAGTGTGATGGTGTGTAGACATAGTCATTTATATGTATGGTGGTAATAGACAAAGTCATTTATAAACATTAGTCTGGTGGTGTGTAGACAAAGTCATGTATAAGTGTTGTGGTGTGTAGACAAAGTGTTGACAAAGTCATTTATAGGTGTGGTGGTGTGTAGACAAAGTGAAGACAAAGTCATTTATAAGTGTGGTGGTGTGTAGACAAAGTCATTCATAATTGTGATGGTGTGTAAAAAAGTGTTGACAAAGTCATTAATTATAAGTGTGGTGGTGTGTAGACAAAATCATTAATTATAAGTGTGGTGGTATGTAGACAAAGTCATTCATAAGTGTGGTGGTGTGTAGACAAAGTGTTGACAAAATCATTTATAGGTGTTGTGGTGTGTAGACAAAGTCATTCATAAGTGTGGTGGTGTGTAGACAAAGTCATTTATAAGTGTGGTGGTGTGTAGACAAAGTCATTTATATGTGTGGTGGTGTGTAGACAAAGTCATTTATAAATATTAGTCTGGTGGTGTGAAGACAAAGTCATTTATAAGTGTGGTGGTGTGTAGACAAAGTCATTTAAAAGTGTGGTGGTAATAGACAAAGACATTTATAAACATTAGTCTGGTGGTGTGTAGACAAAGTCATGTATTAGTGTGGTGGTGTGTAGAAAAAGTGTTGACAAAGTCATTTATAGGTGTTGTGGTGTGTAGACAAAGTCATGTATATGTGTGATGGTGTGTAGACAAAGTGAAAACAAAGTCATTAATAAGTGTGGTGGTGTGTAGACAAAGTGAAGACAAAGTCATGTATATGTGTGATGGTGTGTAGACAAAGTGAAGACAAAGTCATTAATAAGTGTTGTAGTTTGTAAACCAAGACAATTTGAAAGAAAAGAGGTTTACCTCTAATGATGGAATAGATATGATTACATCTTTGTATGTTATTTAACTTGTATCTTTCTTTTGTTCAGCTCCTCCAAACCAGGTCCTGATAGATGGAGGAGACATCAAGTCCCTGGTGCTGGGGGTCCCCACCAACATCACGTGTAGAGCGGACGGAGGAAAGCCTGCCCCCGAGATGCTGTGGTAGGTCCATCTTTCATGTCTTCCCTATACCATGTATTAGCAGAGGTGCCATTAGGTCTTTATGTGTCTGTTATGTCCTCTATCTGTTATGCAGTGCAATATGGAAATCCATATAAGACATATACTAAGGTTTCATCAGTATTTGTTGAATACCATTATTCATGGAGTTTGTTGTTGAGCTGATCCACAAAATTAAATTTTCATTGAAATTCAATGTATATTTAATTAATAACACATTGAATTGATAATATATTCAAAATATGATCATGATGACTGTTTTAAAGTATTCCATGCATCATGGACATATACTCAGAGGGATGATTATGAATATGTTTGTATTGTAGGTATAAAGAGGGGACTGGAAGGATTACAAACAATACATACACAATAGCTACGACCAATGAACTCACCAAGGTTACGGATGTTATCAGCATTGTGACCTTGAAAGCGACCAATGCTGACCATGAGAAGAGAATCGAGTGCCGGGCCACTAATGAAGCTCTGCGAGAACCATTGAGCACCTATGTGACTCTAAACGTACAGTGTAAGAAGTCTTATCACATGTTACTACAAAACTTGATAAACTCTATAATGTAAAAATGGTTTTCATTCTTCAGAACCCTGAAGCACTTACATGACTTTAAACATACAACATAGGAAGTTTTAACACATATAATATATCAACCTTGATAAAATCCATAATGCAAAAAAACCAAAACTCAGTCTTGGCGAGGTGTACTAGTATTGTGGAGCAGCGTGTAATGAGACGTGACAGAGAATTTTGAGTTTTGCTTTGATTTGCAGATAAACCCAGAATCAACATGAGTCATAACATAAGCCGACCAATGAGAGAGAATGACTATGTCAGGTTCTCTTGCGACGGGGACGCCAATCCGCGAGAAGTCCACTGGAGGTATGTCTGTGGTCCTTAATGTCCAACTCCATTCATCATAGCAGCCTACACAATGTCGATACATATTACATAACACTGCAGCTATTGTTTTCTTATAAGGTGCATATGATTATCATCACATGAAGAAAATTCATATTTGCTTAAACTCAAATGTATCTTGAGTGTGTTTGTTCATTTTAGTTCGATATGAATACTTCATTATGGATTTTATTTAAAACAATTTCATGTTCAAACTTCACATGAATTCATGTGAGATAACTGAGTGAGCTAATGATTGATTGTGTGTTTAGGTGGTTGAGGAATGGACACACTATCGGAGGACAGACACGCAGCTATCTTGACATTGCCCAGATTTCCAGCGACTATCATCAGAACACTATAACCTGTGAGGCAACTAATATCATCGGCAGCACTGTTGCAGAAATCACGCTGGACATTCTCTGTGAGTCGCAATCCTACTGATATATGAACCAGGTTCTCTCTAAACTCTGTGAGTCGCAATCCTACTGATATATGAACCAAGTTCTCCCTAAACTGCTCCCTGACGCCATGCACTCGCTTATACTGAAATATATCAGACCTTCAAATTAATCTAATCCTCAATACACTGGATATAGCCTGAGAGTGTGTTATCTAGGTTTCTGGGAATTTAATGGAGTTCTCCATGTCAGGCTGATCAGTGACTCACGTCTGATGGTCATCAGAGACCAGCATCTAGATCACTATTACAGTCCTACATTTAGGTTCCTTAGGATAGCGCCACCTCCACAGATAGTATCGGAGGAAATCAGACCAGAACAAAGCATGCACACTCTGCATCTAGAATCTCTTTTCTCACATATTTTACGAGTCCCTTATCAGAGCTTTCTATTTTGATCTGTCATAAGATATTTGCTGTGTTTGGTTGCATTGTTTTTTTTGAGACATGTTGACCATAGCCAATGAATTACTTCACAGCTATTATTCTGTCAGCCCATGCTGTGTCTGATGTTGTCATTTATGTACAACAAGCAATTACATGGCATTTAAAATGGACCCAACTTCCTCTCCATAGTTGGTTTTGTTGTTCCTGAAATGATGCATACAAAATGCTAATTAGTGGTGATGGAGATAAGGATTGGTGCAGGCCTATCAACCGATTGACAAGACCATAAAGGCCTGGAAACTCAGCAGTTGGGCTGCCCAAGGAGTGTTAACTTTTTATGACACTTCCAATTCTCGCAACTTGAAACAATCATCAAGATTAAAGCAACCAGTTCCTTGAAGTCAATAACTTTTTTTTTTAGACTAATTTGAAGTGTATTTATAAATCTCCTGCATGCAAGGGAATTATTTTATGGAGATGCTAATCCCCCTGTCTTTTGTTGTAAATTCTTCCCACTCAGTGAATTGATTAAGCAGTTGATATTGAATTCTTGTACTAACTCTATTTTTTTTATCTCCCGCAGATGAACCAAAGTTTATTGGGGTCAACCAATATATTCCAGTTGACCTGAATAAATCTGTGACCTTGACCTGTAATGCGACTGGTAACCCCCAACCCCAGATCCGGTGGCGGAGGTCTGACAGCCAGAGCCCCCTCAGTGAGACCACGACCCTCACCCTCTCTAGGATCGGCAAGGAAGACCTTGGCATGTATATCTGTGAGGCCAGCGCTCTGTATGGGGCTTTCACTACCAAGAAACTTGATGTCTATCTTCTTCTCAAAGGTACGCCCAGCTAAATGGTATATATCAATTGATTTTTCTCCCTCTCACCAGGAGATCACATTGTTGCTTTTTAAACAAGCTGAATAACAACAAACAAAAATATCTCAAAACCCTTCTTCTTCTGTTTTTTTTAAACACTAATTAACAAAAATGAAAGAATGGGATCCTTCTTGTTACTATTTCTGATTTGTTTCATGTGATAATAAGCTATTGTAATTGAGTTACCTATCAATCAAGACAATTATAACTTCAAGATGTAAAGGGAAGCTAATGGTTTTTTTTTTCAAAGGAGTTAGTAGAGATAATAGTAAAAATAAAGTGGAACAAAACATGAAAGCCTTTATCTTTAAAAATAATAATTTTGAAAAACTTGGAATACCTATTTGTGTATAGTTGCATACTGTATGTTTATTCTTCCCTGGCCATTTTGCCAAAATTTTTGGTTAAAAAAATATCTTTTATCTGTACTTTATTAATCACAATGTGTGATCGTAATATCTCACTCCTATATCCACACAATGCATTGATTAGAATTGATTAATTTAGGTCCCCCTGAAATCAAGAGTAAGCTCAAACAGTTTGCTGAGCCGGACCTGGATGGGAAGGTCTCCTGTCTAGTACGCTCTGTTCCGTACCCCGACCAAATTCTGTGGATCAGGAACAAGAAGATCATTGACTACGCCCAGTCCGGGCGATACTCCATCACCCAGACACAGATGGCAGATGGGGTGGAGAATATCCTCCACATATCTCACCTGACCCCCAGTGACTTTGGGGAGTACATCTGCACTGTGTTTAATGGCTACGGAAATGACACAAAGACCATCGTACTAGCAGAGACAGGTCAGTTTCACCTTATCCAGATACAAGTCATTGTCAGATGCACATAAAAATATTGCTCATAAGTTAAAGTACAAAGTTTTCTTGTTCTGTTTACAAAATACATGTATGTTTCTCTGTTTAATAAACATTAAAAGTCAGTTTCTAGATATAAGTCATTGCAAAAAGCACATTAAAACATGGCTCATAGATGAAAGTGCAAAGTTCTTGTTCTGTTTTCTATATATATGTATTCTTATGCTTTAGAAACATTAAAACAAGCTTGATTGTCTGTAGATAAGCAGGAAAGCATGGCTATAGATGGTCAGGTCTCCCAGTACTCACTTAATGGACCTATTTTCTTTATAACAGAGAGCCTCCATCTGAGTTACATCATCGGTGCAGTCTGTGGCGGAGTGGCTGTCCTTTTGTTTATCGCTGGAGCCTGCATTCTGTATCACCGATTTAAATCTTCTGACAATGGTATAAACACTTGTCTGTTTGCAGCAGAAATGCTCCTCTTTTCTGTTTAATTTGCTGTGATTTGTTCCTGTAAATTTTAGGTGAAAACAAAGATATCATTAAGGAAGGTGTTGAAACCGATAGTAAGCATGCATCATCACACTCCTCACTGTTACACAATCTCTGGGTGCAGGCTTAGTTCGCTCTCTTTCATGTTCACTGTGTTTTAACTGAGCAGATTCTCACAGTTGATAGTTTTCCTTTAAATAGACTTCATTTATTTGTGATTTCAGAATCTTATGCAGAAACCGACAGCCACACAGAATTCAAGAAACGAGAAAAGTCTGATTCGCCGTCAGATTTTACTAAATCCACGTTAATGGATGAATGGAGACAGAATCTCAACTATCACTGCCCCACAGAATTTGATGAAGTAAACAACATCAATAATGTCTATAATGTAAGTGTTTCGAATCTAATCCACTCAACTGAAGAGAGATAACTCTAACACACCTTTAAGTACATGCTTGGAAGCTCACTTTTGCTCTCTATAACTTTAAGTAATTTCAGATTCATTTAATTCAGTGCACTGAAGAGAGATAACTCTTACGTACTGTGGAATCATTAAAATTCGTGGTGGCTAAATTTTCGTGGTATACAAGGGTAGCCCTATCCCACGAATTTACATCCTCCACGAAAACAAATTTTGAATGGGTTAGTTTTCTTACTGAAGCTGAAAATCGAAGCAACCACGAGATTACATCCCCACGAACGACCTAAAAACCCGCAATCCGCAAAAATTGGTATCCACAAATTTAAATGATTTCACAGTACCCTAGTACATGCTTGGTACTTCACTTTAACTCTCTTAAATTACAGGACCCCAGATTAAACACCAGTGGGTATGGTACATTAAAGTCTGACAATATCATCAATGGGTATGAGAATCACAATGGGCACCTGTTCAGTGACTATACCCACAGGAGTGACGAGTCATTCCCAGTGGAAAAGTGAGTGACACAGGAAGACAATTAATTTTTTATTTTTTGTTGATGAACATTTTCGAAGGATATCTTGTTTGTCAAAATAATTAAATAGAATTTTTAATATGAAATGAAGTTAATCTTAAAATATGATGTTGGACAAACAGTATTACATGTATTTTATTGGCATGTAATTGGAATTAGAGTTTGATTAGTACATGTATTAGAACTAAAATACATGTACACATCAATTCAAATGCAACTGTGATTTTTAGACCAAAATCACTGAGGGAAATCTATATTGTTGAGTTATACATGGACAAGTTTTTCACATTGATTGTAGAATCAAAACTTAATCAACAATTAAACTGAAAACATTCAACATTTTTGATAATTACCATATGATTTTTCCCAAAAATCTAGACTGCATTAGATGTGTTATTGTAACTTCATACTGTTTATTATAGATGGACATTAAAACGTCTAACTGCATTGTTTTTTAGTATGAATGGCTACAACACCACAAACTATGGAACCAGTACGTTTCGAAGTGGGTCTCGGACAGACTTCATGAAACCTGATTACAGTGGTGACCCCTACCGGCTACCACCTGCCAACCTGTCAACCACACAGCTTGCCACAAATGTATGAGAGCGGTGTTGTTACCGCTGGATAATACCTTATCATCTGTCATACACCACAGCTCATAGAAAACCAGGATGGCTGGTCCATTAGTACACATACAATGCAAGTACTTCATCTGCTTTCCATTTACGTGCCGAAGATGAAGAAATGACTTCTACCATGTAGATGTGAAAGTGCGTGAGAAATCTTGACTCATTCGATGCGCTGGTTATACCAGTAGTGATGTCGGGAAGAAAAAATTTCCAACTGAACTGGATGAAATCCTTAACTCTGACCATGAAAAAAGTCAAGGGGTTATTAACAAGAAATGGACTTGTAAATTGTCTGTTGCTTTGTTTGTGTATGTGATATTTCATGGTGTGTGTAGTTGGCTGTACATTATAAATGCAGTCTCTGATACACAGAGAGATCAACAGTTTAGTCAGAGGCATGCTGGTCTTGGTCGTGTTTCGATATTCTTTGGTTTTCAGAAAAACACTTTAGTGCTATCTCATGTTCTTATGTGTGTTTTTATGTTACAGAAGCTCTAATACAGTAGAAAGTTTACATCTATTTTTGCCAAGCAAAATCATTGGATTTGAATCAAAGGGGTTTTTTGTCATAGGAAATCTAGGTGCTTTGTGGCCTGTTGTGTTTGATCTCTGATCTGCCAAGAACCAATGGTCCGACAGCACAGACATTGGTTGTAGAACTTGTAAAACATTCCAGTTATTTTACAGTTTAGTGCCCTTTTTAGGTGGAATTATTTTATTTTGTATCATTTCTTCATCTTGTATTCAGATTAGCCATATGTGTGATATGCATGAAGTTTTTTATTCTGTTGAAACAAACTGCTGACATCCATAGAGATATAGGATCACAGATCACAGGACCTAGGCATTGATCACATTAACACATAATGGTGACAACTCCACACAAAGAAAAGCCACATTACCACATAAACAGAAGCCAATACATTCAGACAATAACCACATCAACACACAGTGGCGACAACACCAAAGAAAAAGTAACCATAATTACCCCTGGCACAGCAGCCACATCAATAATACAGATAGCAGCCACATCAACACAAAATGGTGACAGGACCACACAAAAACTGACCACATTGTCATAAACAGTGGCCATATCATCACAGAAAGAAGACTACACTACAAAAAATAGGCTCACCATCATGCACACAAATTATTGCCATATCATCACAAAATCTACACATATGGTATAGACATTTTAAAATATAGTTGGGTCCCAAAACAAGAGTAATTCCTAACATGTTCCTACCACTGTCACAACACGTGCAGATATTACCACTCATGTCACCTAACTTCACATGGCACCATATCGCCATATGTCACACTTATCTCACCATATGTCACTACACACACACATTGTGATGTGGTTCCTGTCATAGTGTGTCCTAATATGATGCTTGATCAGTGTTTTACATGTACTCTATGCATATATATATATATATGTATCAACCCTGAACGGACACAAAATCACCGGTGATTATACCACAAGCGGTGAGAGGAATTCAGAAACAACTCACAATTCTAGTCAAACTACTCATTGATAGCAAGGAAACATTCTACCTAGATATATGTACTTTCAGTTAAAGATTTCAGAAAACATTTTCTTGAATGCATGAAAAGTTTTCTCTGCTTAGACAATGGCGGTGTGCAATTCTTGTTACTTTCTGTTTTGTGAATGGTATTACTAACAGTGTTCATGGAGTCGAGTTCAGTCCCATTTGTTTTTATTTTATTTGTTTGAATGTGTTATAGTCATTTGGGAGAGAGAGAGAGAGAGAGAGATTAAAATGTCACGAATTTTTACTGTCTTTTATATTACCTTTTTGAAGAACAAAAAAAATGTCCATGTTCATGGAAATGAGTGATATATTTACTTGTAAACTACTGTTTCATTTTCACTTGTCTAGAATGTTTGAGATCACAAATCAAATGAACATATTTATAAACAAGATTGAGAATAAATAAAATCTTGTCTAAAGAATAATTGTATGCTTTCTTTTTACTATTTATTATTCCTGTCAAAGAACTAATGGTAGTAACAAATAACAAATTTCACCTACCTGAGCAACAATAACCATGAATATTTTTATCTACTGTAGAATCATTTAATTTCGTGGGGGCCAATTGTCGGTTTTTTGCTTGTTCGTGGGGATGTAATTTCGTGGACAAGTCAGTTTGGTAAACCAAATCTTTTATAATTACTTTTCGTTGAGGATGTAAATTTGTGGGCGATAGCTACCCACGAATACCACGAAAATTGAGCCACAACGAATTCTAATGATTCCACAGTATTTACTCCCAACTTGTTTTATTTATTCATTCCTATGTAAAAGTCAACCCCCAGTTGTGATCCCACCCTACCCCTTGGGATCATGATTTAAACAAACTTGGATCTACACTACCTGAGGATGCTTCATCAAATTTTTAATAATTCTAAATTGTCTCACCTTGAAAAAGATTTTTTTTTATATTTATCCCCATGTAAAAATTCATCCCCCATCCATTGTGGCCTCACCCTACCCGGGGATCATGCTGTGAACAAACTTGAATCTACTCTACCTTAGGATGCTTCAACACAAGTTTCATGCAGCCTTTTTGGACAAATGATTTTTGAGAAGATGTTTTTTAAAATATGCCAACAAAGTTTCAATAATTTAAAAACTGTATCTCCTTGAAAAAGGGTGTGGCTCTTCATTTGAACGAACTTTGATACCCCTCGCCTAGGGATACTTTGTGCCAAGTTTGGTTGATATTTGTTCTGTGGCTTTGAAGAAGATAAATTTTTTAATAAATCTTAATTATCTTTCCTTGAAAGAGGGTGTGGCCCTTCATTTTAACAAACTTAAATTACCTGCACCCAAGGGTGCTTTGTGCATATATTTATTGAAATTGGTCCAGTGGTTATGGAGAATAAGTTGAAAATGTAAAATGTATGTACAGACAGATGGACACTGGACAAAAGGTGATCAGATTCAGGTGTGATTGACTTGGCCTGGCTTTAAATCTATTTAGCTCCTATGTTGGATTTTCTGTTCTTTCCAGTTACACTCTGTTTAGATGATCTAAATACTTTTAGCTTCAGTTTATTTTACAGTGTATTTAGTACAAATCCATACTCGTAAAAATGCATATATGATGCATCACAAATTTTCCAATAATCTCTAAATTTGTAAAAAAACAAAAAACAAAAAAAACAAAAAAACAAAAAAAAAAAACAAGAAAACCCAAAACAAACGATATTTCTGTTGCAAAACACATTTTTCCTGTTACAGGCGTGTACGGTTCGTATCCTGGCGTCATGGGTTTCCGATAGTCTAACACTAAACGCTGCTTATAATGACTGTCTCTTTTTTTAACAATTTTTAAACTAAATCATTTTTAACCTTAGACATATCATCGAAAATTGCCGATACAAAATCAAAGTTAGTCGACATCATATGCAATTTCTAGCTATAAATAAACTGGATGCCACATTTGACCAAAGAAAATGTGGTTTGGTTTGAACATATTTTATTGTATATTTTTATACAATGGGATTGGGCACAAGTTCCATAACTTATTAAGCCCTCTCCCTACAAAAGTTTTTAGAAAACATGTTATAAAGCATAGTAAAAGGTCACATATTTAAAACAGATGCAATATATATATCACATACATTACTAAAGAAAATGTGCGTCATGTGTTTCCGATAGTATGTTTCATCAACAATTTTTTTCAATAATGTGGCATAACCTTTGTAATATATTCTTTATCATCTTTAGTTCTTTTCTAAGCCTTTTATTTCAACGTAAATCGTCCAGATATTTAATTTTCCCCATAACTTCATAACATCAATTATGATTATACCAATACCGTCATTTGTATAGGATTATTAATAACGTTTTTATTTCAGAAGAAGCTTAATTTATAGCGCTCCTAGGATTGCAAACTAAGAAAAACTTTACAAAGTCATATGATAATTTTAGCATGTAAATACGTCATCAGAGGTCTATTTGACCGGACGATAAGTAATTTTAGATTCTGTGATATTGTAGTTAGGATTTTGGGACAATTTTAGTGACTTTAATTTAAGTAATAGTAAAAATTAGTTTTTTTATGAGTCTCTTTGAGTAATCGTGTGATTTTAATCATTTCACACAGCATAACTTTGATATATAAAGATGAAATGAGATTTCGTACATCCGGTGTCCGAAGTAATTAGGAAAATGACGTCATTTTGGAGAAAACTCACGCGACTAAAATAAACTATCGGAAACACATGACTATCGGAAACATACAAAAAAGACTTGATTTAGACTGGATATTTAATGCTATTTGTAATTTTATGTGCACAAACTGTTTTTACGGAAGCCTATTAAGCTCAATTTTAAGAAATAATAAAAGAGTTAACTCGTGGTAACAAGTTAGTATCTCGTTATAACGAGTTGTATATCATTATAGTGAATTAATTATTTCGTTAGAACAAGTTAATTATCTTGCTATAACGAATAAATCATCTTGTTATAACAAATTACATGTAGTTCGTACCTCATTATAAGGAGTAAGGATCACGTTATAAAAAATTACTATCCGAGTCACTATAACAAATAATTATCGTGTAATAACGATAAATTCCTCTTACATTGTATTATATTTACATTTGCAAATATGTTTCCTTATATGAACCTATGGAATAGCGAAAACGTTCAATTCTGTATGAACTTTTTCATGACGTCACAATGCTCATAGCACGCGCTTATCGCTTGTCGCTTGGATTATTGTAAACATAAAATCTGGGTAATTTTAACTATGGAAGGGAATTACCGCCAAAATTCTATGTATCTTGCTTTTATTCTTATTATGCTTACTTCTTTATTCTTCATTACATTTACACTTGCATGTCACTTTATTGTTTTCATATTCATGCTTATTCAATTTCACTTTAATTCTTTTTGATCCTTCATTGTTTGATTAATTCTATGTTGCAACATTGTCGTCTTATTCGTGTAAATTCTTTCTTCTATCTCTGTTACAAACGTGAATTCAAACACGCAAACCATAAATCACTTTAAATAAAGACGAATACAAGTTGCATGAATTTAATGCTGCATTATGACGCCAGGCGGCAGTGTGCGCGCTACAATTGCTGCTCCCCGAAAAAACCCCCCAAAACAACGTAGCTAGCTAAATGTGGGATGTTTCGCACCATGACATTTCGCTCCAATGTTTATATGTTCAGATCAAGAAATGGAGGGGAGGTTTATGTACTAAGGGATAATTTATAATTTTGTTTGCCGGGTAGGGGGTGGGGGGTAGGTCGAGTTCTATTTTCAGAAAGTTTACTATGTGAATTTAAAAAAGTTTGAATTTTCAAGGGTGGTGGGGTGACTGGACCCCCCTCCTAAAATAAAATAAAATTCTAAGTCTGCGCATCAGTTGTTTATATGAGACGATATAATCTTACAGTTCTCATAATTAGCACCCGTATCATCGCAAGCTTGATATGGGTGTCGGTCAATTCAACTCTTCATTTAATGAAGACCAGTTGACAGGTAGACATGTATGAGGTTCATGTCTCTAAGTTACATGTATCATAGCTTAAACACTTTCAAATCTAAACATGGACATTCAGTTACATGTACATGATTTATATTAAAATAAACAAACCTACAATAAGCATGGCTGTGAATGATACATACACATTTTTATCACTTCGAAAATTTGTGTAAATAAGAAGCATACATTATTTATGTTTTGTATTTTAGAAGAAAAAAAATATTTTATTTAGAACTTTATATAAGAATTTTTATTAAGATTTTGATTTAGATTTTAAACCAAAACGTATAAACAGTCATATCACATATTAATTTTACCGCGTATACGTATATTTACTTCTGCGACTCCACCGCTCTGTGCCGAATCGCAAGAATATAAAATCGCGTGCACCAAACTTTGTTTTCATATCATAAGTTCAAAACTTTTAGAAAAATAAGTGAGATTTTAAAACCTGCAGTTTTAAGTTTTTTAACCCGGAATTTCACGCGGATATTAATTCATCGCATTTAATCAGGGATACACAGTACTGTAGCCTAACGAGAGGTGATAGTGATTCATGCAAGTGATAATTTTCACACGTACTAGAGTACAGGAAAAGCTACTTCTAAGCATTTCGTACCCCAGTCCTTTTATTGTTTTTCAAAAACATCTTTAAATTTGGTTTAAATTTATTTCTATTTCATCTACATGTTCCACGGGTACCTCTGGACAGAACCGTGCATCACCCCACCTCTTTTCACCTCAAATGAAAATAAAGTCCTGTCGACAAGTACTTATGACATGTTCCTCTTCTAAAAATTGACCGTTCCAGTGCAAATAATTTGTTACTGCATATATATACGGTACATTGCATTGCGGATCTAGAATGAGATCAGATCCACACCCCCCCCCCCCCCAATGGAAAATTCACACTTATTTAATCAACCAATAAAAAAATGATTTTTTAGAACCGCTCGGAGGCATTTTACATGTATACAAAAAAAAACGTATCTTTTTGAGTCTGCGTATACAGTGGCTTGTTAAAAGTTGACTATATTAACATGTATTTCATATTCCTATACTAAGCCCTTAATTTGAGATGTTTTCACGAATTTATTTTTATGCCAATTGTTAGTTTCGTTTTAATAAATCTTCGGGAGCAGCAATTGTAGCGCACACACTGCCGCCTGGCGTCATAATGCAGCATTAAATTCATGCAACTTGTATTCGTCTTTATTGAAAGTGCCTTATGGTTTGCGTGTTTAAATTCACGTTTGTAACAGAGATAGAAGAAAGAATTTACACGAATAAGAAGAGAAGATTGCAACATAGAAATAAGCAAACAATAAGGAATAAAAGAGAATCAAAGTGAAATTAGATAAGCATGAATATGAAAACAATAAAGTGACATGCAAATGTAAATGTAATGAAGAATAAAGAAGTAAGCATAATAAGAATAAAAGCAAGATACATAGAATTTTGGTGGTAATTCCCTTCCATATTTAACAGTTATGAACGATTTGTCTTTTTCAAACGTAAATATATATAAGTAATAAACAACAATGTTAAAAAGTTCACCGGGATATGAAGTTGGTTGGTACGTGATCAAATTTACTGAGAAGCCCTTCGGGCTTCACAGGATTTGATCACGTGACCGACCAACTTCAATTAAGTATTGAATCATTAGAACCGTTATAACAAGAGCTTGGACTTTGGGTAGTACGTGACAAACTCCGATTTGATGAAGGCGGGGTCTACTCGTTGTTTACTGTCCAGTCATTGGCTAATAGATATGAATACATTGAACGCAGTGACACTCGTCCGACCTTATCCAGGGATGTATATTTCGCTGAAACACCGTCAATTTCACACAGCAGAGCAGATCTTGGCAAACAACTTTCCGGTTTTGACAGTCTATGAATATTAATGAGCTTCTCTTAGCGAATTAGAAGAAAGGAGGTCAATATTTGAAATCTTGTTTTGATGAGTAAACTAGATAGTAACATCCCACCGAAAGTCCAAGCTCTTGTTAAAACGGTTCTATTTTTTGAAAGATGTGGTCTCATAACTGCAACGGTGTGTGCATACAAATTGAATAACGCGCGCAATTAACGGAAGAGCCATTGGAACAGCCGAAATTTGCTGACAAAAATAGTGCACAACGTTTTAATTTCTAATAACACAATTTTATTTTTCATTCTGTAATTTGATGAATTTACTTTTGGTATACTAAGAAATTAATCAATTGAATTCATTTAACTGTTAAAAAAAATTTACATCAATGAAATATTAATCAGCGTAAGCATAATATCGGGTCGTGATCCGGTTTGAAGTCGCGAGGAGAGTCAGTCATGATCTTCGAGAAATACTGAAGGAAGACTGACATTCTCTCACCAGAGGGCATGCTACACAAGTTTCGCTTACACCTCTGTCAACGCCGGAAAAATAGTCTGTCACATGATCAAAACAAGCATGGCGAGCACATGGCATTGTTGATTCGTTTCTTCTGTACAATCAGCTTGAAGGGGAGTCATCGACGGGTGAAGACTTTGATGACACGTTTAAAAACATCACAGGAGATGACATTGCTGCTGATTTATGTAAAATCATCGATAAATCGGTAGCGTACAGAAATTGATTTTTCAAAACATGTCAAACTAGATCATGTGATCATATTTTAATTTTTACCTCCGCAAAATAGTTCTCCCAGTAACGTTGAAATAAAAATAAATAAAGGCGTTAAAGATTTAACTTTAATTGTTTATAATCATATTCATTAATAAAGGGAATAACTACATAGATTTTAATTACATTTTGCCCATCGTTTAAGTTTGTACAAGAATCTTGTACATCGGGCGTTGACAGAGGAGAATGGAAGACTGAATGTATTGTGGTAGATCGGGATTTCGTTTATATTTATTTTTACTAGTATTCCGATCCCGATGTGATTTAATTCTGTTAGTTTGGTAACGCCCACTTTATATGATAGCCAATAACGTTAATGACAGTTGTCTATTGTTCTGTCCCATATATAAAGTCGTGTATCTTCATATTTGACGAGGGAGACAGCTGGTTTTGCTAGCTACTTTTCTCCGGATAGAGGGAGGGAGACAGCTGGTTTTGCTAGCTACTTTTCTCCTGAGTCCCCGTCTCGTCTGTCTATTTGAGGTCCTTGTTAAAGTTAGGTTTTAGGGTTGGGGGATTTTGAGTACTGTTCTTATTTTGTTATAATAAACTTTTAAAGGGTTGCTAATCTTGGTTTTCATTTACTTTGAGTTTTGGTTTATTATATCTGGTTTATCTATATTGAGAGTAAAGTCGTTTTAATACCTTATTTATAATTAGTAAAGTTTAAGTCTTAATGTAGATGTCTAATTCAGTCACAAAACAAAAATAAACACAACGCGAAGTACTGATAAAAACCAATACGGCACTGACCTGCTACAGTATTCATACGCACCAAATTTGGTGATTGGGTCTTCTGTGTTATGCGTAAATATCACTCAAAACAATCAATGCAATTTAATAGGGGGAAAGAAAGTGAATGTAAATATATCAAGATAATTCTCTTGTTATTACAATAATTTTGAAAAATTATCCTAATAAACAGTCGTTATTTTGAACTTCAATACAATAAAACAGTGAAAAAATTATATTACCGTTTGTTTCAAAATATATTAATTGCCATGTCTTGATTTGAAATATATTTTCATTCCTGTCTGAACAAGTATTGAAATTATTTAATTTCACCTAACTAAACTTGATTTTGAAACAGGGAGGACAAAATTGTAGGACTATTAATCCTTTAGTCACCTCTTACTCTCACATCAAACATTTTTTAAGTTTGAGTGTATTATTTTTGTATTCTTTACATGCATGTTTATTTATACAATTAATATGTTATTAATACTAAAATTAACTTATTATTTTTAACCCATGAACATTTTTATTTCCTTAAATTTCATGTTTCCGTTTATAATAAATAATTGTACAGGAAAATAACAGCACCTGAAATAAAATACCAGCATAAATTTCCTCAGATAGGTGATTTTTTTTTCAAAATGGAGCCTTTCATCCCACAATCGTAAGTGCATTAAAATGGTATCCTTTTTTAAATGTAGACATTAAGTGTACATCTTCTGTTTGACGATTTTAAATATTGTGAATAATTTAAATTAGAAACATATAAAGATAAGTTTCCAATATATACATTTAAATAACAACAGATGTGATGGAATGCAGCGCATGTCAGAATCAGTGTTTGTGGTACTGTGTCAGATAGTGGGGACCTCACAACAAGTGGGCATCAGAAGGGAGATCGAGGACTTCAGTGAGATGGTGATGAGACGAACGATACCTAATAATGCGCCCAATGAGATGGTGAGTGGAAGCTATAGAGAAGGATTCAGACTGAAGGGATCAGATGTGGACTATATGTACTGGCCAAACCACCACCGAGTGATCATGGACATGTCTCATTATTACAGCACAGCCAATACAACCTTCACTAACTCGTGCCAGATTCTCTCTGATAGTTCTGATAGTCCACCAGGATTCACTTTACTTCAGTTACTGATATCACCAAGATACAGACAAGTTAGATCAGCATGTGTTAGAATGAATGACAGAGTCTATATATCTAGTTCTATATGGAGACAGATAACGTGTTCTGCAGCAATTCCTAATTCTAAAGAACATGGACCCTGTGGTAGTGGTGTATTAGGAGAAGTACTAGAATATGACACTGCCTGGTGTTTTGTTAGTGATTTTTGGCCCCCCTCTGCCTTCTCATGGCCTGATCCTGAAGTTGTTGATGACATTGTCAGAAGTGGGTGTCACTTTGTAGCAATAGGACATCCATTTGGACCTCATGAAAATGAAGCATGGAGAATTTCTTTTTCTCGGGCAGAATATAAACTAGTGTCATCAATGAACCACTGCCAAGTTTTGACATACGGGTTGTTAAAACTTTTCTTAAAAGAAGTTGTAAATCAACAATCAGAAGAAACCAATAAACTTTTGTGTTCCTATCATATGAAGACAACAATTTTCTGGGCCATTCAACAAAACACACTACCTCACTGGTGTCGACAAAATCTTTTGGCTGGTTTCTGGGTCTGCTTTAAACTCATCCTTAAATGGGTGTATGAGGGAGTTTGTCCAAACTTTTTCATCCCACAAAACAACCTGTTTCTGACAAAGGTCCATGGTTCAGCACAAAATAGATTGTTCCTTCAGTTACATGAATTGTACAAGAAAGGTCTGGCATGTCTGTTACAGAGTTCCTCTGTCAGGTCCTACATCATTGATGTCCTGTACAATCCTAGACTTTCTATTTATACAAATGAGAGTATGATGATGTCTGAAGTTGATTATGATGCGGAACTTGTCAGAGAGACCTTAAATGTTCTAAGAGTAATTAGGTATGAGTGTCATTCTACCAAAATTATACAAATGATAGAACAGCTTGTGGATTCACCAATGACACACTATCAAGTTGTACAGTTACAGGTACTTACAACCTCCATCCTTCAGAGAACTTCTTTTGTATTACACAACATGTACACTAACCCAGGTGTCAACAAACATGTGTATATTACAGACAAACTGTCCTGTCACATGCTGAAATTAGCAGCCAAATTTGGGTATGTTTCTGACATGTTGTACATTGCCATGTATTATTACAAGACACTCAGATACAGGGAAGCTTTATCTGTTATAGAGATGACAAAGGGCAAGTTAGCACAACCATATCTGATGTATAGGGAACATGTAGACAGAGAAAGTCATACTGAGGCTGTAGGGGGACAGTCCTGGTATACAAAGATCAGACAGGCTGTAGCAGAGGATATCAGACTCTTCAACAGAATCTGTTATATCAGTGAACTAATACCAGAACAACAGTCCGCTCAAAAGAACAGAAAGTGTATATAAGTTATCCCAGTGTTTGTAATGATACACTTTCTAGAGTTCTTGTGTTACAGACACACTGATACAACATTATCACAAGCAGCTCTAGATGGAATGCAGGTCCTAGTCCACCATGATCAGGGACGGTATCTAAAAGAACATCACAGAGACATCTCCTGGGAGATCCTGGGGATCTGTCAACAGATCACAGGGAACCTCCAGGCTGCTCTATACTCATACCAACAGTCACTAACCACACATGTACTGAACGAAATACAAACTGCTACACAAATGAGAATACAGGACATAGTTCTGTCAACACAACGCCAATATATAGAGGATCTGCCTTTAGATTAAAAAGCCTAGATTAACAAAATAAGTATGTAAAGATTAAGACAACATAGGAACAGTGACAACCCCCTATTACTATAGTTCTTGAATCACTCATCACATCAAACTATCATCACTACATCATCACTACATACCCTAGAGTTCTTGTGTTACGGACACATTGATACAACATTATCACAAGCAGCTCTAGATGAGCTACAGGTCCTACTCCACCATGATCAGGGATCTGTCAACAGATCACAGGGAACCTCCAGGCTGCTCTATACTCATACCAACAGTCACTGACCACACACTACTCATTGAACGAAATACAAACTGCTACACAGAGGAGAATACAGGACATAGTTCAGTCAATACAACACCAGTAAATAAATCATACCTGTCTTAGAATGAAAAGCTTGGATTAACAAAATCCATATATGTGTAAAGATTTATGTATAGATTTCTACTCATTTAAACAACATGTACAAAGTTACACCCTACATCCATCTAAATTCCCTATATCAAAACTATATATACCTGCATGTACGTTGGAGTGCAGTACCTCAGATGTGATTTTTGTTTATATGCTTTCATTCTTTGTAATATTTGGAATAAAAGCAGTGTGTACTTTCCTGAAGTTGTTTTATTTGGGTTGTTTGTTACCAATAAGTAAGAATAGATGAAGGAAAAGGGCATACTCTGATAAGTTTAGTTCATTTCAGATCAATTTCATACCATATATACGCTTGACTAGTATTTGATAACAGATAGGAAATGTGCTGTTTTGATGTTCCATTTGTTTTGATGTTCCAGTTTTGACTAGCTGATTCTGTTTTGTAACACAACTTATATTGCTTTAATAAAAATACCCAGGTATTTTACTTTATAGCCGATTATGAATTTGTAAACATTGAACAAATAAATATTTAATTGCAAAAAAATCCCCAACTTTTATTTATCATGTACTTCAAATCAAGCTCTTTCAAATTCATAATGCTTTTTTTCTTTGAGGCTCGTGTCTTATCTTGCCATCAGAAAAGTCGTGTCTAAGGATTGTTTAACAAGAGGCTCAGGGGCCACATCGCCAACCAGGGCAATAAGCCAACAAAAGCTTTAGACCGTCTTTAGAGTATCAAATACAAAATATCTAGACAACTTAGTATAGTATATCTTGATTTTCAAAATCATGGTTTGTATAAACTTAAATCTACACTACATGAGGATGCTTCGACACAAGTTGCAATTTTTCTGGTCAAAATGTTTCTGCGAAGATGTTTAAAGATTTATCTCTATTAATTCCTTTGCAAAAATTCATCCCATTGTGGCCCCACCTCACCCCAGGGATAATGATACAAACATGAATAATATAAACTTGAATCTACACTACATGAAGATTGAAGATGCTTCGACACAAGTTGCAATTTTTCTTGCAAATAAGTTTTTGAGAAGAAGATTTTTAAAGATTTTTCTCATTATATTCTTATGTAATGAATTTACCACCATGCATCTGGGAATCATAATTTGAACAAACTTGAATATACACTGTCTGATGATACTTAATCGTAAGTTTCAGCTCTTCTTGCCAACTGGTTATTGAGAAGACGACTTTAAAAATTTTTCTCTAAATATTCCTAGTATGTAAAAATTCGATCCAACCATTGTGGCCCCACCTTATCATGGGGATCATAATTTGTATAAACTTAAATTTCCACTAGCTAAGGATGCTTTCACACAAGTTACAGCTATTCTGGCAAAATGGTTTTTGAGGAGAAGATTTTAAAGATTTTTCTCTATATATTCCTTTGTGATAAATTGACACCCATTGTTTCCCTACCAAACACCTGGGGATCATGATTTGAACAAACTTAAATCAGGATGCTTTTTCATAAGTTTCAGCTCTTTTGGTCAACTGGTTATTGAGAAGATTTTTAACGTTTTTTCTCTTTATATTCCCAAGTAAAAATTCGACCCCCATTGTGGCCCCACCCTAACCCCAGGGATCATGATTCGTACAAACTTAATTCCACCCTAGGATTCTTTCACAAAAGTTACAGCTCCTCTGACGAAATAGTTTTTGAAAAGAAGATTTTTAAGGGAAGAAGAAGAAGATAATGAAAACGTGAAAAGTTTACATCGACTTCGTCGACGACGCCAACGACAGACAACGAACAAATTCCAATCAGAAAAGTTCACTTAAACCTTTAGCTCAGGTCAGCTATAATAATCATAATTATGATAATTATGAAAAATTTAAAACATTAATTGAAAAAAAGAGAACAGAAAGCACTAAGTACTGCATGGCTCCGCCCCACCAACTTTCCCCGAGTCAATACAGAGTCTTAACTTTTCTTTGTAAGGATTTTAGTTGATCACCAATTTAAATGATTTTAAAATTTTGGTTACGGCGGGGCCTGGATGAAAGAAAGTTGGCGTTTAATAGTTGGAATATGTTAAACTGGCGTAAGCGTGTCAAAACCTCCAAATAGTGTCATTTTTGAGAACTTCAAGGCCATTTATTTTATAGATGGTCTGTGCTCCACATTTTTGTCATAGTCTAAATAAGGTCTAATGGAAACAAACCAATTTTAATCAACGAAAACATGGAGAGATGACCCATTATGAAGTAAAATTATCATTTTGTATCCCAACAATTGAACATTTTAGAAAAATATCGCAAGTCCGTAAATTCATTGCCAAAGTCGGATATAGCGCATAAATATATAAACAACGCACTTTGTTGTGACTGAAATGGCTCAGTGTAAGAACACCAGACATTAGGTAACCTTATATAACTAGGCTTTTTATGTTGTGGGTTCGATACCAACAAATCAAAACTTATTTTTTTCTTCTTGTTTCTTAAAATATTTATTTTACGCGAAAGACAAGGTTAAATATGAAATTGCCTGTTACAAGTGCCTTTGAAATGGTCATCTTATTAGACAGATGAAATGCAGTAGTTCTAAATTTCAAATTAAAGTGAAAGGACCAAAATTAATTGTATGTTGCCACAGGAAAGGCTCAAAGTTTTCACCGCCCATCTTTAATCATGCACATGGGTTTCACCAACGTTTGAAGTTAAGTTTTCCGATTGGAAATGGAAATGACTCGATACAATTTAGTGACAATGTTAAGATTTTGATAGAGTTGATTTATCCATTATTGTGGATCTTTAAACGGATTGAACATCAATTAACCTGAGAGACAATTTCCTGAATGCACCATTACGTCACATTTCCTAGATCAATGTTTCAAAATTGAAAAATAAAAGTTTTGAGTCTAGCATCTAGTAACTAACAAACTAGCATTCGTTTCTTTTTGTCACCGTTCTTAAGTTAACAAAAATTGGTCACAGTACATGTGAAAAAAAACCCACTGGATATGTGGAACAGTTTGATTTTAAGATGATACCATTATTGCAATTTCAAAACATGAACAACCTTCAGTCTATAAAAGATTTTTTTGGAAATATACGTTCTACGTAATTAAAACTTAATATTTACCGCCCTTCCTAGTTCATATCGGTCAATTTTCTTGGCCTATTCTTGGTGTATGATAGCGACGTACTGAAGATCATAGACGTATAATGTATGTAAGACAAGGTCAAAGGTCATGTATTCAATGTTATACATGTATATTCATACGGGGTGGGTTATCATTCTGTTATAAATGAATATATCTTTATCAAATGTAATGCATCAATTTAATTATAAAAAAGATCTGCAAAATGCACGACCTTTGGTGTCTAGCATGTTGTGTCAGTTATAAATAAATAAGATGTGCAGCCTGCAATTATTAAGTATAAATTTAAACAAGGTTTGTCTGGCGACGACGTGAATGGTTAATTGATACAACAGAAAGAATATTTAAAAATTGTTTGATTCATAAAATCAATTAAAGAATATTTTTTTTGTCCAGGGTTGCAAAAGAAAGCGATTAACTATTTAAAGATTACAATAATAATTATATATAAACATCATAGTGGGCCCCAAGACCGCAAACAGCTCGAAGAGTTTACAATTTTGCCTCTATTAGAATTTCAAAGATGCTTGTCGTGGAAAAATATTGTGAAATTTAAAAAGTGTTGTTCTATTTTAAGTAAGATGTACTTTTATAAATATTTAGATCCTATGTCCCACTCCACCTTATAAAAAGGCTTTGGTATACAAACCCACATCGGAGATTTCAATTGAAGGTATCCCAAAACTTATAATTCTGTAAGAAATATACTCGGTCCGAGTTTTAGTATGATTAAGTTAGTGAAAACTAAAATTAAAGTCGTAATTGTGGGGAAAAACCCACATAATAACACGGAGAAAACGAAAAACGACTTTCCAAAAGGTGTTTTACGCGAAACAAGACGTAACGGTTTTTACTTTTTCAAAATGCATGATAACGAGTTTCTAAAAGGCTTAAGCAAGCCAAAATTTTGGCGTGTGTGCAGAATTTTAGATCGATAAAAAAAACCAAAAAACGGAGACTGAATGTTTTTATTTAATTTCCATAATTAATAAAGTACAATTTTTATAAGCAAAAAAAAGTTAAATACAATCTTAACTACGGTTATAAATACGCAAAATATAGGTCGTGGTATGAACTGTTTGAGATACTGTTCTATGTGAAATACATATACATTGTTGTTAGGATGATAATAATAATCTCTCGTATTTGAAATCGGAGAAACCAGTTCGTTAAGAAGTTTTTATATGAAAATAAATGTTTCCAAAAAAGTGGGAGGGGAGGGGATGGATTTCCTTTGCTTTCCCCACGGTTCCCCCTTTAATAATACTCTCAGCTTCTAACAGCTTTTTTCATACGTCTCTAAACTAGAGTTATCTAACTTTGCTTATGAATGGAAAATGTTTACGTAGGAATCGTATGAATTACTCTTGGCTATTGAAAAAAACCCACCCATATATCTTTTAAAACATTAGAAGCAATCAGTGCCATCCGTCCAGTAATTTCAAAATTTACGATATGACACAGTCATTGTTTTTATAGATCTAATTTCCTTCAGGGAGATTTGTAAAGAAAAAGTGTTCTTTTAATAATCAATAATTATTTCTGAACTTGCCATTTGCAAACATGTAGAACCTCGCATAAACTTGAATTTTAAGAATTTTCAAGATACAAGACTAATAGTCGGAAAATTTAGATGCTAATTTGATTTTCAGATCTGTTATTTTTTTTCCGGAACCATGGGTCAAATTAAAAGAAAACCAAATATTACAGTGATAATGAAAAGAACTTTAGCGGACGAAATAAAAATTCAGTTTGTGTCAAATGTTTTTGCTATAACTTTTAAGTTTTAACTAAATGTCTAGACCAGAGGACGGTAGAAACAAACCGAACAAACTTGTCTTTCTCTCAGAAATGTAGAGAATTCGATTTGCGCGAATATTTGATGCGATGTCAGTTTCTGTTTGAAACCCAATCCAGACGTTGATTTCGAAGCTTGCCAGTTCTGCTACATGAATGTTCCACACCGATTTAAATCTTATAGGTTTTTGTTTGTTAGATCACATGCTGAAGAAGCTTTTAATTGTTTAAAGAATTATATGAATGTTAAAATATTGATTAAAGTATCTTTCTTTGATTTTTTAATTTTACTGATACCAAAAAAGTTGTAAATCAATAGCAAAATATTTCAGGAATTTTTTAGTATGAGAATGTATACCTAAATTAGTTTCGTAAGTCCAAAATCGTGCGCAACTTTTTGTGCACAATAAATTTTTGTATGGACGAAACTCAATCTGATTAAAATCAGATCCTCGATCCGCTCCTTTTTTTGTTATCGATACACGAGGGTCTCCTGTCTAGGACAGTAGCTCCACGGTCTGTCAACCCAAATTCCCTGTGGAGCTACTGTTCTGCAGCTAATTCTGGATTCAAACTAGTGACGATGAAGTCAGTATGTTTTCAAATGATGATAATTTGTTATAAATAATAGCGGTGTCCTTTGTTATTAATTTTTTTTTCAAAAGTTTTGAAAACAGTATTACATGGCCTTTTAAATTGCATTAAAACTCTGAAATGTAGCAAAAGACAATTGAATATAAGCTTTTAATTATCTCTGTTCTAAATGTTTATATGTTAATGTTCAGTTGTTTTAAAGTTATGTGTATATGCAGTATATTATATTAGATAGCGCGGTTGAGTGTCATACTGTACCCACGTGGTTGACTCGTCACGGATTATGCGCACTAATCTACGTTTGTCTTAGACCGACGTCATTAGGAATAATGATCTTGAAGCATCCAACTTCTCACCGCCTCATCAAGACAAACAGAGGATTCCAATAGATAGTGTTACAAGTGTTCTTTGTTGTTTCGGAACATCCTGGGAGTTTGTCAAATTTAAAGCAACAAGCTGCTAAAAATTGGCGCCCGTTTGACACGAAATAAATGAGGAAATAATTCTTCTCATTACTCATGTTCCTTTGTTCCGGAAAAAATGACAGGTTAAGACAAGGGCCCGTCTCAGCATTGCTTCTCGTTCGCAGAGATATGCAGCACCAGGAATCTTGTGTTGATTTACCATTACCTGAATCCGCAGTTGTCGCGAACAATATTATTGTAAAACATCATCAAACTTTGAATTTATTTTCTAGTTTACTGGCTTCAAAAGTATGGCATTAATCTACCATGACATTCCATTATTGTTGGGTATTTTGCAAAAGTACTTGTGTCCATTTCTCCCGTTTTTATTACATGCTTGTTTGAATTTCTTCGGCAAAAATATGCAGATGTAATTTTTGTAATATCCATTGAAGCAATATAGTTATCATTATACAAACCAAATGACGGAACGTATTAATCGGAAAGTTTGCAAAACAGTCTTTGGTCTCTGATGTTTTCTGACGATTGCTCAGACGAATTGGCTCGCTATGATGAAAGGATAACACTACTTGCTACATATAATCCGACCGGGCACAAAGAGCGTTTTATCCGGGAATTCGCCATTGATTAATGCAATCTCTGTCTCGCTAATCACAAATCTTCTATTGTGATCAAAATCCAAGTTATATTGGACATTGACCTACATCATATAATCGGAGCAAACGTGATTAATCCGCGGAATTTTTGTATAAAACGAAATCAAATAAACAAACAGAGATCTTGACACAATAATCTGATTACTAAAAATAGATGCTAGGCAACTACTTCTGTGGGAGTGGAATGGGTCCCGTATACATTATGTAATTTGTTATCGAATACATGTTTTACCAGATGAATATCAATGAACAATATGAAATCAGTAGTATCATCTGTGTTTACTATTTTCTAGAATTTTTAAAATAGCATCCGGTTATCCCGTTTTTGCGCTAAACCATATTCCACTTGACCAAACCTTATTTAATGATGTTACATTTATCAAAATTGATATAACTTTAAAGTGGATGCATAGTGAGTTTACAACCATGGGCTCGCTTGTACTTTACACAATTACTGCTCCCTCGAATTAGATGCCCCCAGCAGTCCGCTGACATTTTTTATTGTAACGTTAACAATTTTCTTTCTGTATCTGTGTAAGATGCTAATGATAAGTATGATTTTATAAGTCTTGGGGGAAGTGGTATTACTTTTTTAAAAGGTCAGAAATGAATATCATGACCGAAAACGACAACCCAAGGACGAAACAGATATGTACCTTAATTATAACACTAGGACTGCACTGTAACGATTGCTCTAAAATATACTCCTTTCCCTAAAGGATCTCTCTGTTTCATCCTCCTACATCAACCCACTGTATCTTGCTTATATAGGACCACACTCTAACAAACCCCTATATATAAGACCCCAACATACTCCTACAGGACCAAACTATATCATTATCCAACAGAAACCCACTGTATTATACCCTATAGGATGACACTCCAACAAAAACCCACTGTATCATACCCTATACCTCATTATAGGATGACACTCCCACATACCGCACCGTAACGTATTTTCTAGGGTGTCAACTGTAACATACTCCTCTACCATTATCCACTTGAAACCCACTGTATCATACTCTAATATAACCGTACACTTACATATATATATTACTAAAAGGCACTAGAGTAACATACTCCTATTGGACCACACTCTGACATATTCCTACAGGGCCGTACTGTAATATCTCCTAAAGGGCTGTACTGTAATATATACTTCTATAGGACCGCACTCTGGCATATTCCTACAGGGTCGTACTGTTATATCTACTACAGGGTCGTACAGTAACATACTGATTTATTATACTTTCATGTTAAATACTGAAATCCGATTGGTTTAGACGCAGTTGATAATCCGTTCTATTACCCTCAGCGTTAGCAAAACACTTGACAACGGGTAACACAACAGATTGTTACATGCGCGTAAATTATGCGCGTACGGTTCGCCGTAAAATTCACATCATTTCTTTATAAAAGCAGGAAAATTTTCTCTAAAATTAAGACATTCAGTATAATAAAATAAATAGTGCCTGTTTAGGATGGTAACAGTTGAAATTGACCATCTCGAAAACCATTGTCAACCTCTGCTTCGCGTCGGTTGACAATGGTTTTCTCGGGGTGTAAATTTCAACTGTTACCAGATGATGTCCCGAAAAGGCACTATTTATATAATAGGACCGCATTCTGACATATTCCTACAGGGCCGTACTGTAAAATATACTTCTATAGGACCGCACTCTGACATATTCCTACAGGACCGTACTGTAATATATCCTACAAGTTCGTACTATTATATAAATAGTGCCTGATTGGGAGGGTACCAGTTGAAATTGACACCCCGAGAAAACCATTGTCAACCGACGCGAAGCGGAGGTTGACAATGGTTTTCGAGGGGTGTCAATTTCAACTGGTACCCTCCCAAACAGGCACTATTTATTTTATTATACTGAATGTCTTAATTTTATAGCATATTTGAATGCTTTTATATAGAAAAGACGTAAGTTCTACGGCGAACCGTACGCGCATAATTTAAGCGCATGTAACAATTCGTTCTATCTGCCCGTTGCCAAGTGTGTTGCTAACGCTGAGGGTATTAGAACGGATTGTCAACTGCATCTAAACCAATCAGATTTCAGTATTTAACATGAAAGTATAATAAAACATACTCCTACAGGATCGAACTGCCATAGATATCCTATTAGCCTCCTCTACAATTTTTTATATCTGCGGTGTCTGCATGGATAGTAAGAGAAAGGGAATTATTAATCTAAACAATCAAACAATCAATCTATGTTTCAAAAAGATAATTCCGTATATAATTTACATCGTAGTGTCTTAAGATTTAGTCGAATAACGTTCTTTTATCCACACAATAGCTTCAAGGTTAAGTTTCAAATAAAAGCTGCAATAAGGTTTGGAACTTCTTTTAGAATCATAGATAAAACCCAATGATTTCGATATTATGTTGTAATAATAAATTGGAGATCGGCATATATACATTTTTGCATCGATTAGGAGATTTGGCACATTTTGAGTTGATATTAGAATTTTAGATACATCAAAGAAATTACCAACATACATATCAGATATAGTTTATATGAGTATTTTTGTAAAAACACCTGGTGAACCTTTTCCCCTCATAAAATTCTACAGCACATGAATGCATAATTTTAAAATAATGTAAATCATATGGTTTCAGAATGTTTTTGTCCATAGGTGAGACCTTGTTTCTATGTACAAATATTTGTGTTTCGGTTGATTTTAATGATGACTATTCCTCCTGATCAGCGTGCTGAGTGGTAAGTTGGTACCTAATCGTTACCTTATACGCGGGCACTTATTGCTGGGTTAAACAAATGAACGGCCATTGCCCCTAGAGGATGCTTAGAAATGTGTCTGGAAAAATATGATTTAAGCAGGCCAAGTTAACCTCATCCTGTCCAATTCCCAAACGACCCCAAGTTCTCTAAGCTTGGTTTTGTCATTCATAAATATCTACATCTATAGATAGACGTTTGCGAGTAATCGGCTGGAAACATATGCAATCCACTCAATAGGTTTGGTCTTCATTCTTAAGAAGATTTGTAGCTTTAAAAAAAATCATTACTTAAAGATACATTTTAAAAACATTTAGCCAATGAGTGGGCATGGTATAACATCTGAGAAGCATATTACATAGGAATGCGAATTTTATTACTATTTCACTGCATGTAGGTTCAAGTTATCCATACATTATGAACGCGCGCTTCTCTCTCTCTCTCTCTCTCTCTCTCTCTCTCTCTCTCTCTCTCTCCGGTTGAAGTTTGAATGACACATGTCCACCCTCACCTTGTTTACCACTGAGTCCACGTTTTTTTTAAATTTAGGTTTAGGTACAGTGGGAAGTGTTCGGTACAGTGGCAGGTGCTCGGTACAGTGGCAGGTGCTATGTACGGGTAGGACGTGTCTGGCTTCATTCAGACCACTGTTACCAAAGTCTCAGTACGCATGCAGATACTCTCTTATTGGATTACACCAGAAACCAGTCACCCCAAACACGTGCTTGAATTAATATTGTGTATTCTTCTTCATTATGAATTATGAGAAATGTACATATGTTTCATGGCGGATTATTGAATTAATGCTCGAATTTTGGATTTTGGAACGCTTAGGTAAACACATCGTCAGTTTATCTTGATAATTAATGACAGCACAGCCAATATGTCTATTAAATATTCAACGTCTGTAATTAGAGATTGAATGAGGATAAAAAACATTTATGTTGAAATTGTTTCGCTAAATCTTTGAGACACGCACCATTCGAGACAAATGGAGCTTGAATCGACATTTCATTAGGTGCTCAAGGGGCATTTAATCCGCAGAAAAACAGAGAATGACAATCGAAGATGAAATCTGATGTCTCCTTCTCATAAACAAAATATGATCGCATTCTTTTACAAAATTAATAACCATTCTCACTGATTGTGATTTCAAAAATTCAATTTACCTGACCATTGTAGACTAAGCGCCCGTTACGATAGCTTGTTCCTTTAGTAAAGAGGAAGGTTAACGCAACAATGAGAACCCACCAATGTAGAAAACTTTGTCCTATTCTACTCAATTCCTTGAAAAATTCGCCAAAATATCGCTGTAATCCCACCCATGTTTACATTTTTGGTAACCGTTACGTCAGTTTCCATTGTCCTCTGTAGACCAGAATATTCGTTCAAAAAAAAAAAAAACAACCCAAAAAACCTTATTTCACGGATCACTCATATTACGCTAGAAAAAGACATGTTCCGGGTATATTAAAACAAAAGGTGGGGGTAGTATTACGGTATTGTCCAATCGTCCTACATGTGCTTTGGTGTGGAGGGATTATTTCGCTTCTCAATTGAGAGAGAAACCTCCCAAGGGCTGGCCCGTGATAAAGCTACAATAATCACATCACGCAAACCTCCAGCTGATTGATAGTAAACATGTATTTATCGCTTTTTATGAGCCTTCCCTGCAGACTTCTTAGTCCAGCCTTTCTTTATGCATTAGGCTTCTGTGTTGATTGCAATGCCAAGTCGCTTATTAAGAGGTCGGGATCCTTGCAAAAACTTCCTCAGATTAGCCTTTTGACAGCTACAGTTCCAAGGGACGATGTAGACTAATATAATATTTACCTGAAACAGAAACACCTTAGAAATACACAGTAACTACATAATACTTCTACTGGGACTGTACTTCACTTCTATACCATACAAATACTATAGTGTATACACTAAATACCACACATACCACACAAGCTCCACTACACTACACTAAAATAAACTACATTTGTATTATGCATATACAAACTGTATAAAAAAAACATGTTGCATATGTCACTATGTACATGTTTTACTCTATGTTTCATTACTATGCTACACTATTGCTGTTATCGCTAACGTTCAAGAACACTTAAAACAATTGCAAGTAGAACTCAAGAGGGCAAAGGTTATTTCTAAAATGCAATGCTCTTAACAAAATATTTTAAAATATGTTTTATCATTATAGTTTAAGATTAACTTTAAAACGAGCTTTCAGAAGTCGGCGTAGATTTAATTTATTTATTACAGGTTTACAACCAATTTAAATATATGTACAAGAAAACGTTCTTTTTGGTTAATGGTTTAATACAGTTACTGATAGATCTAACGAGTCATTTCAGAATGTATTTAATAAAATTATACAGATACAATGTACGTATATCATAGAGTACACGGTTTTGACGAAAGCCTGGCCATCAAACAATCTGCACAGCCATGTTTGAACAAGGACAATCAAAATAATTATACAAATTCACTACAACGTTTTGGAAGTTGTTGGTGTTGTTTATTTGGGGAGATGTCTCTTATCATTTTGCTCTTTTATGTTATACATTAATTTATTTGATATCCACAGACTCCGATTGCCTGTCGCAGCACTTGTTAGTGGTTCCGTTAGTTTGATTCCTTCTCCTGTTCGACTTTTTCATAGGTTTCACATATAAACTCCTTTTTTGCAGTAGGTGACAAGTATTTCCTATTCAATTTGCAAAAGGGACGTTTCACCGACTTTGAAAATAGAATTCAGGCACCCTTTACTGTTGAGCATCAGACTGAGAGGAGAAATCGAAGAGAATTCTCTTTCTTGAAAAGAATCTGATTGTAAACTGAAATTGCATTTGCTCGAATAATCACCATCAAAACCTTTTGAGTAGTGAGATTGAAATTTACTCTCAATTTCCTCGACGACGTTCTGAACTAAGGAAAATGGTCTATATATTGATATCTCTTGTTCATTACAATTCATCACAGGGGGGATCAATACATAATAAATCTACTTTTGTTTCAGCTGATTAAAGAAAACATTCAGCCGACTGTACAATTATGTAACAATAAGGCCCGAGCATGACAGTTATTGATGGCTGGAGTATGTTGTGTTCTTTATCAGGCAGTGCTTAATGACCAAGGTTCTTGCAAAGTCTGACGGTTTTTACCGGTAGATACAAGCACAAGAATCGTAAAGGCTCACGAAACACGAGGCTATGGCAATTTATTCTAGCAAACATACATGTAGAATCGCAAGCATGCAGAGTTATTGCGCTAGAACTCCACCTTGTAAACTGTGTTAATGTTTGTTTCGTCTAAAGGACTGACCAATTTTTATGACAAGGGCTACTCGTGGAATTATTTTTATTCGTGGGGCCGGTCAATGTTCGTGGGTAGCCAAAAAATGTTCTAGTTCATGGGGACGTAATTTCGTCGGTAGCAGGTTCTATTTCGTAAATAAATTCTAAACAAATGATTGTATACACGTTCGTGTGGATGTAAATTCGTGTGCAAAGGTTACCAACGAAAGCCACGAAAATTGGTCCCCCACGAACAATGATGATTCCACAATACCCGTTCATTATTTATAAAATTACTTCTGTTGAAACTTAATTGTATTTTTGAAATGACGAATTAACAATTGTTTTGATTTACAAAAATACTTGCATAATGAAGATACTTTTAATACGATATATTAAAAAAATAAGTTTTAGGGGAATAGAAAACTGAGTGGCATAGGTTGAAATATTAAGCGGTTTGAGCCATTTGTCAGTTGGACAAGATTTTTTAACATATGGCTAAAATGATTCGCTTGAATCGTCTATGGAAACGTCCAAGCAGTTAGAAGTAAGTTAGAATCACTTCTTGCGATCTGACCAATATCATTAGATCCACACCCTATTCAACTACACCCATTTTACCTATGTTTGTCTCTTTCACTGACATCCATGTTAAAACATTCGTAGTGAGTTGATGTATATGCACATTGCATGAAAGTATAATGAACTGCCATTATGACATTTTTACTAAATGATGTTAGTTAATAATAAAAGTGATTAATTGGGTCAAGAAAAAGTTTAAATCGTGCAATTCCAAGAATTATCATAAAACTTTGTAAAATGATTCAATTCTAAACATATTTATTACATTGTAAAATCTTTCATTAGATAATTTATCATTCCTTAAAGGTGTTAATTTCAGATGGAAATGACTCTGTTTCTGTTTTTATCAAACTTTATTGCTATCCCTCTTGTATCAGCGGCATCTCTAAATGCTCAGAAGAGTTATTATATATTTTTTATTCTTTTGAACAACGTAAATAAAGTGCTGAATAGTATAATGAATCAATCTTCGTGATCTTAATACAATATGTTAAAGATATACAGACAAAGTGCATTATTTTTTTTTTGCCCCATCTGACAAATCTGACAAAGAGGATGACATAACACGTTTTTTCAACAATATTTACGACGGAACGCTTTAAAATATATAGCGACAAACACCTTAAATCACAAGTTTTCCTACCAATAAACCTGATAACGGTATTGCTTGTCTCAGAGTATTTTGAATTTATTATGAAAATAGATTCAACTGTAATAAATATTACATATTTTTTTCTTATACTGTAGTTAGTAATTTATAAAAAATAACAAATTCAGATGGCTTTTGTATAAAAAACAAAGGGCATGACAGTCGTCAATAAACCCTCAACACAGACACTATTTATCTTTGATCTTGTCCGATATTGATAAATATTGTCTTTATTCCTACTGACATATATCCTCAGTAGGATCGATCCTTAAACAACTCTCTCAAAATTATGACCCCCCCAGTCACAATGAAAGGGGCGTGACAATGCACGAGAGATATCTACTCCCAGCTCGAGATGGTTTTCGAATTGTTTTTCTTGGTAATGTAATATCCAACGATCCCTCAGCAATACCCGTATGAATGACATCGTAATTAATTTCATGTTTACACAATCAATCAAACTCGCTTTCAATGGAAGTGGTTTGCACTCGTGGTAAAACATATCGGGCCATCAATTTTAGGAGAGAAAACCCCACTGTAATGAGAATACAATGTCACTGTACCAGCTGCTTGATAATGGAGAGAGGTTTTAATCACAATATTTAAAGTTTCTGCATCGTAAACAAAAGGTATCTGACTGTGACAGCTAATAAGGAGGGAGCAATACAATTAGACAACGGACGTCAAAATACTTCAGCTTTCTTCGATCAAACGTTCGGCGAAAAGCAAATTGGATTATATAACGAGTTTAATCAATCTTTTATAATTACGTTCATCTTGATTGCATTAATTATGAAAGGAAATTATATTGAAACTCCTTGACAACAAACTAAGAATAAACTCTTTAGAAACGTGGGGATGTCTAACATGACATAACAATTTATGATTTTAATTGCAGTATTTATTTGACTACTAATGAAATTACATCATATCATGATAGACATCAACCACATTATGAAGAATTGCTAGGATTATGAAAAGTTTTCTTCTGTTTATTAAAACAAATAAAAGCCGACTCGGGTTGCGCTCGCGGATAAACGATTCTATCGTCTGCTCGAAGAAGACATTGATTTGGATTTAGTGCGCTATCAGACACGACTTGATCCCGCTCCGACACTAATCGGAGACTCTGGGGGTACAGTGGGATCGGCCTCACCCTGACATTTATTGGCGCAAAGCGCACAAAACTCAAGCTCCTTACAAGGTTACAACCAAAACAGTAAAACGTCATTCCGAGTTACTCCAAAACAGTTACTGCACATTATCAGCTTTATGTCAATCACAGAACATTTGTAAAATTTATTGTCTTGTTTTAGTATTATTTTATTTCAGGAGCTACCAGGATCAATTGCCTGCACGTAAACAAATGTTTTTTGTTTACAAATATATCACGTACTAGCATTGTGGACGTGAAGCTCCTGTTTAGTTAATTTTGTCTTTCTAAGTCTTTATTCGTAAAAGGTATTCAAGTTCATTTTAAGAATGATTAGGAAAATCCCACTTCATTCATTTGATTGCTGTGACTTGCTACTGTCTAAATATGATACCATTGTGTGTAAAAAAGAAGTAATCGTTCAAACTTTGTCTGATGCTTGTAATCAGTGTCTATCTGAATCTATTGGTGAATATTAAGCCAGAAGAAAGACAAACCTTCCTTTGAGCTTAACCAAATTGAACCTACTGCACTTAAGTGATTAACACAAAACAACTCTTCTTTTAGCTCCTGATTTTGATATACAATGTTATTCACTCGTTAACGATTTTAGTCCAAGTTCTTTGAATTGCAAGCGCACGCAGAAGAACTGCGTGATGAGATGGTATGAGGTGGAAGGGTGAGATATAGAACCATTTTAACAAGAGCTTGGACTTTGGGTAGTTGGTGTCAAACAGCATTGTGACGTAATCCTGTCTATTTCATGTAGGCCACTCAGCCATTGCTCATTGAAATCAACAAGATTTGTCTGGCTTTCGGGCAAAGACTACGCAATCGGTGTATATTTCACTTGAAACCAGCGTCATTTTTAACTTGTTTTGACGCAATAAATAGATAGTCACGTCGTACCGAAAGTCCAAGGCCTTGTTAAAATGGTTCTAAAGGGAACCAAACCATTACACCAAGAATATTACCTACCTGTATCAAATATAAAGGTAGAAATTTCACCTGGTTCTCTGTTAGCCTTAAGGTAGTACGATATACCCCTGCAATTATTCATTTGAAATATTTTCTTAAATACATAAAATAATGACTTAATATTACGTAAAAATTAATTTCGATCCATTATCTTAAGAAAAAATTATTAACCATACCCATCAATTAATCAACGCCGAAAAAATTTGAGGTACAACGTATTTTGATAATTTTGAAACATACGTTTGGATGGTGTTCATAGGATTTTTGTGCAATTTAGCCTTATATCATTCAAAAGTGCGTAACTTGTGTTATTTTCAATATAAAGACCTGAAATTTGGACACAAACACCACCAGTGTACAGGCTTCCTTTTCAACAAATTTTAAGGTCATATAAACGGGTCAATGATCAAATATGGTGACGTCATCTAGGATTTTTATTAATTTTCACCTCCGTCAACTATGCTTAAACCTTAATTAATCTAAAACCAACGGTTAAAATTTCTTTATTTTGATATATTTTAATAACAGGGTCATGACAATCAATCTGTTAAATTTTATTCAAATTTGAATTATACATTTTTATTTTTAGAGACCGTCTTATAAGAGAATTCACAAGCGCTAGTTTTACATTATATTGCATCAGAAATTACCTTAAGTTACCAGTTAGAATTTATTTAAGTGTCTTAAGTAACAAGAAGATCTCCTGTATAAATAGCAGCACGAACGTTTGTAATATCTAGAAAAATAAGTTAATAGCATAGGAAATTATAACAATGACTATTTTATTCTACTCTCCACTGAAAGGATATTCAAATGGTCTGTTAGGGGCGATTTGGGCAAATATTGTGAGGTCGGATTTTTTTTCAAATTTTTCATCTTTAAAGATTTCATTCCAAAGAACAAAATATAAACATTTCAGAAAAATTGAATTATGAGAAAAGTTTTGGCTTATCTGCTTTGTACTACCTTAAGGCTAATGATGAACATATTCCTGGAATTAACCTTTTGAGAACAAACAAGCGATCGTTTCATAGTAAGGAACCAACAGTTGGCGATTCTTTGCAACACTGAGCTCTTATAGATGCATGAAGGAATAGGAACAAATATCAACAATCAGCTATCACAATAATTTATTATCTTATCTACAGTATCTAATAAATTCATAGACAGGGATGTAATTTACGTCATTTATTTAATACCTGGTATCTATAGATTAATTAATTTCCATGGCAAATTTATTTGTTATATTACAGGTTGCATAACATCAGATAGAAACTATCATACATACCTATCTCGGATCTAAAACTATAATACATTGTTTCTGGCTGTTTTCGACATCGTTTGATCTACATCAAACTAATCTTCATCAACAGATGATAGATTTGCACCGAAGCTGCAAAACTTTATAAGCGTTACCAGCCAGTGCTACTGCAGGCTTCTGATACTGAAACACTTGTTATTTGAAGCAATAAACATGGGATCTTGCTAAATTTATCATCTTGTTAACTCTGTAACTAATAATTTTAAATTCATAAATTTTATGGGGGGGGGGGGGCTTGAAATTGAATAGACTAACAACTTTTTTTTATTAGTTTACTACATGGTACAAAAACTAACTCTGTAGTACATTGCAATATAGCTATAGCGCTGTAGTGTTACATGTACCAATGCAGTCTTCGCTTCAGACTCAATGATTTATGATTAAATAGCAGTACAGGGATTAAAATCCAAGCACAATTTATTGCACATATGTGAAATTTAATCAGGAAAACAAGAAAGAAATAATGACACATTAAAAGCACACGATGAACAAAATTTTGTCGTTATAAATCGAGATATATACAAGGTATGCGTGCTGTAAAATTTGAAGTTGGAGCGAATGATGTACATGTATGACATAGGATATAATGTCACATTTTGCGCTATCATGGATTTATCTTGTATTCATGACTCTCTACTATATGTTATTTTTAATATGTTTATATGTTTAATATTTTTAACCAATGTTTTTGATAAGACAAAAAGTTAAACGACTTGTTGTTTATCCTAAAGCACAGGACAATAGCAATAGACTAAAGACCCTCAACTGTTTATGGTGACAGCTTTGTCTTTTGAGTTCCGTGCGGTGCACTTGATTGCTCCTCTGGGTCGTTTGACACTGCAACTCAAATTGATTACTCTACCCTTTGCTGTAAAGTTTCTGAAGAAAATGTACTTGTGCCTCGGCGAGCAGGGGTTCTCATGACATAGTACTTCCTCTTACACTTGTCTGGATTCCCGGACATCTGAGGGACTCATATCTTGACCCTTTATAGTTAGATCAGATAATTAAAACGGCGAGAGCAGGATATTTGTTGGGTGGGAGAGCTGAAACAAGTGTTTGAAAAATAACTTTTATCTCCTTACACCGTGTTTGGATGAATTCAAAGGCTTCTCTCTGTTGTTGCACCTGGACCGTGTTTTGATTACAGAATCCATGATAGAGGTACCGCTATTTACGCTGTTTATTAGTGTTACTGTCAAGGAACAGGGAAGCGTTAATAGTGCAATCGATCCTGTGTCCTTTATGCATATTTCCTGATAATAAAAAACACTAATTTTCCTTTAAAATTATCTAACATGTACGTCATATCTCGAAATTTTTGCATGATGTTCATACTCAAATGACTTCGCCATAATTTCGGTAATCAAGAATCTGGTAGGTGAATTTTTGCAAACTCTGTAATGTGATCAAATTGATAAACTCTGCAGGGCCAATATGTTTAACGGAAAAGATGATAGCAGGTTAATGTATAAATATTTCAAGCATTTTGCAACATCGAACCTTGATTTTTTATATTCAAAACGCTTCGAAGGTCGACTTTAATACCGGGCCCATAATGAAAGTCAGTGTCATTGGATCATCACTTGCTTCAGGAGCTATCTCTCTTTTTGAGGGATAATTACATATGCTATTAGTTTGATGGGACAAAGTGTGGTCGATAATTAATATTTATTAAAAAGCTTATTGCAAAGCAGTGAGGCAATCGGGGAGAGGAGCGTGCCGACGGTACACGGAATGATGAAACGGTCGCTGCCAACTCTTCTCTGTGATCAGCTTCTTTATAATACGGATACAAATATTTCCCGTAAAAATAAGTCACATCCAAGGGCCCAATTATTGTGAGGTACCGAATAATCTTATTCTCTGATAAAGCTTTGATTTAATAGATCCCCGTTTGGTGACAAAGGACCCTTTTTGTCTTTTCAAACTGAATGTGATATTGCATGATTAGTTATTCCCTTTGAGTATTTGGGACTTCCGAAAGTAGAGAGACAAAAAGAAATATGACCCTGGTTCCTAAGCTTATGAGCGTACATTGTACTTATTACAAGTACATGTACTATTCTAATTGTATAAGTAATTTTGAAAAATGTGATTCTTATTGTCATATTGGAAATTTTGAATTGACTGGATGGGTGTAAAAAATACAAATTGACCAGTTGTCATAATGTGAATTTGGTATTTACACCAACTTTTAAAGATTTTCGACCTTTGTTCATTTTATTTGTGTGTATGTTTTGCTCAGACTTGTAAAATTTCTATTGCTCGACTTCATATTAGGTCATATTCATTCCTAAACCAAACCATGTTTTCCAAAATCAGCCGAGGAACAGTCTGGAACAATCATTTTCAAATCCATCATATTTAATCATGATCACTTGCAAGTAATTCTAAGTTATCTAAAAAAGAAATCTGTTCCTAAATGAACTCCAATTAACTCAATTTATTACTCCATGGGAATTGAAAAAAAATCCATAAACTATCCTTCAAAACAAAAAAATAACTACATTTGTAAAACACTTTACGGACTGGAGGTGACAATGTTAAAGTGTTTTCTGCATGGCAGGGTAACATTTCTTGTTATTGTTCTGTTGCCTTAAAATCGTTACCTTTCGCCTCATTATTGAAAAAGGGACTATTTTAGTGTTCAGTAAGGGATGAAACACTACACGTCAAATAGAAATAGAAAATATAATATATAACAACTTGTACATTTTGTAATTACACCCAACAAGTAAATTCAAAATTCACAATATTACAATAAGATCTAACTGATCGTGCACATGTAACATTATACATGCATATATAATTGGTTGGCCAAGATATCACCCCCAAGCCCCCCCCCCCCCCCCCCAGCCCTATATTTATTTATTTTAGGTTTTACATGCATGTTAATAATATATCAATAATCATTTAAAGTAAAATCAGATTTGGTCAAAAAATTCGCACAGCCCAATATCTACTACTTTGCTCCTTATTTTTGACATCGCGTGTAGAAACGTTACATAGGTCCTTGAGAAGAAGGAACATTTGAGCCTCCGAGCAATTGGTTTCCTCCGAGGAGACATCATCTAGTTATGGTTTTCTGTTTCCGACTAATATGATTTGACACAAAAATAAATTTTTATTGAAATATATGCTTTGACCGAGGGATGACTTCCATACAGAGACTGGGGATAGCGAGATCAAGGATAAAGAAAGAACATAGCCGAGACCAGTGAGTCTTTGGAGGGAAAATCCGGAGACCAGACAAACTGTCATTGTCATTCATCAACAGAATTAGTCTCTTACTAAATGTCAGATTCTGTCGGATAGTGTATAACGCGCCACGCATCTGATCCCCGGTAGTCTATCTCTATCACTACTACAAGCAATCGTTGTCTACTCTCTCTATAAAGATGCATAATGAAAGACGATTACCAATGCTTTAGGATGAAATATTCATGGGTTATATATTTTCAAAAAAAGTTCTTTTACACTTTTGGATAAAAGTGGAGAACATTATATCTTAATGCTGGTGCTTAGGAATCTTATCAAGGAGATAAGATAAAATGGGAACTACTTTCCTCTTTAAACATTTCTTATCAAAATACCACAGAATGATCAACATGTTTTAACCACCAATCATACAGTTCAGCGTCGCCGAGTCATTACGATACCCTTTGTATCCACGAATGTGAACTAAGAAGTCACCTCCCACGGCACGAAACAAAGCATTTCTGTCTACCAAGATAAATCTTTTTTGAGTGCAAGTTAATTTTATTGCAGCCTGTTTCTTCGTTAGACATAGACAAGATTATCAACACTTGTCTGAGCAGGTGTTCGAAGTATCAACTTATAAGGAAACTGGACAGTGTCGATCTCACACGAAGTTCCACAGATGACGGATGGTCAAAGCAATGCACGGATGTTAAAACAATTATGTCTAGATTCTGAAGCTAAATATTTGCCTTGTTTATGACGCCATCTTCCGGATAACTATCCACGGGGAACCAGGTTTCTTTATCAATGTGTGAAGATTGATACAGATCTTAAGAGACTTGGTAAAAAGAAGTTTTATTGGCGAGCTCGCGGGCTTTCTCGTTAAATGATCTTGTTTTATCTATTGAGAGCAAATATTTCACACCTTTACCATAAAGCAGATCAGGAACTCTTTTTGTGTTGCTGCTACACCGTAAGGTTGTGTTTTAAGATGTTGTAGTGATGTAAGAGCCACGCTGACAGGTTAGCGAGAAGCTTGAAAGACCCAAAGGAAGAAACAGTTAACTTAATGTATATAGAACATCATTAAGTGCGGAATTGCATGAAGGAGCTTGTATTGCAGGGGTCCTAAGACAGATGGCGAATGAATCTCAGTAAGAATGAGGAAATTAAGATTAGGAATCAAAATGTTTACTGTAAATATAAACTCCGATTTCTGTCAACAGGGCTGTAAACAACATCTTTGAAGATGTTACATGCAGAATAAACCTAATGTTTTTATCTACGGTTAAAAAAAAATGAACTAATCATAAGGAAAACAAGAACATTCTTTGATTTACACATTATCATTAATATAATATTTACACACACAGAGAGAGAGAGAGAGAGAGAGAGAGAGAGAGAGAGAGAGAGAGAGAGAGAGAATGTGCGATTGTTTTAAAATACCTAAATAATGCCAAACAATTATTTAGTTTAAAAGGAAAGCAATTCATGTTTCTTTCATTTTGCCCTTTGTTTTTTTCACTGCTCATTCCCATATATGAAAAACTTATTTCGGTTTGAATCTTAAAATGTTTGTTAAATATCATGTTGAAGAAAGGAGGTAATAGTCTGGTTAGGAAAAAATCCATTTGTTCAACAGTAATACTTTCTACTGTCTGTTTAGGCTATATGTTTGCTAGAAATGTATAAAGTACCTAGTACAAATTGTGGGTATGTTGTGAGTAATACAAAGCTGCACGGTTTGCAGTGGTCGACCTTGAAATCCCCAGGGGACCCTTTTCTTAGTCCTTTTTAAAGTTCAGAAGACGTATTTTTAGACAGAACTGCTGTAAATATGATGTTGAAATTTAAGCATGGCTTTGTTTGCGGTAAGAATGAAAATGGTCAATGTTACTATAAAAAGCACAACTGCGAAATTAAACAAAACACTAAACAACGTTAAATTAGAAGCTTCTTTACACAAAAAAGTCGCAACGAAAGCAATACTTTATTGGGAATTTTGCCAGAGAAAAATATTTGGAAGGAAGATAAACAACTTTTCTGTTTACTTTTCCATTTTAAACAGTATTAATGCACATTTCGGGCACATGCACTATACTTATGAAATTAAATATAGATGAAACTTTTATCCATTGCGTTTGTTTTTCGCCGCATAACAAATGGATAACCTTTTAGGAGTGCTCATTGCGTAAACAGTGCTATGACAATAGGTATGATGCAAGATTTACCACATGCTGAAAGAGTTCTTCACACAGATATTGCTATCATTTCAAGTAAGAGACAAATACATGTTAATTTGGTCATTTTAAGTTCATATATGATACGTATAACAAAATATGTTGTGATCTTGTACTAAAGAATTTTCTAAATATTTTTATTTAGCCATTATGCGTCAGATGACATTGTAGCTTATGTCATTTCAAAATTATAAAGGCAACATCTTTAAGCTACATGTTTTTCTAATCTTCACCACCTCGCATTTGCGTAGTATAAAAAGTCCCAATCGTTCTTAAAAGAGTGGTTTCATTTGTAATTATAAAATTAAAATATCTTGGATGTCAGTTACCACAAAGTGATAAGGGAGTAGGACCCTCATTTAAAATATTTTTTTCACAAAAACAATGATTCCTACCTAACTGAATGTTAGATTGTTATTCGATTCGTTGTTGACTTGGCCCACTGGTCTGTGCGGCAAGTAATGCCAGCTGTTTTTATTAACAATGTAGGGTCTTATTATGAAATGTGGGCTTACTTCCTGCAATTTTTGTAAATTCTGGCGATAAGTCTGTTTCATGTTATTATGTCTAATTAAGACTAAATCTCGAGGAAAATAAAAAAGGAGATCTAGTCTGAAATCCAAGAAAACGAACCTTTTTGAACCATAAAACAGAGCAATATTATATTTTATAACAACCCCTTCCTTAACCCTCTTCATCGGCCTTTTCCCAACGTAATTATGAAAACATCGTATTCTCACTAATTATTACATATCAAAAACATGGCTTTCAGTACTTTTCGTACTCTGATTTAAAGTTTAAATCCGATTCCAAGACACTCAATAAAAATCGAGAGCCAAAAATTGTGACATATATATGCTTTATTCTAAAGGATTATTCTGACAAAAAAGAGATGACATTTTTGCTTGTTTGTAAAGAAAATCTTTCCAGGACAAATTAGACTTGGTTTACGAAGTACATGTAACTATATACACAGTTTGCTGAATCTCTATGGTCTTCGGGAATATGAATCCGTGAATCAATAGAGTCTCGTCTGATTTATGGTGACAAAGAGTTGTTCATACGACACACTAGGGGAGACAGCCGTTGTTTTATAAAAGTTATATATGGTCACAAATCAGGGAACATGCTACGCTTACATGTATCATCGGCTTAATATTCTCCATTCCCTGAGGTAAATCACTCACATTTTCTGTGATTTTACGTTACGTGACAATTCCTATTATTTTGCTAATACAGAATAGCATGACCCCAAGAACCGAGTACTTGAGAGAGAGAGAGAGAGAGAGAGAGAGAGAGAGAGAGAGAGAGAGAGAGAGAGAGAGAGAGAAAGATATTACGGTATTTTAGATAATCATCTTAATTATTCCAATAACTTGATTAACATCATTATTTATTTATTTATATATGTTTCCAAGTCTTTTTTAGGCAACTACGAGATAAAATTCACAAAGGTTTTTAATATTTCAATAAACAAACAAAAAAATAATTGCGATTCCAGCTATTTCATTAAAAATTTTACAAAATGCAAAGATTTTTGGTTATTCTATGGGTAACGCATTAAAACCATTCCGCTGCTATGGTTACATATTCTGCCCCCCACCTACAAACGATATATGTTTCTATAAATTATGTCAAAATGCGCACAACTTGCGTCAAAATGAAACAATGTTACGCCAACTTCGAAAATAATGCATTTTATATTGTAACGGTTATTGGATAAGAATTAAGATTTTAAAAAAATGATGAAGAGAATAAGCTGCCATGCAATTTCATTACGTAAACATGCAATCTACTTTTGTATGGCATGTGTCATATTTGACAAGAAACTTGCGAAAGGAGCATGGATTGTCTTGCATGTCAACATAAAAGAAGATGCGGGAATAAGGCGGCTGAATAAGATACTGGAAAATAAAAGTATCAACACATCTGATAGTTCTTTCAAATTATCGTTCCAAACAATACATATTTTTAAACAGAACATCAACTTGTAACCCTTAAATAGATGCCACACTAAGAATATATTGAATTGAACTAGTGTATGCGCACCAAAACCTTCAAAAAATGTCATATTTTAGAACTTTTAGTATGCCTTTTATTTTATAGAGTGGGTATGTGGTCCATATTTTTGTGATAGTCTCATTATGGTATAATCCAATGGATAACGAAATAATTTTAATCCACAAAAAACTTGGAGCGATGACCCGCTATACATTAGAATAACCGTTTTGTATCCCAACAATTGAAAGTTTTCAAAAAATATTCCGAAAGCTCATGACAAAATTTGCACATAGCATTTAAATAAACCAGTTTTTGTGACTCAAATGACTCAGTGGTTATCGTACCAGCCAATTGATAACCTTATATAACTTGCTTAATTCGGATGAGGGTTCGATACCACCGTAGACTTTGGTTTAATCATAATAGATAGTTTCAAAGTTTTTCTTTCATTGAAATCTATTTGGGTTTTTTTTAACAATGTAATTCAATTTTTCTAAAAGTGCGATTTCTAACTTCAGTTTGAATATTTTAGAAACAAATAAATATTTTCCTCCAGTTTTGTGGTATCGAACCCTCAAACACTCAGTCATTTTAGACAACATACATGTATAAGTGTTTTATTTAAGAGGGCTCGATGGTCGTGGTCATTTTTAGACTATATTGGTCTCCTTTAAAAGAAGAGCTCTGTATGAAAATATAGGAAAATACCAAAATTTAAAAGAAAATAATGATTGTTTTTTTTTCTTTACTAATAGTTTATTGCTTAATAAATCACATCTTAACATTTTATGTTGATATGAATGTTAATTTGGTTAATTTGTTGACCATCCAGCCTCCTTAAGTGCTATATGTGACTGACCACGAATTCGCGGACTTATTACGGTACTACTGTTTTTTTTTAAACGTTCAGTTGTTGAGATACAAAATGATATTTCTAATAAATGTATAGTTTATGAAATGAAGGGCATTGAAGTTCCAAAAAAGGACACTATCTGAAGATTTTGTTGAGCGTTCACCATTTCAATCACATAAGTTCGAAAGATTGCACCAATTTTAGGGATACAAATCTATATCATGTTTTAAAAATATTCTTTGTTTGGAACGATTTTCAAAAAGGATTATCAAATTGTTTGATATTTTCATTTTCAGTATATTATTCATCCTAAATTAGGCATTTTACCTTACACGCCTGAGTCCCTTATCTTCTTTGTAAGAAACCTAATTCCGACAAATCAGTTGGGTTTCTAAAATTTATTAATTTTGTTTCCTTTAACAAGGAAAAATAATTCGAAATAAACGTCTGAATACACGTTTGCAACAAAGGTACAAAAAACAATACACAACTCCTTGAAGCCATTGATTGAGTAGAAGGTGTACGATTTCGACGTCGATTTTAAAAACTAATTGTGACCGGAAAATAATCCATGATCAAAAAAGGTAACTTTCAATTTACACGCACAAGGTTCAGGCGGAGTTCATTGTTTTGGATGCTTGATTTGCCGTAGGTGGTTTGCAATAATGTTTACAAAACTCGTAGACTTGATGGAAGAATACGTACTTACAGTACATGTTCCTTCTTTCTTTAGGTTTACGTCACAACAAAAATGAATAAAATTCTAGGTTTTATGTCTTTATATTAATCTTTTTAAACGAAGAGCTCTGTATAAAAACAGTCAAATTTTAAATTTAAAATATTTAATTTTTTCATTCTAATAAATAGTTTTGGCCAAAATTATCTTATCTAAACTTTTAAGGCAGATCTTATGGCTACTTATTAACCATCCAACACCTTAAGAACTTGTGCTCAGTCCCATTTCAGCAGCATCCATTAACAATAATAAAATATTTTCAAATAAAAAAATATTCAGTTCAGTGTGTATAGTACGGCAACCGGTATAAGATTGACAGGATTTTATCTCCAAATTTAACGTATAGATCAATCTAATGATGGACAATAGCTGGGGTTTTTTAATGTGAAAAATTCAAACTTATTCCTGTTTAAAGATACATCCTAACAGAATCATATCAAATGAAATAGAATTGTGGAAAATTTAAATAATTCAAACCAAGCACGAATAAAAAGATAAGTTCAGTGTTGAAATCTGCTGTTGATGAATTTAAAGATAAGATTCAAACTGCCCAGTACTTCACTGGTTATAAATAACTACTAGCAATTCACCAGCCTTCATATAATGACGAGGTATATGAGAAAGACGTAATTATTGGTATGTTTGGAACGTGGACCATAATGTCTTCACTCTCCAGCAATAACTGTTTGTTTGGATGATGAAAGCTAGTGTCTTTATGATATCCAGCGGCCGTAGAACAGTAAACAGAACCTGGGGAACGGACAGCTACAACAGCTTTTGTCGATATTTTACACCTGTCATAATGTGTATTCTCCCGAGAAGTTCCTTTGACCCCACCTGAAGATTACAAAATTAATACAAGATGTGACGTTCTACAATATTTCCAATATAGTTGGCCGACATAAACAGATAAGTGTTAGGGCCATTAATTTACTTTTATTTCTGGGTTTTTTTTTTGTACTATAAATTGCACTTTTCGTTTTGATCAAAACGACAGCTGGTGTTATCAAAGGATGACACATGACACCAGCGATGTGGTAAAACGGTCGACAGTTTCAACCGTTGAAAAAAATATTCCTTTATACAGATATAAGCAAAGAGTTTGAATTTAAATAGGGCACAGAGGTACTACATACTATTAGCTATCCGGAATAAAATAATGTTAAATAAATACAGACAATACTTATAACTCACGTGTTTTTGGACATTACACAGCGAATGTAGCTTTTTGTTCTCAACCAATGCTTTAAATCAAGTTATACAATAACAACGAATTTTATGAACTTTATTTTAGTTAAAAAACTACAAGGCCAGTCTTGCAAATTTGTATCATTTGTACTTGGTAGTGAACTTTTAAAATTTTGCGAATATGTGCATTCTAATGTGAAAAATATTGGCTTTCTTAGAAGAATTAATCTTCTCCTCTACTAGTAGGCATATAGTGGACAAACTGATTATTTGGTTTTATATAGTGTGGACGGAGCCCTTGATATAATTAATTGTTAATTAAATGACCCAAGGGTCAAGTGTCAGAGGTTTTGGTGGGGCGTATCTACTGTGCATGGCTATTATGATAAGCGATGAATTCACGACCGTGAAGTACATGAAAAATGACCTAAAATAAAGCATATTAACATAAAATCAAATTATCAATGATATCGTATATTGCTTAGTATTATTATATAGGGTAAGAGTTGAATTGACACCCCGAGAAAACCATCGTCAACCGACGCGAAGCGGAGGTTGACAATGATTTTCGAGGGGTGTCAGTTTTAACTCTTACCCTTCCAAACAGGCACTATTCATTTTATTATACTGAATGTCGTAATTTAAAGGAAAACTTTACTGCTTTTATATACGAGTTACGAGACCGTACGCGCATAATTTACGCGCTTGTAACAATTCGGTGTGTTACCCGTTGTCAAGTGTGTTGCTAACGCTGAGGGTAATAGAACGGATTATCTACTGCGTCTAAACCAATCAGATTTCAGTATTAAACATGAAAGTATAATATTCTATTTTATGGTTCACCTTTCTTATACGCTGTCATCAAAGATACAGACGCAGTAATATTAAACAGAGTGTTTTAAATGGTCCGGCCGTTATGCTCTGAAGTCAGTTGTTTAGATATGCATTACAATCGAGATACATAGTGCACAATCAAATGTTTTCTGAACGAGGCTCGTTTACAAAGGTTATTTTCACTTTTTAAATCAGATTATGAATGCTGACAACAACTGAAATTTTAACTTTTGTCACATCTTGTTTTTGTACTTAATGTGCTTTCTATACATGAAACTAAGTATAAACTAAGTTGTGTTTACAAATCAGAAATGTGTGAGCAATGTATCTCGTATATAACTTAACAACTGAAATTCTAATTTTGGTTTGACCATTACATGTACCGTTACGGAAGTAAAGCAATGTAAGCATTTAAAAACGAAAAAAAAAAGACAGCTGAAAACGCGACAATGCCCAAGACGGCTAGATGACCTTGACCTTTTCATCCACTGTTTGTACCGGACAGTGACGTATGTAGTATATACGTCCCTGCTCGGACTAAAAAGAATTTGATAGTTTTGTTCACTTATTTACATGTATGTTGAATAAATCAATAAATTAATGAGTTTACGGGAAATGATAAGGTTTTTTTTATCGTTTATATATATTAAATGTGGTTACATGTAGTACAGTGAAGGTACGGCAATGTTATGATAATGGTCTGTCCGATTTTTTTTTACTACCAATGCAGTATTCAGCATTTAAATTATTTTCCCATTTCCTTTTCAAAAATATATAAACTGTGATGATTTTCAATCGCGGCTTTTAAAAGCGTCTTTAAAAAGCAAATGTCTCAAATAGAAACATCAAAGTCTGAATTATATTCAGAGTTTTGTCTTGGGATCATTCTGTGATATGTCTTAAAGATAATAGATGGTTCAATCCCAGGGATACTGATTGAAGTAGGTTAATTCTATGTAGGTCTAAGACCTCGATGGAAGGTAAGCTTAAAAGGATTTTACATCATGAATTATTGATAGATGACGTCAAAATCTGAGTTAGACAAAGGACCGTTATTTAAAAAAAAACAAGGCCATAATTTGAAGTGAAAAAACCCGACAACTTTTGTTTGTTTTAAATCGGTATATGAAACTACCACATCATACTAAAGTAAATCTAGACTTGGTTTAAAAGTCATGTTGAAAATTTAGAATTTACAGGTGGCAGTAAATACAAAATTTACATGACAAATATATAAAACTCTTTGAAAAATACCTAGAATTAAGCTGATGAGAAACGTTTTTCCCTATTTATAAAATCCTCAAAATATTTGCATTTTATTTATGAATTGTTTTACACTTTCAGATCTCAGAAGATATAACTGCAAGATGCGCGTAATTCTTCCAGACCAGTGTAAACAAGGCACAGTCATTGTCCTTCTGTAATCGGCGATTGCAGTGGCTGAAACTTTAAGGATTAGTCACATTTGCAGGTGATGTAGTCAGATAAAAAAAACTTTGTTTATTACAGTGCGAGGCAGGTTCCCCCTTGCCCCGTTTATCGCTTTAGCCACCTGTGAACACTTCAGTATACATATACTCCAACAGTTTTATTGGTATTCAATTCATTGATAATTCGTTAACTAAGGAACTGGATGATGGCGTTTGGCATCCGTCTTCGATTTCCATTGGTAACACCATCTGCATATTATCAGTCGAACCAAAGCTATTTCTTTCATCCATACTGTAATGCAGAGAATGTGATTTTTGAACCTTTATTTCATAGAAATCTTTGATCTCATCAAAGATTAAGAAGGAGTTCTGTGAACAAATAATAAATACATGCATGCAATATAAATTAATCTTATAAATGGTTCACTATTGGGTGGTGGGGGGCAATGTGGTTAAAAAAGACTGAAAAGTTCTGTCGAACCAACAAGGATCATTTTCAAAGGTTCCTTTTAATACCTGGTACTAGTGTTACGTGTTGTGCGTGCAAAGAGACCGGATCCGGAAATATTAATAAAGTACAGCAAAGAACATTCTACAGTGAGAATCTTTGCTTATCGGAGTCTATTGAATATATACCGGTATATAAGGCATTTTTCTCTTTTGCATAAACATAACATAAAACGAACCTTTGATTTATCTTGTCTGATTGAAATTAGCGTCACAACTCGGTCATATTTCTCTAACCTTTCAGAATATAAACGGAATTATTGACATGTTTTGGCAGACCCAGAATAAACAACAAGGAACCGTCAAGTACATTTGTATTGTTGTTGAGGTTTTTCAATAAAGAGTTAGACTGTAATCAAGTTTCTGCTTCAGCATAATTAAGCTGATGAATATAATCTTTTAAACCTCGGTAGACATGTGTAGCTACAGACTTTGAAAATAAGATCTAACAAATCCTATATTAGCTGTAGACGAGCCTTCATGTGACCGAGGGGTGACGTTAAGGCATGTTTTGTGTGGTGCAGGAGAATTACAAAAATTTACGGTAAGCTGATAATGCTAATAAATGAAGGCTTATTGGTGTTTGAAACTAGCCTTGTATTTATCAACCTTATTAAGTAATATGGATGAAGGCTTTCATTAGGCAGTGGGCATCATTATGTAGGTTATTTCAAGCAGCCTTAAAGCTCCCGTATCGGCATGGATTCTGAGATAATTGGCAGTTAATGACCGCTATGTCAGGGAGGCATTTCCAATGTCCACTTATCCCGAGCCTTTTCCTGTATGAATTTTGTCTTTTGCAGCCTATATTGAGCTTTATTCCTGGTCGATTGCGACGGCTTATTCTTCTCTACTGACAATAGAAAGTGATAACAAAACATAAATAACAGGTGATGTTATGACCATTCCTACGTTAGGAAGTAGAATGGCCATGCGATGCTGATTCTGCAAGGATCATAAAGTTGCATACGAATTATTCCAATTTCCCTATGACTTGAGTCGTATTTAACACAGCTCTGAAGCAAGGCCAGGAATCAAAACAGGTAAGAACTTGTAGATATCACAAAGATATGAATTTGTGTCTTATTCCAAAACGCCTTTGTCGATATATGCTTAGTAGCTGAAAGAATTGGGTTAACGGCAAACTGGTTATAAGGTTCTACATATAAGTCAATTTTGACAAATCTTATACATGTGTATCGTAAAGCAGTCATTGATGATGATGAAACGCCGATGAAATACACTGCATCGATGGATCTATGTACGTGTATTGATCCCTAACGCTTTCATTTTTTTCATCATAAGTTTACTTCGAAGCTGAAGGTTTCCAAAAATTCATTCTTGAAAAGGCAGCCGAAAACCCGTACTCAACAGTTACAAAACATGGTGTAGATGGGAAATATACTCACCGTATTAACGGGTCACAAATGGCCCCATTAAGCCCTAATGTTTACACTGAATGGCTTATTCAAATTTTCTATTCGATACAAATTAAGATCACAATATTCCGGCCTTCCCCAGTGAAGGCTTTCTCGGGATCATTACATACATGATAGTGATCTTAAGGATCAGTCGCCCAATAGTACCTTACAGTTGTTATATTGTTAAAATGCCCCAGAGTCAGATGTTTGTTTTACGAAAATGACTCTGCATAAGAAAATGTTTTTGCCTACGGTTCCTTTATTTTATTTATCAAATAATAACTAAATTTCTTTGCTTTTAAAATGCCAAACTACGATTTAATCTTGTTGACCAAGAGTTTAAATAAAAAGCGTGGATACAAGATATTCAGTATAATTATATATATTAACCATATTTTATACAAAAATAGAAGAAGAGGAGAATGCTTATTTATAACGACATAAGAGTCCTTTGAGGTCTACGCTATCAAAGAAAACAGCAAACCTTTAGGACCACCAAAGATTAAAGTCAGTTAGAAACCGAGCATGTATCACTCAAAACTATTGGGCAGCATTCGCATCTAGTGATCCATTTTGATTTTGTATACATGACAAGAATACAGATTTCTTGGTCAATTAGTAACGAAAAAAAGCACACGCAAATACCAATTAATGCAGGAAATAACTCATAGACATACATTCTTTTAAAACACTAGAAAAAGAAAACCACGGAAGCAAAGTTTGCAACCATTTAACTATTTGTTATTTGTAAAGAGATCTAACTTCATAAATGTATACTGTAAACCTGTAAACGTATTACATTTGGCTGTTTATTCTATTTAGCGCTTTTGGCGGAATGCGGCTTCCGCTAAATCAAGTACATCGCTTAATGCCATGCATATGTGTATAAAAATAGTCACAATCAGGAATACGCTAATTCAAATCCACACCAACTTGTTCAAAAACTAATTTCCGCCAAATATCGTACACGTCAAATATAACTTACTTTTACTGTATATATTTATATATTTACATTTTCAGTGTTTTTGCCCGTAATAACACTACGTATCGATTTTGTACTATACAGTCCAATAACTTCAAATGACGTATAATTGGGGCGAAACGGCGTTTGCTTATTTATATTCAAATCGTACAATTGCTGAAAATAATATAAGTAATAAGGAATAATTCTTTGAATATTATGAGGTGATTATTTCGGTCGGGGCTTGATCAAATCTATCATAAAGCCCTTCGGGCTTTATTGGATTTGATCACGCCCCGACCGAAATTATCACCTCATAATACTCAAAGAATGATTCCTTATTCCTTAAATATATCAAAAAGTCAGATGTTCTCATAGAGAAATGAATCGCTTGCTTTCGTGGTTTGAGCAGATATCATACACGTTTGCCCAGTCATGTTGAGAGGCCAGAGTGCAGGAATGAGTAGAAATATTAGCTCACCTGTGACAATATTGCCATGGAATTAGTAACTGTAATTACTAATAAATCTCCCTTCACCTAAATATAAGATATTTTTTTTAAAAACCTGATGAATAAAAATAATCATCAAAAAGAGGCAGATACTGGTGTGTATTTCTCGCTCAAGAAAATGAAAGCTGATAATTGATAGAAAATTTGTTTATTTCTATTTGTTTCTGAACTGAAAGTCGTCATAATAAACTGAAACGAAAAGAAATTAATGCTTACTGACGTTTTTCATACTAATTGTTAGACCATAATTAATTACCTAATTGTCTACGGACTTTTGCGGTTTTTATTTTCCTGATTACGACAAAGAGCACACGGCGGGTGTGACCGGTCAGCAGAGGATGCTCACTCCTCCATGGCACCCAATCCTACCTCTATCCTGGAGGTCCGTGTTGCTCTGCTTTGAATTTGTATTTCGTTTTATGGATTTTTGAGATGGTTGACGGTTTGTTATTGTCATTTTTTTCATTGGTCTACGCGTTATAATAAAAAGAGACCTGATTGATTATATAATTAATATAATATAATATATGTTCTTTTAAAAGTGTGCTTTATCTGTGTATATATATACAAAGAGGCACAAGAACGCCTTTTATGCATTGTACTCGCGTGGTGAACAGATTGTTTTATTGCAGGAAATTATGCGCGCAAAACCACACACAACGTGTAGTCAATTCCGGTGGGTTATTGTTAATAAGAAATACTAACTTTATTAACATTTGTAGCATATAGTGTAATACTTCTCCAACAGAAATATAAGTACATGTACATGAATATTTGATTGGAGATACACCATTCATAACTCAAACAGATTTTTACCATTCCTCAAATGCTGTATTCTCTTCATTATCCTGTGTACATAATGGCCACCTACAACCAAAGAGTATGCTAATTCATAGATTTATGTCCTGGTTTTTTTTATTTTTTGGATAACCATTCACCTTTTAGCTAAAGACAAATCTAGAAGGACAGTTGGATAGCATATATTAACAACGAGGAGAAATTAAAAACAACAACCCAAAACCAAGATAATGTATATTTTGGCATCAAAAGCAGTGTCGTCCTGACTTGATACAATTTCTTTCCCGCCCTCGACACATAAAGGTGTCAGCTAAATGAAAATCAAGAGAACAATTAGTTTTCTATCTTAATGCCAGAGAGAGAGATAGAGAGAGAGAGAGAGAGAGAGAGAGAGAGAGAGAGAGAGAGAGAGAGAGAGAGAGAGTATATTCACACTTCATGCTAGATGATAATCATGTTAAATAACAAATCATCTACATGCATTTCCTAATCTTTTCAAATAAAAATATCAAATAATAAACTAAGGTAGAATTAGTATTTAGTCTGAGCTCTTGTTTTGGCATCAGAGTTTCAGATTCCGTAATCTCCATTCTTTCATTAAAAAAAAAGAAAGCCCTATATTACACAACACACTACATGTACCACTACCACTAGAACAGAACCGAATAGCGTCATCAAACAGTTTCCCAGGAGAGAAATAAGTTGGATGGTAGAACTGATTTTATTATGAAACAGACACAAAAAATATTATACAACGGTTTTTAATCGTAATTTTCAAGAAGCACATTTTTTTTTCAAACAGAGATCAGAGATAAAGGGCATAATTACACACCTGACGTGTTTTATATCCCGCCCAGACTTTGTATAGGATTAATCCGCCTAAAAAGTACAAACTAGAACGTACATATCTCGTAACAATAAAGAGTTGCGTTTAACTCTGTGACCGAATTGCTATAAAGGGGTCATTTCCTTTTCTTTTCTCGGAAGTGTCACGTGTCTCGTGATTGATAATAGGCTATATTGTATATATATAATGCTATTTTAGTATAACACCCCGTCCAAAAACAAAATATATGAAGTGATAGAACACCATTTTAAAAGCAAGTAGAATTGTATTTAGAGCTGCATGTAATGATTCTTCCCGACCTTGTCGACCTTTTTTTTTTTTTTTTTTTTTTTTTTTAAAGATAAAAGAGTTTAAAAAAAATACTTTTTAAAGAGATTCGATAAAAACTGTAACTTGTCAACGCAAGTTTATGTTAATTACCATGTCCCAATAACTTTAAGATATTTTTTCACCCCATTCCCTTGAACAATTCACTGATTATATCACCGCTGCTGTTGAAGCATTAAGATATGCAATATAAGTAATTCACGGTGTGATGACATATATACAATATAAGTAATTCACGGTGTGATGACATATACGTGGGACAGCGCCGGATCAAATTTACTGGTGAGTGATTATTTAATTTACTTATCGACAGACTGAAATTTGATCTTTGTATGATCTTTTTGCCGACTTGACAGATATTTATGTCCACTTGTCATTTATTAAGGTGTTTAAAACAAAAGCATGAACATGTCCAATTTGTGGCATCCGGTTATCATCATATTTTTCTGACGATCTGACACAAAAAGTTAACGACACATCTACCATCAAGTTAAATTTTCTGTTACTTAATAATAAGCAAAAAATATAGCACTAATAATTATGTTAATCAACAACGGGAGAAGCCTTTTACAAAAAATATACTTTGAGCAGTGCTCAACGAACCTAGTTCTGCGGCCGATACAATTGATAACATACATGTTCTATATTTAACAGTGGATTCAGTTTTTAGCGTCAAGTCCATTTTAGTCGGTGCTGTCTTCTAAGTAAAAATAATCATTGTAAAATGTATATATTTCCATTTTAAACTCCATATTAATTAAACATAGTTTAAGCATTCAGTCGATCTATTTCCTGTCTGCGTACTAAATACACTGCTACACTGTAAACCTCTATATGTACATGTAGCTGCACTAGTAACTGAGGGGAGATGATCATGTACATGTACGTATCAAATGTCAATCAAGTGAAACTTATTCATTGAAATTGTTTAATAATTTATTTAAAATCAATAAATTATAAACGTCTCTATGTTAAGATTTGGAAGATATTTACAAGATGTAAATTGACTTCAGGTACATGTTCCTTGTCTTATAAGCACATTTCTTTTATATTATGTTCATGTTTTAAATGTATACTATTTTTGTATATACAATGCTTATTTTTCCAATGAAGTTTTATTACTTAAACAATTAATACAATATTGAATGCAAGCGAAATCTATATGTATAATTCCGCTTCACGTGTTAACGTCATTTGCTGAAAGGTATCACTGGAAGTTCAGTACCACGTGTCAAAATAAAAATATCGGGGTTTTTTTCAGTTGGTTTATATTTCTCTTTTGGAAAATCGATGGTCAATCAACAAGTTAATATATATAAAAAAAGTACTAACCGTGTTGATGTACGACAATATTAAGAACAATTTGCGTATAAACAATGCAATCGAATCGCCAAAAGGGATTAATAATTCATATAAGTTTATATTATATTAATAATAATAACCTAAAGGATTTAATATAAAATCATTTTAATGGTAGCGTTTTTAAGTCGAGAACCATCTCCCTTTCTATCCTCTTTTAAGGGGAAGACAACTCTTGTCTCGAGTTAAATAATACCGTTATCAATTTTTTTTTACCCCCCCCCCCCCTCTCTTTTTTATTTGCTTACATTATGTTAAGATTTTACTTTTGTTTGTCTTATTTTGTCCACATATAACGTGTATCTTTAGAATTTCCCTAAACGTATTTTATAGATTATTTTTTTACCTTAGGTTTCCATGGCAATCAGAATGTGAGATTGGAAAAAGTCATCCGAGTTTATTAATATGATCCAGTTGTACCTGATATACACAGAATATTATTGAAACCTTTTTTATGTTCTTTGATTCTTACAGAAATGACGTCGACTCAATTGCTGAGCTGTTGAAACACTGAATAGATATTATCTGTAATATATACGACACTAAACGATTACCTGTATAATTTACTTAAATAACATCATATTTAGAAGGAAAATAGTTGATTCTTCAGATACCTGTAGAAAGTGTAATTGCATTGCCCTATGGTCAAATCAGCAGACCATAAGGTACGTGGAAGTATATACGTGTATTCATTTATTAATGGTTGAAATCTAGTGTTAATTTTACTTACAAGTAAAAAGTACAATCATTTCAATGGACGAAATCGGCTTCTTTATTACTGGGGCGCACTAGGTTTGCATACGTTTCCAATGGTGTTGAAAACAAAATGTGGCATTTGATATGAATATATGTATATGTTTTGCTGTGAACGAGAAGCTTTTCTGACCATTATGAGACGTATATTCATATGAAAAAAAAAGTTATCTCGAATCTTTCGGAATCGCAGATTTAGATAACGAAACTATAAACTGGAGAAGCAATCAGACTGTTTATATTTATGTAGAATACATCCATTATTTCAATGTCTTTAGTGGGAAAAAAATCTCCGACAAATGTATATTTTTTTTCCAGAAGAAACCAAACTCGCACACTTCCCCGTAAAAAAAATATAAAATGAAACAGAAAAACAAACAACGAAATGAGGAATTTCAGTGCGGAAAATGTGGAACTACTGGATAGGGACAATTATCGCCATGTTGTGATTTTAGATTCCGAAGATATGATGGAGATAAGGCATTGTGTGGTGATATCTTAAAGCCTCAATACATACTCTCTCGTTCGCCACGGCGTAAGATATTTGATGCACTTTAAAATTGATAGTTAACACTTCGATTTTTTTTGCAATTTTTTGAATAGTCAAAATATTCATCAGTCAACGAACTGAAAATAGATAAAATTTACAGATTCACTTCATTGATAAGTAGAAAAGAAAGCTGCAAAGTTCAGAAGATCTAAGGTAAACTTTCGGGTTTTTTTTCTTATCTGTATTTAATTAAACTAACTTGAATGATTTATGGTTTAAGTAAAAGGCATGCAAGACTAGAAAAACAATTTTTTTTACAATTCTAATGGAACTTTCCTATCTCCTAGTCATCATCACTTTAGAGCATGCATGGTATTTCTTGATTCTAATTAATTTATACTGTCTCTTGTACAATTAATTCTAAGTGCATCGATTTAAGACAGGCGATTAAACGTTTTACAGTTTCTAACGCTGGAATCTTCTAAAATCTGTTAATAATTCCACACATCCCGACTTTGAGCCACCGTGAATTTATTGTGTGTAAACACTTTAGTCTTGAAGTCTCTTCTAAATTCTATAATTAAAATGTAAAGCTATTACTGCTAACGATCATAATTTCGAATCAACTACTTTTTCTTTCAAATAAATCAATGTAAAATGTGGTTAATGATTCGGTATGTTGATGGTAACAATTAAGAAATCTATACCAAAACATCTAGCTCCTAAGCACACAGTTTGATATGCGATTCCATACACAGATCAGCGCTCTACAGCTAGAGTACGTCAATATGTTAGTTTAAAAATGACGTCATTGCAATAAAACAGATTTCATTACTAATTCCAAATTGTAATAAAGGGTTTTCTTTTGTACAAAACATAAATTCCCTTTTAGAAACTTTGACTGTTAAAGTTAAGTTCCTTCGTCGATGTTTTTGTTCTGTTTTTGTCGAATAAAATAGTATACCGCGTCTGTTTTGATGACCCCAACAAAAACCTATGAATAAGGCAGAAATGTTAAACCCCAAGTGACAAAGAATTTTAAAAGCTTGTTGCAATTTGATGATATCCATTCTCGGTCTCCCAATACGCTGGGTCTTGTACGTTTAGTAGAAAAATATGAAATGGATCTTCTTTCTGTGATTTTTTGGACTTTAATTTCTGTTGATGCATTTTAATTTCGGTCGATGAAATAACATTTCGTTAATAAATATTCATATCGCAAAGGGTCTTTGAATAAAAACTTAACATGCTGAAATGAACAAGCTAACTGGTGAGCGAACCGATAGCAGGGTTCTGATAGGGATAATTAAGGGCCAATTAAACAAGTGCCCTAGATTTTGATCGAATTATCAAACGCGTCCTTATCTAGCATCAACCGAATTATCTTTGATTAAAAATATTCACACCAAAAGTGTCTGTAGAACTATTTGCAGAATTCAGACCTCTGTGGTATACTTTATTTATCGCGGTACACTACAAAGATAGCAGAAATGATATTACATAAGTGAACAGGAAAAATCTATACTTTGATATTTTTTTGATTCAAGTAAGAAAACAGAATCGGCCAATAACTTGACGGAAGTTCAATGCGCAAGTGCGGACACGAGAAGAGAGAGAGAGAGTATCAGAGAAACTCTGAGTTTGAGTATCCCTGGTGCTGGGAGCCACTATACAGTACTGCTTATATAAAGGAGTCTCCCAACTATACAAGCAATTGATTGCAATATCGACCCTAATGTAAAAATTTCCTCAGGACCTAAACGGGGTATTAAGACAGATCCCAATCCGAAACTCGTCACGATCGGGTCCGGATTACTGTTCTCAAATACAGAAACAAAATAATTTCCAGAGGGAACTTGAGTGAAAAGGTATTACACCACTGTACGTGATCAAACTGCAAAATCGCAACACTTCTTGGATATATGTATTGCTATAGAAAACTTAAACACGTTGTTCTCTTGTAAGTTGTACGAGGGAATCAATGTTTGCATTTGAAGAGTTTGTTTCTGGGAGTTAACTTTGGACAATTTTCTTTTCTTGGGGTGAGTAAACATTCATCATTTTATTTTTGACGAAAACACACACCACTTCTGAAGGTATTTGAGATGAAATATATATTTTTTTAAGTTGACCGATTCTTTTCCTGTAACAGCGACTTAATCAAAGTCAGATCAAATAAACAATACCACAAATTAGCTGCAAAAGCAAATTACGTTTAGCAAATTAGCTAAATAAGATTTTTGAAAATAACTCTACCATGGTGAAGTTCTATGGTGATTTTTTTATCTCTCCAGTGCCGGAAATTGTCAGTTGTGACAAAATTTGAAAGCTACGGCTCGAGTTCAATAACTAATTACAAGGGACAGTGAATACCCAAGCGACAGTCCTATAAAAATCGTCCCTCGTGCTGCTACCCGCACAGACAGTCCTTTATCCCGTCTCTAGTGCTTACATAGGATTATGTTTTCTGTTTAAAATTGCGACTCGTTTTAATTATATTAGCATCGATTAACGATTTTCACACCCAAGCTAACAGCAAGTGGCAGATACTCTTTGAACAAGGTAGAAAAAGTGTTTATCGTGCTATCGCCTGTTCTGGGCTCAATAGACTGGTGGCCGAATCAGGCTAGGATTCACACAAGCATGCAAACAGGCAAACAATTGCATCAAAATCAAAGGCAATATGTTCTCCTCTTTATAAAATTCTGTTAAATAAAATATTAAAAGCCTAATAGTTTAGTTAACTTTTCGTGTATTTGTCCTTCGTTTAACCTGATACATATTTCTCTAAAAGTTACGGTTTTGACACTTTGGAAAAGACATTTCACGGATATATATTCTATCAATTTGATAAACCTGTTAATATAAGCTCTAGGGGGCCAGACGAGGAAGTTGAGCGTTTAGTCTGTTCCCGTTCTAACCAATAAGTGTAATGATGGCCCGTGATTGATCCTTCCGTGATCGTGAGGGGTCGGGCCACATTGATACTCCGGATAAATGTGTTTTGATACCAAGACGAATGAATGAAACCCGAATAAGTAAACAATAATCTTAATTCCCTTATGAATCAAAGGCTCTAAACACATCAAACAAACTTGTCAAGTTAGGACAATAAAGGACATGTAGATTTATCTTCGTAAGTTCAAACTCGCAACCACTGGCCGATGTGAGTGATTGTTCCGCATTTACTAATGCTCCAAAGTAGATTTATGGCCAGAGACAAGACATTGGGTTTAGTCCAATATCTTCAAAAAATCAATGTGGATAGGCATTACGACGAGCTAGGTCCAATGTCATCAGTCTGTATCCCGAGAGAAATAAAACACCGGGGCACTACTGGAATCCCACGATAAGTGCTAGACCCGTTATTAGGTCGCCATAGATTGGTTGGGTCTTAGTCAATTGTTACATTATTATCGTCTGGGGATTTTTTTCGTTGTCTTTTATTAGCAGTGATCATTCAGTGCACAGCTAGTAAAGAGATGGGTCCTTATATTCCATTACTTTTACTACGGCATTCCTCGGACGGTTTCTCTGAGAGACTAGCGTGCCCACTGGTTGTCAAAATCACAGTCCGCACATTCGATGTCCATCGCCGATAAATTAAGGACTTCTACAGCAACAGGGCTGGGAAATGAAGCACCATTTTGTTGGCACCAAAAGCAATTCATATCTTTCTTTACGAACTAAGTCGGATTTGCACGCTGGAGGACCGCGATCAAATGATACAATTACGAGATGAAAGATTAATAAAATACACTGATTGCATGTTGTTTACTGAACTTTACTAGTTGCATTACATAATATGCTACAGATAGAAAGTGGTCCATTTCCAGAAAAGGTCACATTATCATCCTTAGAATAATTAACAAATATTTTAACGATTCTGTTTTCTCCATTAACTGAACATGATTAAATTTGAATGTTTATCCTTTTTAAAAATAACCTCGCGATGACACAGTAGCACAAATTCAAGATCATTTATATATGCATGGACTTATTATGCATTCCTTTTTGATCTGGGTAAAATTTATTTGAATTTTGATTGAAGGTTTGAAGCAGAGTGCTGTGATGAAAAGGGCCGGTGGATGAGAAGAAGCCCCCAAATGGCACACGGCCCGATCGATGGAGTACTTCACGATCCATATGTTTACTATTATGCGTATATTATCATATGCCAGATTTGAACAGGTTGAATAACTAAAACTACAGAATGTGGACACAGTGGTAAAAACCGTCCGAGTGCGAAATTTTAATTCTTGAAATGGGTTCTTCAAGCTTGCATACAAGTGGGAAAGGGACATTTATAGGCAAAGTTCCGCCTAGTGACGTGAGCAAGGACCAGACGACTTCCAAAATATGGAAGGCAGTGACAGAAGCGGGCACAGGATTAAAACGAGCAAATTTGAGAGCGCCATACACAGAAAGCGAGACCGGAAATGACAAAGAAGAGACAACTAACCAGTCCATGCCAGACTATTTGATCGAATTAATATGTTCGGGTTTAAATGAAACAAATTCGGAATACATAAGCGTATGTTTGAATAACAGTGCCAATGTGTCTTCAACAATGTCTAATGTGAACGAGAGTTTCCCATACGACAACAGCACTTCCGGTCCGGACTTGGAGGGGGAGTACCGGTACTGGATCCTCGCTCTGATTCTGTTTCCTCTGTTGACTGTGTTCGGTAATGTCCTCGTGGTGATGAGTGTTTACCGAGAGCGAAGCTTGAGGACCGTCACCAACTACTTCATCTGCTCTCTGGCTGTCGCCGATATCATGGTTGCTGTGATGGTGATGCCGCTGGCCATATATCTAGAGGTGAGTTCAAACATGTGTCCTCAAGATTAATATATATACGTCATGTGCAGTGAAAACCCACTCACATCAGTTTATCAAGAAAAAAGAAATCCTTAATCGTGTAAACTCATTTATTTTAGATTTCGGTATTATGCCGCATAACTAATGAAGGTTCCCAAAATTCTTTTTCAAATTATTTTTATCAACATAAGAGATTAACCAAGAAGCGATGGTATCGCCCCTTTTCTATTCTTCTGTTATTTACTCACCTATTATGGCCCTAAACGACTAGATGTGTTAACGTTATAAGTGCAATATACATCGAAGCATCTGTTCATAAATTAATTGCACACTTCTGATATAGTAAAGATATGAATTTTTGCCCATTAAGAATCAATCACAAAGAGTCAAGAAAATGGACATCAAAGAGACAAAAAAGAGGGCGTGTCAATATAACAGATACGGAATCGAACTTCAAAACAAAATGGAGTATTTAATCTTGATTTTGATAATGAACACCACTCAGTGAGATTTACGGCCGTTTAATTCGTTGTTCTTTACCCTTTGATAATGGACATTACACGAGAGAAATCTCTGACAAGAGAGGGCCATGAAATAGCTGTGTAACGATGGTTTATCGTCAGCCTGATGTTCCAACTCCCACTTTAACTAGATCCGAGATTTTGCTAACCTTGTAATCAATTACTTATCCCAGAAGTTCTAGTGAGAGGAGGAGAAAATGTTCTCAGAGTCTGATAAAAATCAAACCATTATGTTCTGGAAGCATAATAAGGCTATTTATAGTCATCATTAAGACAGATGAAACAAACGATAGAACCAAACGATTGTCATTAAAACATAGTTGAAGTAAAAAACTTGTTCAAAATTTGCACAGGTGTTAGAATGTCGAAACTTGCAAGGTTCCGCGCTACATTAGAAAACTCTGAACAAGCTTTATCGATGCCAGCCTTGAGGTCCCGAGTGATGAAACACTGAGGTTACAGGGTATCTCACGCTTTGTGAGGGCCCCTGAGGCGCAACTAGTCCTTTTTTACATCATCATAGACACATAAATCAAATTTCTCAGCAAAAGTATGGAGAGAATTGGCCCTATGTAAGACTTTTTGTTCTCTCCCCGTACGCTCACGACGTCAGAGATTTGATTTATAATAAATCATCTGTTTGCTTGTGTCACGAAAATCAAGACACCTGGGAAGAAGTTCATGAAAATAAAAACAAGCCGTGATAAAAATCTAACAATTCTACAGTGTGCAAAAAAGCAGGCTGTTTCTGGGCTTTGTAAACTGTGTAAATATGTACACCGTCGCGTAATCTGAGTTTGTAAAGTTTCAGGAAAGACTCGAGTTATCTAATCCAAGAAAGTTCATTTGAGATTTTGACTTTATTAATTACACACACACACTTACAAATACCCAAGTAGGTTTAATCGAAGGATTATCTGAAGTTAAATATGTTTTAAACTACTTAATAATTGTTATTAATACTTGTTATTATTAACAAATAGATCTATATGCATACTAGGCTCGTAACTTGCGTGTAGAGAACTACATAGTGGTGGTATAGTCCCTTTTAATGGAAACAGCTGGGTCTTACAACGAAGTGTTGTACAAGTAAGTACAGCATGATTACCCTAGCTGATTGACACTTTATGTGGTAAGCAGTGAGCACGAATGCCAATATATTGATGAAATCCATATAATTTTGGCTCCGAAAAGATTTCTGAAAAGCCAATTCTGTTCATTTTGTTGGAATGCTTGTCTAAATGTTTCTTCTATATTCTTGAATCTTGGCATTTCTATTGTTGTTAAACCAGCATAAAACCCCCGTAGCAAAAAGCTGGGTCTCCTTTCTTTAACTCTCTAGAGACGTTGCAAGGGTTTGTTGGGTTTTATCAGAACCTAAATGGAATGTTCAATGTCGAAGAACCGAGGACTTTAGAATTGTAAATTGAACTTATTTGGCCGTAACTGATTAATATATTGAACACTTAATTGAGTCTCTCCACTCATAATAAACCAAAGCCACCTCTAGCGTTCAAAGAAAAATGAGAGGAATTTGTGGCGGATCGTGACGCTGACCAGCCAAGAATTCTAGTCTCGTGCTTATTCTCTCTCATCACTCATAGCATTGCATTCCAAGAAGACCGGCGGGGAAACGAGGGAAAATATTTTTTCTGGCAGTGTTCGAAGGAAAAACTTTTGATTTTAATACTTTTGAAGTTTTGTTTCCCCCCCCCCCAAAAAAAAAACTGCATTTGTTTTGCAAGAGATTATTTCGTATGTCCTTAGGAAACTTTAATTTTTAAATACCTAACAATTTTGGGAGAAACAACCCTACAATTATTGTGGAATTCATAGATCGCAGGCAGGTATTTTTAGACGGGCACGTTTGAATTAGTCGAGTTATTTTATTTCCTTTTGAACATAGAACCTTCAATAATAATAAATAATGAAATGTTAAGTACATGCTTGAAGTTGTTTGCGTTTCTTTGATGTTAAGAACTTACATTTTTTCGATATGCACGATGACTTCGATTTCAACGCAGTACCTTATTAAATAAAATGTTGGAAAGTTAAACAAACTATAGGAGATCAACCATTGATTGCACGACAGTGAAATTTACCTCGTCCCGTAGCCTGGCGATCAATTTCACTCGGTTCCTGTGACACGTTGGGTGAATTGGCTTGCAATAGATATTAAGTTGTAAAATCGACCTCTTTTACAATCGAAAACAGTGTAACGAAATTCGACACCAGCAGCCACACTTGACTTGTAAACAGATGTCTCTCTCTCTCTCTCTCTCTCTCTCTCCTCTCTCTCTCTCTCTCATTTCAATTCAATTCTTTTATTCGCTAAAACCAGATAATAAGTATATGATATACATCTATGAGGTACAGTTAACTCATTGCTAATATGAACAAATAAACCAGGCAAAGATCACAAATATATGTTTATCATATAAGAAATGTTAAAGTACAGTAAGTTGAAAAGATTTTAGGAATAGAAGACATCCTACAAGTTATACTATTAAATTTGCGGGTGCATGTATTTCGATTCTCTTTCTTCAATTGTGGCAGAATTCAGTGCCTTTTGTGTAAATAGTACCGGCATGATACTGTAGGTCCCTATATGTCGCCAGTAATACCAAGATATTCATCGATTTTTCTAAGCATTCTGATTGATTATCGGCAAAGGTTAAGTTTAATATATGTATACAGCTTCTGACCCCCCCTATTTTAGTTTTATTATGAATTCTAATTTAACATCAAAGAAAAAATCCATTTTGTATGATAAGTTTTCGTGTCAATAGTGAACTTTTGCTCATTCTGGCACAGTTATATATTTACATTCAGTGTATATTTCCCCTTATGTTTGCATTGGAAATCTGCGACGTTCAATTTTCTATGAATACACTTTGCTAATTTAATGCGCCATGTCCACAAATATAAACGTCTTCACATGTTTTGAGTATATTTATTTTTGAAAGATTAAATAAAACTTTCAATCTTACATAACCAATTTGATATGTACTTTTATAAATGGTCATTAAATTATATTAACTCCTTAATAAAAAAGATTTTTCTCTACAAAGTTTCTGGCACTATATTTTTAGTCGCGGAAGCAAAGTAAATAACAATCATGTTAATATGGCTGTTCCATGTATGTTTCATATCCCTGACTGAGAGCGTATAAAATGGCTTTACAGCGACAAGACACATATATTTCATACAAATAAACATCAGTATAAATATAAATATAAGCATTTAACGTGCGGTATGATAATTTGTCTGCACCGCTTGGTGTGTTACAGGACCGACGACATCCAAAAATAAGCATTCACGGCTTTGGGACTTACTATTGTAAGAAAATAATTTTCATTTAACTAAATATGAACTTCATTGATAAAAATTTATACAATTGATGATTATTTACATTATGAACACAATAACGCTTCAAGAAAAATATGCCGATGTCCATAGCCTCATGAATCTGCAAAAAAAAAAAAAAAAAAAAAAAAACCAACCAAATTTCATTTCATGTAACAATGTGTGGAAGAAAATAATCATATTAATAAATTTCACCTGATATATCATGAAACGTATTCACTTTTATTTTAAACATCATATTTTGTATGTATTTTGGAAACCTATGTGTATTTTTATATTGTATATCAAAACATGCACTTACTGAAATATTGTTTAAGTTCGATTGCTAATACCGGTGAATTTGATTTGACATATATTTAAGCGCAGTCCTTTACCTGCCGCCTTAAGAGATTTCTTCTTGTCAATACGTGCTCATTGGTTGGGGCAACAACTGAGTGCGAGGGACTTGATATAATCCCCGCTGAAGCTGCCCAAAGTCGTGTGACAGGTTGTGTACATATCATGTAATCCACCAAAACAAACAATTCAGATGCTGACAGATTTCTTTACGTGTAGCTTGTTTTAGGTGTAAAGAACACTTCATCTTTCACTGCCAACTTCAGTTTCCTCTAACATGTGTCACTGGAAATGATAACGGTTACTGATTGCGATATTCGTAGTTTGGGGGCAAGAAGTTTGTTTTCGTGTAAAGATTGTGTTACGATTAGATTTGTGATGGTGGAATACGATAATGACGGTTTGCAGTTGTGTGCCTGGTAACTCAATCCATGGAGGAACGACATATTAAACATTAAAATCGTTATATTCGTCTTTCATGTTATCGGTTTTTTTTTTCATTTTTAAAAATAAAAAACATTTTCTGACAATTAGATATTCTATCTCTGCACTGATCAGAAACATTTTCTGACAATTAAATATTGTATAACTTTGCATTGATCAAGGTGAAAGCGAAATAATTTGTTTTTAAATATACGTTTGTACTTATCTATGGTTTATCAGGTTCTTTTAATTCACACTTCCATGGGTTGTAATTATGACTTATTTTAGGCTGATGTGGGAGGATAGTTCAGTGGTTTGATGAATGTTTGATTACTGAATGAAACATCGCCCACTATAACAGAGAGTTATTAAAATAATTGCAGAACAAGAGTAAAAATGTCGGCGTCAAACAAATTATTTCTACAATTCATCAAAACAATCTCTCTCTCTCTCTCTCTCTCTCTCTCTCTCTCTGTGTGAGACTTCCACTTTTTCTTCTTTTTCACTGTCTAATACAACGTAGCCGCAGAACTGTGGCTCTATGGGAAATTAGGGTTTACGGACCGTATATCTACAGTTCCATCCAAAGATGTTTAAAGGACAGGGCCGACCTCCCTCAGGAATTTTTAGTAAAATTTTCACAAAATGTATTCCTAAATTAGGTTTAAAATCCAAAACCATGCGCAACTTTATGTGCGCAATGAAATACAGCTTTTTTAAAAAAAATGGAACTGTTGCTCTACGGTCCATCAACCCGAATTCCTCGTAGAGCTACAGTTCTGCAGCTAAATACAAAGTTGGTTTGATTTGTGGTTTACGAAACTAACGAGCATTGATGATCCAACCTGCTGCGTCTTTGTATGGATAGAAATCCTGAACCAGTGCTTATTCACATACCCTTTGTTGGCTTTCCTCTTCAACGTACTGAGATTTTACGATTTGATTTGGATTAACATTTGTGTTAAGTCCTTGTTAATGGGTTTATAGCGTGTTTACTGATAAATTCAAATCATTACAGATAAACCTGACATACGTTGAACACAGCAAGACTGAAGCTGCTCAGATGTTGTCACTTCTGGTAAAAACAAATTGCAATAGACAAATATTTACTCCATTACCTTAGCAAATTAATTTGTAACCATTAAACTTAAGTATGAAGGAGGGTTTTCCCCATTTCATCCAGGTTTTTCCCAAAGTTTTCTTTTTAATTTTCAATATTGACTTTATTTTTTAAAAAAGTAGACGAAGAGAGAACTTAAGCATATGGTTAGCAATAAGCTCCAAGAGTCGACTCTTTATCTTCTTCCTATTTAGGAGTTTGCGGATACCACCGGGTCGTAATGACATTGTCGCTTGTAAGCCCTTACTAGTCCGGGCCGGATATTACTAAATGCGCACAATTGTCAGCTCACTGTCAGGAGGAAAATAAAGGACGACAAAGAGACTTTCAAAAACAGACATTGAATATACATCGGAGTCGCTTTTAGATAATGAGCTGAAGACAAGCTATTAACTAGTGCTCTCCACTGGTATTGATAAATCCAATGAAATAAGACAGATCCACTCCTTAGTTCTTGTTTGACATACATCTTGGAGAGACAATGTCCTAAGTAATATATCCCCTCATTACTTTCATCCGCTTTGTCATGTATGGGAACGACCCGGATTCGACCATATTCGGCGACAGTTGATTTCATCCAATTAATAGAAGGACAAAAAAGGAATTGGTATTATCTAGAAACTTCCTGTCTTCATACATCAAAAGTGGTAATTCATGTTGAATTCGGTATCAATAATTGGTGCCATTGGTTCCCATGGGGTGATACAATGGGTCCGTCTGCAGATACAAAGCAATGTTTAACAATTCTGACCTAAATCGCTTAGGTACTTTGATTTTTTTATGATGTTGTAAAATGGTATTTGTTGAAATTGCCGGTTAACCTTTGCATAAAGATTTTTATCTAGAAGATGTTCCAACAATATGTGCCCAAAGGTTTTACATGATATCTTAAATGGATCTGGGATTGAAGCAACATAAACAAAAGTGCTTTTGGTTTATATAGTTCTGAAGGCTTAATCGAGATCGGACTGTTAGATTAATTTGTTAATATTAATAGGTATTCGCAATCATTAATTATAAAGCAGACTGCTAATGCAATGACGGCCATCATAGACTTTATATGACAGTAAGTCATTAAGTGCGTAGTTCGCAGCCCTAGAATTTAATTAGCAGACCTTTAGATTTTAATACGATTAATCTGTAAATCAGTATATTGTCACCTGTAAGGTGTTGCATCAGCCTCTGGTCACTGTAAGTTCGGATAACCCCCATTCATCCGCCGTACGGCAGGAACTAACAATAACAGGATCTGTTCTCAAAGCACAGTAATGAGGGATGTGTGTAGGAATAAACGATTGTTCCCCTGAATTTGTCATGAACTGACCTTGATAATTCTCTTTATGTCATAAGATGGTATCATTTGATGATATCTATTTATGAAGTTCGGCTAAATGTACGACTCAAAAAAAGCGCTTAGTGAAAAAAAATATGAGTTGTTCAAAATTTCGCTGTTCTCACCAATTTATCAACTGTGAAAAAATATATTTCAAAATTTTGCCGTTTTTGCCAATTCAACAATTTTATCAAAATTCGAGATAAAATCTTTAAAAAATTAATATAAAGTCTTATGGGGACTGGAATGGAGACCTTTGATGATGTGTCCGGTTTTTTTCTATTCGTGAAACTAGATTTTGAATAATGTTAAACGATATATTAAATTCTGAATGCTGTATCTTGTGATTGGTGTCCAACATTTAGTTATAAATTCCATTTATTTGTTTACTGTACGTAAAAACCCTCTACCAAAACTGATTGAACGGACTTTGTACTAGCACGATTGCATTTGAGTTTCTTTTATACCATCAAATAGCGACTTAAAGGGACGTAAACGAACTCATATAGATGCCGATGGATAACTGGATTCGGTTTTAATCTTGTTCATATCTCAGTCTAAAAGAAACATGAAATGTGAAGATATCGTTGGATGATCCAATAATCCAATTTACCGCCCTGCCAGATTTGATTATAAAAGTTGCAACTTTGAATCAATTTACCATTCCATGAAATGAAAGTCGATCTCCTGATCTTAGACAGTCATACTGCTAGCAGAGATATGGGATGCCAGAGACACTCAAGGATACAACTGCTCAATTCGCTGCATACAGTGCGCCCTGCGTCGACGAGTCTCTGAGTTAGCAGACTTCACCGAGACCCGAAGTCTGAGGGTAAATAAAACAAAGAGAACGGATATAGACTCTGTTTTCACATCTATAATTCGCGCAATTAATCAAGTTCTTGCCATTTTTTTTACCCGTAGTAGGAGGAAGGACCCACAAATCTACCGGTTCTACCACAATTTCATTTGACTCTGTAGAAGGTTCACAGCTGCTCCCGGCTTGTTGTTATTCAAATAAACCCTTCTTTAGTTCGCACGCGTTTGATTGAATTTTTTCACCGAGCAAAGAGGAGGACACCAAATTGTCATTTTCTCAATAAAGCTAGCTCTATAAAGCTAGCTCTCATACCAAGGCACGTTGTTTACTCTCTCATATCGTCCTGTTAACATGGCTTGGTTTCCTTTTTTTTTTGTATCTCTGCTGTTTTTTTATTATTTCTATTCATTTAAGTGTATCATCAATGGTATACAGGGAATTTCAGAGATATATTCGGTATGTTATGAACAAATTTACATTTCGATTAAATTAGCCGCGCAATATAATCATTACATCCCAGGGCAATAATGAAAGGCAAACATAATTCTATATCGATGCACTAATCTAACCTTAATTTATCTCACAGCATCATCTACACACATTATTCATTAAAGCCTCGTTATCACAGTGATGACACGTCTTTCCTTTTTCTCTTTTGAAAATATGGGCTCAGAGCAAACACGTATTGAAAGTAACCTCTATCAAAATGTCACAACATGTTTTTTCTTCAAGGAAAAATAATATACCTTTTATTAATCTAATGCAGGTAAATTAAATTTGTCAAAAACTAAGCCATTATACAGTTATATACCAATACATGTAACTAAAAAAATAGCAAAATTTAATTTTAAAGTTGTTTATTAAACAAATGCATATAAGTATAATGTAATAACTAAGAAAGCCTAACATTGTCCCATGTACAGTAGAGATTTTCATTACTGTTTTCTGTAATGAAATTACCCACAAGTCCGATATAGAAACAACAAAGAAAGATATACAAATTAAGCCACTTTCTTAACTTTAATAGCTCATTTAATCGTTTTCTTGTATGTTGATAAGATGTTCGAACAAACAAAAATATAACTGGCAATTAAATGAAGAGATAAAATCTACAGGAAGAAATCCAAAACATATTATGACAAAATTGCACAATAAGAAAAATTTATTTTGGTAACTTTCTAATTTAAAACATGTCTTGCATATTTATTCAAATTCTAGTAATTGATGAAAATGATGGCAAACACATTGAAAATCCTAGACATGTAAGCAAGATCTTTAGGATGTTTGAATTGCATTATTGCATGCATTTTACGCATAGCTCTCATAACACCCAGCAGTCCTCTTTTGTTTACTTTGATACACGTCAGTGCTTTATCTTCTGCCCCCTGAGCTTCACTGTTCCTTATACACAATTTCTTTGAAACCCCAGGCACATTTAGAAGTGGATCAAATGAGTATGCACTGATAATTCTCTTTGCTCATGTGCAGATTGTGCAAGAAATTCAAACTTCTACGCATTGACAGGCGTAATTAAGACTTAATAAAGATTGATTATGTAAGAGAGTGGTGCTAATCCAGTTACTGTAAAATGAAAATGAATGTCGATGCGTTTAAAACTGTTATTTTTTTCTAATTTTCGTGAACAATTAACCGCAAAAAAGTATCGATAAGAGAACTAATTGTCTCCTCGCCTGCTTTTAACCCATAACATAACAGTAAAACACTCATTTCTTTCCACGAAAAATTGCTATACGTTATAAATAATAATGAAAAATTACTGGAAATTATTTGATTGTCCTTTCATTTTTTGGTTTCCTGGTCACGAGACGGTAAAATAATGATTATAAGACGAAGTGTAAAAACAAAATGTAATGTCAATTTAACAAGAAGTTTTGGGTAAATTTTGTGATTTTATGTATATATATATATATATATATATATATATATATATATATATATATATATATATATATATATATATATATATATATATATATATATATATATATATATATATATATATATATATATATATATATATATATATATATATATATATATATATATATATAATTTGTTTATTTGCGATGCAAAAGCTCTACAATTTTTTTGAAAAATTAAAGGATCTTAGGAAAGATACGCGTTATAGGATTCTTTATAAATATTTTTAAGATATTAGAAAAAAGATGCAAATGAATCATAGGGAACGGGGACTTCTTTACTGAATTCTTTTTATTGCTACATTGTGCACACTCTAACTTTGCTTATAAAAAATGGCAGATTTACTGGGTGAAATAAAGGTGGAACTGTATGTGAATTAGTCTCCATGGTGATGATAGTAATTGGATGAAGCAGCATTAGCATCCTCAAATCCGGAAAAGTCAGAACTCAACAATATAAATGTCTCATTGTGCCTCTTCATTTTCAATTGTTTACACTGTATGTGTTATTTTTTTATCTTCACTTATAATATATATCAGTAGAGGTATTTTGAGTGTTTCTACATGTATCTACATGGGCATTCTGATATTATGATATCGTGTACAGTATCTAAAACAACCTCGTTCCAAATTCTGGATCCCAAAAAATGTCCAATCAAATAAGAAATTATGAAAATTAACTTTTGAAAAAAACCCAACCATTTTTACAATAAAATTAAATGATTTTGCTTACTTATCAGTCTCAGTTTTCTAAATAGAAACGGATAAAAAAACCGAGTTGTACCTCGACATGTTCACTGTTTGTTTACAACATTAATTATTCTTTCAGAGATAACCTAGTATTAATGTCTTGCATTTTAAGGAATTCATGCATGCAAATGTTTGTTGTGCGTTCAGCGATTCACGAATGACTTAATCGTTAATATTTGTAAATAGTTATTCTTATATCTGTTTTTCCCTGTTGTTTCAATATGGTTTATATCATACCACGTGACTCGTGAATTTTCATGAATTAAGACAACAAATTAGGGTAACTGCTTGAACAATTCACGTTGTCGCTGCTAAATACAATCATGTTTCAGAACAAATTCTAATTCCGTTTGAGAAATACAGAAAAACATGCTAAAACTCCTAACCATGCTATCTAGTCATTCTTCGCCTCTTTAAAAATACTTAAAAGAATTTCAAATAATTATTTATTTAGTTATATTTGCAAGGTGCTTTAAAGAAGTGCTCCATCGTTACAATTGCAGCACTTTGAGTAGCTGCGCTCATACATCAATGGTTAATCATTGCAATGATTTGACTGCCATGATTTCTTTGACGAGATCCACCCAACGGTCGACACAAAGGAGCATTTCCATGATTTATAGATAGATTGATTCATTTGTTCAGAGATTTGTAAGTATAATGCAATGATAAGGCTAAAAACAATATCCATGCATTATATTAAAAAAAATCCTGATGAATTGGTCTAGTTCTTAATTCAATGGGCTTTTCATGCAAAGTTAAATGACATAACACGATGTCTTTTTTCAAATGTTGTATGCAACTTAATATCAATTTTTAGGAAAGTCTTGCAGCAAAATCAGATAAAGATGGCATTCTCAGGTCTTGCAGCAAATCAAAAAACATTATTACGCAAATTACACCATATTTTGTTAGACATAATAGATCAATAACGCAGCTCCGAGCTACACCACCGTCATATCAAGTGATGGCGGAGCAGACACTATCACTAAACCAATTACATGTTCTGTTCACAAGTGATGGATCCAATGCTTTTTGTACATAATAGAGCTGAGAAAACAGATTTTGGAAGAGTAATTGAGCCGAAACATATCTCTGCTTATCTCCTACAATTAATTTCAATTAATTCAATGACAGGCTTGGATAGGAATTCCCGAATCACGACATGAAAATAATCAACAACAAAGGACGCTCAGATCTTAACACTCTAACCATCCCATTCACATTGACTTTATTGCAAAATATGAACAAAAATATTGAGGAAAAAATGTAAATGACCTAATTTTAAGAGGAGATCTAAATATACCATCTAATCAGAATTCTATTACCTTTTGAATCCTACCCTGGGGTACAAATTAACTCTGGATCAGATGGGAAACATCTTACTGTCGTTTCGTGTGAGATCTATGATAATGTATTCCGTGATCGATAGAAGAACCTGTATCACTTACTTATAAAACGATGCCAGCCGTTTGATGTACCTCATCGGCCGCGCGATAATTCGCTAAAGGGTCCAAACCTTCAATGGAAAATGAACAAAAAACCTCGACATGTCAAGAATTAACGATGCTGGTTTTGATCTGAAAATTGCTTTAATAATCAGCCGTTCTGTACGACATGAACGATAATAAAGAGTTGTTTTACCTCAATTTTACTTCGTTGCTTTGGTCCGTATGTTTATTTTGTAGGTAACAGATCATTAGGGTAAAAGGACTATCCAGAACCAGCAATCTAACAATGAATTTACTCGGTCCAAAATATCTTCTTATGGCACAATATATAAATAGTGCCTGTTTGGGAGGGTACCAGTTGAAATTGACACCCCGAGAAAACCATTGTGACACCCCTCGAAAACCATTGTCAACCGACGCGAAGCGGAGGTTGACAATGGTTTTCGAGGGGTGTCAATTTCAACTGGTACCCTCCCAAACAGGGCGGAGGTTGACAATGGTTTTCGAGGGGTGTCAATTTCAACTGGTACTCTCCCAAACAGGCACTATTTGTTTTATTATACTGAATGTATTAATTTTGTAGCAAATTTTACTGCTTTTATATAGAAAAGACGTGAGTTCTACGGCGAACCGTACGCGCATAATTTACGTGCATGTAACAATTTGTTCTATCGGCCCGTTGCCAAGTTTGTTGCTAACGCTGAGGGTAAGAGATATGGAGGGCAATAGTGTTCACAAATCCAGACCTGTAAACTTGTAAATTCAAATATGCAATCGTGTTGGTGTGTAAGTCTGAGTATGAATGTATGTGATTCTGATCGTGTAACCTATAAAAACTCGAGCATAAACACTTTAAGATTTGACTTAGTTCCTTTGTATGATGCACATTTTGCTGCTTAATTGTTTCTGTTGGTTAATTTAATCTTCAACTTTGCACATTTTAAATCCATAGTTTCTGCATTTGTATCTTCACCCTCGGATATAGCACAGTTGACATGTTACAAATCGACAAAGGTAAAGTCTACAAGTTTGTCGAATTTTGTCAAGACCTTATATGGCAAATGCTCGCTGCGGGAAAAGGCATGCCGTAATCGCCGGAATGGACTAAAATAAACATAAAATTCAGTTAAACTGTTTTAATGAACCATACTATTTTCTTTGGATCAAAATTATTTTTTTTTATTTTTTATAAAAAAAGATTTTGAGGTATGATTGAAACTGGACCAAACAAGAAGAGGTGAATGTTTGTAAAAATCGGTGCCGGTGCGACGAATGCGCTGGTTTCTGTAATATAATTCCCATGGACACTGGTACATGTAATAATTTGACATGTAATTTAAACTGAAAAATATAAAGTTGAATACGTGCTCTTTTCTAGAAATGAGACGGATCAAGAAATTTCCTAGGGGGTGAATATCTTTTGTGCAGCATGGGGTTTGGAGACCGCCGTGAAGCCCATATAGCTTCATTGCTTACCTAAATGCTAAGAATTTTGAGAGTAAATTTTATATTCCTCATTTCTTTAAAATTAAACGACTTGCAAAAAAATTTGGTAATTTTTCGCGGAAAAATGTATGTATCTATATATATTTTTTCAAATATCAATATGACTTTGTTGTGCAAGTGCATGATAAATAATAAAACAATCTGAAACTGTTATGAAAAAAGTTTTATAATTATTAATTAAAGTACAAAATGTTGTCAAAAATTGAAAGGTTCTGAAGAAATAAATAAGGGATACTAGTATGTTTTTATAATTATATTTTTTCTTCGAAAATCGAATTTCTGAAATTAAGGAACTGGTGGGTTAAACAGATTTGATTCTAAATGAGCTAGTAGAGTTTTAATTTTACAATCTTATAAATATATACTGTAATGACAGTAATTTTACAAAACCAATTAGCTACTTTATGGTAATCAGTACATGTTCACAAGTGGCTGTAAAGCTTTCCGGAAAATTTTGATTAACCAACTTCACTGAGTGTGGCTGGATTGAATCGAGATTCAGGACGCCATACTTATATCCCGTAATAATTGCTTGATATCAAAACATGTTTGCTATTACAGTTAACCTTATGGTTGGAATTTTTTTTTCAGTTAAAAGAGAGGGGGTGCCGCTACTCATGTCTCATCTAAATCAAAATCTTAAAACTACTGTTTTCAGGTAGAGAGTTTTTCTTATCGATAATTCAGTTCTTTAATTAATCAGCAGGCCAACCCCCATCCCGTGATTTTTTTCTTCTTCGTGGGTGGGTGGAGGGGGGGGGCTCTTGTCTCAACATTGTGGTAGCGAAAAGGATGCTTTTTGGTGATATTTTCTTTATTCAGCCGAACTCTAAGTATACTTACACGATTTGTTAAATGTACTTTAAGACAATAGAAATGCGTGTATACTTTAAACAGAGCATGATATTTAAAATTTTCCAGATCTAAGACATCTGATGCCGATTGAATTCTTCACTAGCATCTTTTTTGGATTCTCTTGATATAATGGACATTTAGCCTATAATCTATTGTTCGAAAAATCGTACTTCCTAAAAAAATGTTGTTGTCCAGAAATAATATGATATGTAACATTTTTTGTTCATTCTGTGCCCCATTCCGGCGATTACGGCAGGCCTTTTCCTGCAGCTATCTGTGACGTCACTGTTTCCATATACGGTCATGTCAAAATTCAACAAACCTGTAGACTTTACATTTACCGATTTGTAACATGTCAACTGTGCTATTTCCGGAAAACGGAGATATAAATGCAGAGACTACCGATGGAAAATACATTACATGTAAATATGTTTATAAATGTTATTATGTTTAATGCTGATGAGCTTATTGCTCAAAGTTGAAATAAATAACAAATAACAAACAGCATTTTAAAGTTGCAAATGTACATCTGTGGGAAGGTCTGCGGAGTCAACTTTAGAGTGTTTTTATAGATTACACGATCAGAATTACACACATTCATACTCAGGCTCACGCATCAACACGATTGCATATTCGAATTTACAAGTTAAATGACTGGATTTTTGAACACGATTATCCTCCATAATGAGAATGGATTGTCAACTTCGTCTAGTAAAACAATCAGATTTTAGTATTTAACATGAAAGTATAATAATATGTTTTTGGTGAACGCTTCTTCACAATTAGGGTCTATTTTAAAGCAACATGCTGTCCAAGCGTGCATTTATGGCAATTCTGCTTGTTTGAAACTAATATATATAGTGAACGTTTATCAAAATAGTGAATTAGTGTAAAGGAACCAGTTTTTCAAATGATGACAATAAGGGAATGTTGCATCATATAGAGCTCCTATACAACGTCTCCCAACAAAATTATGAACATAAGTTTATATATCTTAATTCTGATGGTTCGGGTAGTAAATTATAGTTATTAAAAATCAAATGAAAAATATCAGATCATATTGCTTAATTAAAATATACATTGAAATGAACACAGAATGGTTGTTAAAATCGTGGCTCTCTACAAAGAAATACAGTACGGCCAAAGTAGGACTTGCAGATAACCATCTACAATCCATCTCCAGTGTGAGGCAAAATGAAATACATCCATATCGACAGGCCATCGAGCATCCTTACCAAACATCTACAGCCCATCACAATGCAAATGACATTTCATACATAACACGAAGCAAAGCTAACATTAATTTAATCATTTTGCAAAAAATGTAATTTTGCAGTGTATTGTATCTAAGCTCCAGCCGAAGGTTGACCGCTCCAGCGCGGCGGGGATTATTGTATTACCCGCGAAACTGAACAATGCCTACCAACACGTTTCAGGGGCCTGGTGCGGTGCATTATGGGCTTTTTTGAGAAAGATAATGGGATAAGCGTAATGACGTGTAGGTCTCGTAGGTTCAGAAAATGTTTGAAGAAAAAACCATTTGGTTGACGCAGAAGATGCGGTTCTGTACTGCTTGCGTCGTAATTTGACTATGTGTATGTATCTTTTCTCAATTTGTTCTAAATGTTGGAAATATTCTATTTGGCATGAGATCTGTGTCATTGATTTATTTATTCTCTGATGCTGAAAAAATAAAAGCCGACTGTGTAAGACACTTTGAGATATATAAATATAGATGAAAAAAAAACAGCATACCAGTATTTAAAATATTTTCAGTGTTGTAATTTTTTTTTAATTTACAATATTTAGTTTATAATAAACAATCTTTATACATATAAACGATTTTTATAATCCCTAAATGGACTTAATCTCATGATACCTAGTTAAGATAGCAAGCTGACTATTAATTCACACCTTACAGCTGCGACACACTAAAAAGGAAAAACGAGTAAATTCAAGATGGTGGTCTCTGCCGCAATAAATCGGCTCGGTTCGAAGTCGGAATTGTTTTCAGCATTTTGTTTCAGTAAACACCGGCGATTAAATCGCGTCAGTTTTTGATAACATTCATTTGTTCATTACTGTACAGGTAAAATACGGTAAACATCCGCCTTAGAATATGAATCTAAAGTACTGCGTTAGGTCCCGTCAGTAATTAGCCATGATAAGGCAATCTGACCGGCGGTAAAACCAGTCAAGATGTGTAATAATCGGTGTTGACTTCCATAATCAGCGTCCTTTGACATTTATCTAGAGATGTACTGTATAAGGATAGACGGCCTTCATCTCAGCACCACCAGTCTGACCTTGGGCTAGCTCGGAGTAGAGTTCTAGCTTCATCGCCTGCCGTGGTAGCGAATTATTCATAATTTCGTTCATTATAGACAATATACGCCTTGGGGAGATCCACTGATATTACCTTTCTTTGGATGATAACCCTACGGTAATATATAATTTTGAAAAAAAAAAAATGATGGAGAAGGAGCGCGATTTTGGACGGGATACTTGGGAGTTGTTAATATTTGTGAGGTCTCAGTTTTCGTGGATTTCGTGGGTACTCATCGCCCACGAATTTACATTCTCAACAAATCATGACAATTAATCTATAATTATCATGAATTAAAATGAAGCCAATTAAGGTTTCCACGAACCTGTAAAAATCTGGCAATTAACGTTAACTGGAACCGAGAATTCAAATGGTTCCGCATTATTTGATTGTCATTGATTTCGTCTTTACAATGAATTTTGATGAAAAAAGAAGGAAAAAATATATTACAGACGAGTGCCATACTGATAGGATAACAAGTATGAATGATAATGCGAAGCTGTGGCAAAGTTATATGTTCTAAAATTACTAGACAATACATTAACATTTAAAACAAATTACACCAAGGGGCCACTGTATTGAATCAAGTGACTTGATCAGCAAAATTTGAGGGGGATGTGGGCGTAATTTTGGTGCATTTAACTAAGTTGGTATCAAGTTCCTCTTCATTAAATCTAATGACGGCATGTTTTGCATAAAACGTTTTTTTACGTTCTCCACTTCAGTGTTAAGTCACTGAAATGGTTAGGCGATGTCCTTCAGGTTATTCCACGGTGACACAGATAATTCCCATCATGAAATGTTTCCCGTAATTACTACAACATTAATGCTGTTTTATAGGAAATAGATCCGCATGCACACAGAGGTCCTCGTATTGGCCTTTGTCTCTGCAGTATTTGATATACGGGATATCTGTTGCATTGATTGGATTTGCACACACAGAGGGAGGAAGAATAACATCTTTATATTGAAATAACAAATCTTCTTAAGGGAAGCGCCTGGGGAATTGCCTCCCATATGAACTTCGTTGTCAAATTATAATAACTTTTTTGCTCCATTTAGGGCACAAAAATTATACAAACAGAAATTTAACTTGATAATGCTGGAAATATGTTAATTACAGTCCAATTAATGCAATACTGTTCACGTTATGGTTTTTGCTGAATTCTAGATAAAATTAATCTGAATGTTAACTATATGATCCTTGGCAAATGTTATCTTTTAGAAAGTAGATCGCAATCTTGTTTGTTTTTGTTTTGTTTTTTTTTTAACATAATAATATTTTTTCTTTTCAGACATAAACCTTACTGTTTTATATATGAAATGTCCTTCCTTCATTTTTAAAAGTTTAAAAACTTACATTTGAATTATAAGTTAATGAAGAATGATTATAGTTAATAATTATCGATGAACGTGCAACTATTACTGTTTTAAAATTTGAATTTATCACATAAAATTAATACAATATTCAAAATTGACATGAACTCCGCCACCTGTGTGCAATTGCATCCTCAAACTAGCTATCATACGATTGTAGAGATTGTAAATTGTAATACGCCTACTAAAAGGTTCACTACAATCTGCTTTGAAGAACAAGACATAATATATTTTATTCGATAATTTTCACGTGGTCGTTACAAATTGATTGTTCACGTAACACCATATATTATTAAACAGGTGCCAGAAACCGGCTATGTATATTTATATAACACCCCTGTAGTTCTTCCTAGCTGTCAGAAATCTGCCATTGGATCCGACTCTTTCTCAGAGAAGTGCCATCATATTTTACATCGATAACTAGTAAATCAATCTTTCTAATAGTTTAATTTACCGGTAAATAGCGAGACGTTTTAGTAGTTCGTTTGATATTAGATCTTTTTTGAAATCGATACGTCAGGACACAGATCTAGGCTATGCTGATACAGGTTCAAAACCAGCGGTGAGAGCTGCCGGTGCGAGAGAAGCGCTTTGATATCACATTAGTTTGATTGATTTCTCCCTTGATTTCTACTACTAAAAACAAATACATTCGGGAATAAAATCAAAATATCTCATCTAGGTAGATTGCCGGCTGTGTACATTTGCTCACCCTTTATGATAGAAGTGATGTTCATATACAAGTGAGCAGTGTTTCAGAGAAACAAGAGGCCTTCTCACATAGTCTCTGAGAATTTCACATATTGTCATAATTGAAATAAAGTCTTTATTGTGTTTGTAATAATTACATGTTGGTTTGCTTTACTTCCCTTTCCGTATCTAAATAAAAAAGAATACCATAATTAGAAAAAATGCTCTAAGGTGCATGGTGGATTAAGGAGGGGGTGGGTGGGGTGGTGGATGGGTTGTAAATATTGTCCAGTGTTGTAGAAAGATGATCTTAAATGTGCCGGGCTGGTATTAATCAGAGGAATCCTTAACACTCATTGTTGTCCATCCCTTTCTCATCTCGGCCGGTAATCAGTAATCCGCGCACAATTTGACCATTTTGCAAAGTAGCATTCAAGTCGGAAAATTCATCTCCTGCCACACTTGAATAGAATTGCTCATTTCATGTCTAGGTTAGCTAACGAGGAAAATCAATCACAGCCTTGATTAGGATGGTGACGTATGATCGATCGGAGTGGGTGATTTACACAACCTTAACCCCCTGTATTACCGCCCTTGATCGCAAGCGTCTGTTGTGCGTTTGGTTTAATGAAAATGAAATATCAGATTACAAGCATGCTAATGTTTACCCTTCTCAGGAGTATGTTATTGATATAGTTGGTCCACAATAAGACAACTATTAACAGGAGCAAAAAACACCAAATTCCGTGTTTCCGTCTTAAACGTTTACATTGAAATTTCTAACTGCCATGTCACCTAATTACTACATGTATTTGAAACTGAACGATGTGGGGACCACTGTTAAGAGAGCTGAATAGTCGTGCCAAGTGTTAGACTGTATTTATTTCCATAAGAAAAAGAGCTCTGTGGAAAGATATAGGAAAATATTCGTATTTTAAACCTTACACTTTTGTGATTTTTTTCTTTTCTTTATTGAATACTAGTAATTTAATTTATGGCTAAAAATCAGAATGAAATTTTAAGGTAGATCTGGTGGGTAATTTGTTGAGCTTTCAACCTCATTACCTGTATCCAAAATGGCCACTCAATGGACAAGATTAGTATATAATAAAAAATATATTATTTTTATCAGTAATGCATGTAATAAGTCAGAATATGGAGTAACGTCATTCTATTTTAATTTTTTTCACAGGTGACGCAAATATGGTTGCTAAGTGACATTCTGTGCGATGCATGGGTGGCCTCTGATGTTTTGTCGTGCACAGCGTCCATTTTGAACCTCACGGCAATCAGCGTCGATAGGTGAGAGAGAGAGAGAGAGAGAGAGAGAGAGAGAGAGAGAGAGAGAGAGAGAGAGCACATTACATGAAGTTCCTACATGTGCATGTTTTCGTGAATTATACGTTACCTATAAATAGTCATAATTTTTTAATCAGATAAAGTTTCCTTTTTGTAAGTACCTTTGAAGGTAAACCTACATGTAAGTGTAATGTCACGAAGACATGAGAAAAGGAAAAAAATGTGGTTACCACTACCACCACAAGAAAAAGAGTATTATATCTATAATGTTTCGAAAGTTGTTTAGTTTTCATTGTCCATTGTGTATTTGTTTGATAATCTTATTTCATTTTTTATTTCACTTTTTAAAAATTAATCTTAGAATTAAATTATTTGGTGTTATACCGGTATGAAAAATACGATGCTTATAAATTCTACATTGCAGCCGAAAACTTATCAAATAATCTAGTTTTATCTAATAATTCATATTTTAGAGATTATATAAAATTCTAATTACTGCATCGATTTTGTATTCAGATGAAACAAACTGTTCCAAAATATATCATTTTTCAGAAGAACTCCAGCTCTCTAACATGTTCATTTATCTAGAGGGAGTTTCTATTCCCAGTAGCTTCTATTCTTCATATTTATAAAAACATGAGGCTACCTTTCTTTATACTTGTATTTTCACGTATGCCGTTATTGTTTAATTAGAAAATCTTAAATGTTTATGTTTTTATAGTCTCTTTATACAAATGTAAGGTGGTTTGTTTTGAGATTGAAATAAATGAATCTGAATCTGTAACTCTGGCTAATTAGTCAGGACTCAAAAAAGATATTCTACACAACCTTGATGTAACGAGTTTAAGTTCGTGACAAAGTAGAGAAATTTTAGATAAAGGACGTTGACTTGGAAAACGCCGTTTTTCTCTAATTCTGCCTATTATGTGTTTTATTGTATGAATGCATGCTTTTCGAGTAAACTTTTCAAAATCAACATCAATTTTAGACTTGAATCCTACAATCTGTTGAAACCTGACATAGATAAACAAATGAATGAATGAATGAATAAATAAATAAATAAATCATTAGATAAATTAAGAATACTAGTATGCAATACTCTGAGTCTCTCCCTAAATACAAACTGAATTGGTATTTTTTTTAGTCTTGAAAATGCTGTATCTTATTAGTAAAGGTATTTATTCAGTATGTGTTGTGATTTATATTGATATGGAAGTTCTTTTTTAGATTTATTGCTGTCACTCAGCCGATAAAGTATTCTAAACACAAGAACTCAAAGCGAGTCTTCGTGACCTTGGCCTTGACCTGGATAATTTCCCTGGCGATCGCTGCCCCTATCGCTCTCGGGGTCAACTACTCCGCTACAAGGAAAGAGGGAATGTGTTCTTTCTTTAACTCGGACTTCCTGATCTACTCCTCAATGGGCTCCTTCTACATTCCTTCCATTATTATGATATGCCTATATTGGCGAATATACCGCGTGTTGCATTTACGAGCTCGACATGCCAATAAGTCCAAAAAAGCCAAAAAGTTGAAACTGAGAAACGAAGCGAATGTGATAGAAAACTCTGCAACTGTGAACGCAGGTCGGAACGAACCATCCGCAACGACACAGCTTAACGTTGCCATTGACAACGGGAAAATATCAACGTACAATACGACCAAATGTTCGGACCAGTTAACCATGCAAATAAATGAAGAACCGTCAGTCAACGTAAATTCCGATTCTAGTGACAGGTATAATGACGACGGAAGTGTTCAGAAGAGCCCCGGAAGTGAGGACGGAGAGGACGACGAAGTAGTCGGTGCGTTAATAGTCAATCCTGTGGCTGTTCGCCATGTTGAGATTCAGCTCGATGGGAACGGAAATGGAACATGCGTGGCTGAAACGCAAACGGACGATGAAACAAGATTTTGTGAAAATAACCAAAATAAATCAGTAACGCTTGTAAATGACAACGAATGCAAGCTAAATTCAAACGCTCGAAAATCAAATAATCAAAGACGCAAAGACAAAAGGGGTGTGGCAAAGTTCAATTTCCACATGCGTAGTAGCCGAAAGCGGAAAGAGAAATCTTCCAATCGTAAGGAACGGAAAGCCACCAAAACCTTAGCCATAGTGTTAGGTAGGTACATGAAAACTTAGTCACAGAAAATAAAAAATGGCCCCAACATAGGTCCTTTAAAACTCATTATATAATCATTGCCTTATTGAGTGCGTGTACGTTTATCTACAAAAACATTTCCTTTCAGAAAAATGAACTTCACTGATGGGCATGCATTAAGGTTTTATGCAGTGCTCTTGATTGCTTGTTATCACCGCAGGTAACTCTGAAAAAGAATATGACTTGTGTTTATTCTTGCTGTTCTACAGAAGTACATGTATATGGCTCAGGGGGGTTTGAATTAATTATGGCCTGCGAATTCGATATAGGATGTTTTCTTGCACTTTACTGTCTTTATTTCAACGTTTATAGATATACAGCTCCCTCTAGATGAATGAACAAATCAGTGCGCATACCTGCGGCCAATGACTGCCCCAAAGTTGCTTTGTGTACTCTTGTGCACTACTCTACCCAATTACGGCGACTTGCTCATTAGTGACATGCACAACCCACAGCAATGCAATCAGGATGTTTAAACATTAACTAAAATGATTTCCTTTCTAATCAAAGAAATCGCAAATTGAAAGAACATCAATTACTTTTTTATTTGAGGGTTATTTTTAAAAAAAGATGATTAAATTAACGATGCAAAATTCGTCATTTAGACGCTCTGAAAATCTAAATGCAGAGGTCGCCCTTGAGAACATCCGAGGATGAAAGGCCTTTGAAGAAGAAGAATAAGGCACGTTATTTCGCCATCTGTATATGTGTACATGTACTTGGATAAAAAATTAATTATTTCATTAAAAAACCAAACCCCAGTTTATCAATATTTGATGTTATATATATAGGATAGTTTGAAATAATAATATTAAGAACCATAATAAATTTCAGCTAGGCTTACAATGTAAATGCGCCAGGTTCGAAAATAATGTTTTAATGAGTAAGTAGAAGACTAGATAGAATGTTCTATCGTTAAATTAAATGACAGATGTCCTACGGACCCGGTTTATTCTTTCTAGTAGAAGACATTTGCTTATCATAAGAATTATAAGAAACACATTTTGCGAGGAAATGTTTAAACTCGGAAAGAAAATTTTTAAAATATATTTATTCGAAAAATTTTAATAGGTTTAATATGTTAGTATAAAACTTTTGCAATGTTGTTGCTTTATCTGTCCCAAGATATTTTTGCATCACATATTGTTGAATTCGATATTCATAAATACCTCATGGTTCAAACAATATTCATTACAATGAACAAATCCCAAGATTACCCATCTGATAAATGATATATAGATGTACTTTGTCAGGTTAAAGGGCAACACTCAAAATTCGGGGATTAAGCATTACAAGCGACACGAATAATGGAGGGGGAGGGGGGGTTGGTGGTTAAGGACTCCAAATGAATAAATAATGTAGCAATTTTTCCATTATAAATTCCCGTAAGAAACTTGATTTTACTCTTATCGAATTTTGTGGGTAAAAAAGAGGACGCATTAATTGAATGAATTGTGAACTTTTTGCCTTATTTATCTATATTGATTGAAGCTCATTATGTGTACTTGTATCTCAAATCGGCACATTGTGACGAAAATAAAATAAATGGGACAACGTACAGTGTATGTACTTAAAGATTATAGTTTAACCATCTTTGGCAAGGCAACGTGATATAATAGATACTGTTGGTTATATGCCAACTTTATCATAACACGTTAAATGCCCAGTCATACGGAAGCCTATATATATCGTAGAAAATCTATACATTACACTCCACCAAAAACTTAGTTACATTTGGGCGTTTAAATAGTCCTGTCTTAGCATTCCTATTTCATTTGACCATGATGTATTACGGACATATATCTCATTACTGATCTTCCTCGCCAAGAACTGGTCCACAATAGCTTTGCAATCGTCAATAACGTATATGTTCTGTTGTGTCTGTGGTTTACTTCCGTCATATCTGTGTTGTGACGTCAACACATCAGACTTTCACTGGCTTTAGTACTTTCTAGAGATTTTTTTGAAATTCTATATAATAAAAGGTTTATGTTGTATGTAATTTTCAGGAAATACTATAAAGAGGGAAATGTTCGCCCTGGTTTTTTTCGCCCCTATCGCCCCCGTTGTAAGACTAGGCGAATTCCAATGTATCAAATTATCTCTCTGGGCGATTTCAAGCCGGGGCTAAACTGTTTGCAAGTGTAGAAGGGCAAAAACTACAAGGGGCGAAAATAACTCTGTATACAGTAAGTTACATGTATTTTATCATAACTGTAGATTTCTGTCTTGTTTCCGTGTTGTAATTTCGTCATATCTAGAGTCGTGACGTCAACTCGTCAGACCGTTAGTGCAGTTATTTTAATTTTCTTATGAGAAATTCATTTAATTTTGACCTTTACACAAAAGTAATAATAAGACCACATAATATAAAGGCACTAATAATCTGTTCGTCATGAAAGAAAATCGTTAATATCTTTAAAAAAAAGTTTTATAAGTGAATTTTGTGAACTTTGATGCTTTTATAATGAAGAAACTAATTATATATAACTGCATCTTTTTGAAAAAACAGTTTCACAAGAGGGCACGCTTTGCGATCCGTCTCACACAATTATTGTTCCAATTTCTCATTTGAAGTATTCTGTCTTTAGACATCACGCAATAAATCTGTTTAAAAATGCATTTTGTTGGATAATCAAATTTGTGTAATAATTATCATTCGAGGGATGAAAGGTTCCACGCAGCCTATTTGATCCAATTTTATCTAATAACGGCAACACTGGGAAAATCTTTCTATGGCAGTCAGGAACCATAAAGATGTTTTATAAATTTCAAAGAATACCATTTCAGGGTGTTTTAATTAGGTCCAAAAATGACAAGTTGTATTTGCATCTGTTCTCTAAGATATTTTTCCTTAATCATACTGATGTAATAAGATTTAGAAAAAAAATACTGACAATAGAAAGCCATGAGTGTGCTAAATTTGAATATGTTTATTTTAAGGAGTTATTCTAAAAGAAGATTCTATAACAATAAACATTTTTTTACATAATGAATATACCATGCGGAGTTTAAGAGCCAAATAAGGAGGGGTGTTTTGACATGATAGGAATATATGTCACTCCATAGTTAAAGCCTTGAGTAGAGATGATGTCAGCATTTACCACTTATTGCTTTGGCACTTCTTGCTGTTGATTTAATTCCGTCTTATGGCCAGCCTTGTCCAATTTCCGCCTTTTTCAAGAAAAAGGGAATTGTCGATTTAGCGCATTGAATGCAAGTGACTGGCTGGGGAAACACAAGCCATCGAGCTAAAAGAATTGAAAGCGTCGCGTCCCGAACACTCTGGATCATTATTCAAAATTGTGAATTCATCATCTTCAGTGTCTATTTTAGAAACTCGGAATAAAATAAACTAACACGAAGGAAAAGTGAATATTCCAGTCTCTGCGATATTTATATCACTTCAAAATACTTATCAATTTCCCATAATACAGTGCATGCTGTTATACCTAATAACTAATCTGATTTGCTGCTGATTTGCCGCCTTGAAATAGACTGAATCCTCTAACACGCGCAAATTGAAACCGCCAAAGTAGTCTGTTCTCCAACACATTTACATGTCGCTTGACGGTCCACAACAGAAACCTTTCGCAATATTGATAAATTAATTACCACACGAAGCTGGTGATTAAGTATTTATGTCTGGGGATACGTTTCGACGAGGACATGGGGCTGTATATACACTGGACAGACTTCCGTCATTCATCATGCTATTTACTTTATGTACTAATTATTGATAATCTATTTTATTATACTTTCATGTTAAATACTGCAATCTGATTGGTTTAGACGCAGTTGGCAATCCGTTCTCTCTCCCTCGCACGCTTAGCAACGGGCCGATAGAACGAATTGTTACATGCGCGTTAATTATGCGCGTACGGTTCGCCGTAGAATTCACGTCTTTTCTATGTAAAAGCAGTAAAATTTGCTATAAAAATTAAGACATTCAGTATAATAAAATAAATAGTGCCTGTTTGGGAGGGTACCAGTTGAAATTGACACCCCTCGAAAACCATTGTCAACCTCCGCTTCGCGTCGGTTGACAATGGTTTTCTCGGGGTGTCAATTTCAACTGGTACCCTCCCAAACAGGCACTATTTATATAATATTAATAGTGTTAACTACTAAAAGTGTTCCAATGATTATTATCTCATGTCTGATATACAACGTATGAAACATTAAGGTGAAATAAGTATTTTTTTCGTTCTTGCTTCACTGTATTTTCTAAAATCTCTATTTTCTTTTGTAGGCGTCTTTCTAGTTTGCTGGGTGCCATTTTTTACCATCAATATCATCAACGCCATCTGTCTGCGGTATGACGGCAGGAACACTAACCCAATGTGTCACCTGGATGATATTCTATTCAGTCTCTTTACGTGGTTAGGCTACATCAACAGTTTTCTTAACCCGGTGATATATACGATATTCAACCCTGAGTTCCGGAAGGCGTTCAAAAAAATCCTAACAGAAAGATGTCCATAAAAAAAAAACCCGATTCTTTGAGCTTTTTAAGAAGCGTCTGTTGTAGCCTGGGAGGACAACACGTGACGTACTAACGTCATTTGGCTGTTACGTGTTGGTCCGTTTTTGCATCGCCTTGTATTCTGACGCAATACCGACGTAATACTCCTCATATGATACATTTTAACTTTCTACATGGCATAAAACTCAATGTTGGATCGACAAAAGTAGCTGTTTCACACCACTATATTCCCAGTATAGTAACCTCCTTGACTATCAAGCCCTTTGTTAGTTTTGTTGAACTTACGCCATACAATTGATTCTTAGATTTAATCATTTAGTAAATTAACAACATTAATTAGACAACTAAATTTGATTAGTTGTAAAATGGTGCATGCTTATTATCCATACCCATTCATGGCAACATTTCCCCTCATTTATAGATGTGCATTGAATTGTTAATTTTCATGAGTGATAGCTCGGCTTATTGTTATCATAAAAATTGTCAACGGTCACTTGAGACTTTAGTAAGAAGACTCAATAAAAGAATGTAATGATATAACATCGTTTTGTTCGCTGGGTTTTGTGATAGCAACATATAGCTGTGGAATTGAATGTTACTATTGGTCTAATTAATTTCATAATTTCGTATTTCTAAATTGGTTTAAAAGGCGATTCAATTGTCATAAATAATTGCCATGACCCTTGAGGTCTAGCAGTCCACATTACATGTAGTTTCTCTGCTGGTAATAAACATGAAAGGGGTTTTCGGAAAAATGTACTCGTACCCCCAGCTAATTCGTGTGTTTGACAAGTTTTCTGTTTTCCCCGTACAATATGAATAAATATGACTTGGGTGTGTATAATTATTTTCATGTGGTAAACTCTTTAACAACAGTAGCACTACCAAGTACACTTCTATTTAATAATTCTACCGTCTAGACTTTCCAATAGTGTATGTCATTTAATTATATACACGTAACTTAGAAATACATACAAAATAAGGTGATTAGAAAGTTTATTAGAGACATCCCCTCCCCTAATTGTTTCTCCACCATTTCCTGTCCTTTTTCCATCTGCGCTAGTTCTTAAACTGTTTAAAATATATTAAGCAATTGTAGTTACTTAAGGTCTACAGCGAATGGTTCATTTCAATGGATCAAAATAATGTTCAAAAGTTGATCAAGGAAAAAGCAGTTGATATTTCACCAACTATAGCCATGGACGTTCACAATTTACAAAAATATACCTTATTCCATACACTTGACATATACTCAAAGAATCCGCAGCTAAAATGTGACCAGCAATGGAGTTCAATACATGTGTTTCCAATGCAGAATTAACAGAAAATGAAGTTACAAAAAAATAATTCAAGAAGTTTATTTTTGAACAGTGTCTTTATAATAACAACCAATAAACACAAATAAAGTAAGAAACTGAATTAAATTCCAATCTTAATATTTAGATACTAATTATAATATGTAAACATGCAACAATATGTTTCAATTGAAAACTACAATCTACATGTAATTTATATCTTTGGAATTAAGTGTTTCCAGAATCCGAACCGGACTATATTTCCTGAATTTGGTACCGGACAATATATTTCCTAGGGAATGGTATTTGTCGTGAGGAACCAGAAATATTGTATGGTTAAATTGATATACGGATTGAGTTTATCACTGCCGTGGTATAAATGAAAATTATACTTGAATGTAATTCTGTTGTGTTCTGACTATATAAAGAAATCATTTGTCACGGATCGTTATTCCTCGCGGAACATTTCCAGTCTTTCTCTTCGCTCGATCGAGGGTATGAAGTAAACGAATAATCTTTTTAAGGAGGAATTAGTCATATCAAAGTGAAACCACATTTAGATAAAAAAAAAAAAATCAGACATGGAAAATAAGCTGCCTCTCCGTAACATGCCATTTTCTTAAAAAAATTATGACAATTTAATCAGTTACCATTCAGATAAATATACGTATGATACTATCTATTTCAATGCGGGTCTTCTTTGCAGTATGAAGTATTTCTATATCTCTAAACCTCAGAGGGTATCACTGGTTCATGTCAGGAAGTAAACACGCTCACCTCCAACCCGCTGGTTTAGAGGCTACTCTCCCTTACCCCCTTGTTTATTTGTCGATAAAGTTAGTGTTTAGTTCATCAAAAATTGTTTGTTCGCGCAGTGGGTCTGACAGGAGATGCCCACTTTTAACCCAATTCTTCATTGAGGAACGAAACGACCCTAGTGCGGGTGATTGGTAAGCCCATTTTGCGTTGGTCAGTCTGGTACCAATTCCACCTTGGATGAAGGTGCGTGTTTGTGAAAATGAATGACTAAAACTACAAAAACATTCTTTTCCACCATTCGCGAATTATCTTGGTTATCATGTCCTTTTCAATTCCTATTTGACATTTTATTTGAGGTGAAATTAATCAAGAGATATGTTTATTATGAAAAAAAAATCTATTTGGTAACTGTTAGTGCTCTGATATTTGCAACCCCAATAAAACTATTAAGTAACTGCTAGTGTTCTAATATATTTGCAACCCCAATAAAACTATTTAGTAACTGCTAGTGTTCTGATATTTGCAATCCCTGATTAAATAAAACACACCAAAAAATCCCCCAAAACCAAAACACAATCATCCTCCGAAAGACAAAACAATAAACTTGTCAACTTGGCAAGCAGTCCGAAGAAGAATGGAATAAAACAAAACATATATATCTACTCGGTAAGTATTTGAATTAGAGTTGTTAGTTAGTAGAGTAGTGTTTGTACTAACTAACCATACCGATATGAGTAAGAATTTCTTCCTTTTTTTTTTTAGCCATTTTGCATAAGAAAGACAATTTTCTATTAAGTATCGCATGGTTTAAGCAAGATGAATATATACTAGATTAGATCGTTTTACACAGAACCTAATTAATTTTTTAGCTTATTATTTTAAAAGAATACAACAGTTATAAAAATAACTTTTGTTTTAATTTATTGGTTTTATTAAGATCACATGTCAATGCAAGCATTTTCATACATCATCGCAGCATTGAGATACTGGTATTTTGAATTAATACATTTAACACCTGACAGGTGTTAAATGAGTCATTTTTTCTAAGTGAGCACCGTCTGCAAATGTAAGAGGCTTATTCTACAGAGCCGCTTATTAACTATATCGGATTTTTTGCAGATTTTAGGGTAAAACAATGTCAAAAAGCTACTTTTTAGCTTACGAAGTCAACACTTAAGGTGGAATTAATTCTCTAGCCATTGAAAAATATCGTATCAACACATCTTACATACAATTTTAAATGAAATATTTTTTTCTTTACATTGTATATAATTTTTCATTTTTTTTTCTTTTTTGCGTTTTAAAGTAAACAAAATCAATTTCTGTGATTGTTTAAATAAACTGTTATGATATCAATATATTTTTGATTGCATTCTTACTGTTATTTCCGTATGTCTACAAAGTTATTAAGCAACATGTTTAAGATTTTGAAAAGTGGTTTCAACAGGTTTGCAACCAAATGTTCTCATTAAAGCACAAACAAAAAGAGCTCGTCTATTAATATTTTGTTGAGTCTTTCATTGGAAACGAAGATTAAAGTCATCTTACCTACGAACATGTACACACAAATATCAAGCAATACTGAACCATTTAATTTTTATGCTTTGCTAAAAAATATCAGGTTTGCAGAGGCCTACTTTAGTAGATATCATACTATCAGAAAATGATTCATCAATCAACTATGAACTATTGTAAGGTGCAAAAACTTGTTTCCAATCTTTTTGATTTATTCAATAATTTATGTTCAAAACAACTAGAAACAGTGCCAAATCAACGAGGAAGGGCACTCATGGAATCTGTCGTTTCTCACGCTCAACGGAATTCATTGATTAAATCAAGCAAACAGGTTATTACTATGCTGTATGTCACTACCATGATGAAATTCACTAACACAAAGACATGGTTCTTCTTAAGGTACTTAGTTAACAAACTTTATTGGAAAATAAATACATCTAAGGAGGCGAATAAATGAAAGGAAAATATTTTTTTAAATCATTTGTTTGAACAATTGATTTTACAAAGATGACCTATTTTGAGGTTATGTTGATTTTTCAACTTAACTTTAAACATGTCTAATGAAATCTGTCTAGATCAGTTGGCTTTGAGAAGCTTTCTTGTAGAAAACGAGGTTATGATCACAGGTGCTTGAGGACAAGACCGACCATCATTTTCCATCCCCCACCCTCAATTTTTCTACATTAAAACTCATGTGATGATACTCATTATCCCGATAAACCTTAGGATATTTTGAATAACAAGTCTAGAGTTTGGAGAAGCAAAGAATAAAACTGTGTAGGTACACATATCAAAGAGGTTGAATTACCATCCCCCAACCACTAGCCCCATTGGCGATGATCGGTTTTTATCAAATCATCTTAAAGAATCGGTGAACTGGTAAACTTAGAAATCATATCTGTATGGCAAATAAAATCTCAGTCCGTTTTCTTTCGGAGTAAAATTTACAAACACGACAAGACAGCCTCATCAAAGACGAAATATTAATGTACTGGAGCCGGAATTAGCCAACATCAACTCAAAGACTCGCTTTAAAACTAATTTGCCTACAACATTAGTTTTACATGCTTGTCTTGAATTGCCAGCTGATGCCGAGACTTAACGATGACATTTCATTCTCTCCCGATGAAGAGAGATGGTTTACAAACTGATTACATCAATATTATGTGTTGTGGTTTGTTAGCTTTCATTTTTTCTCTGATAAACCGTTGATCCGAGTGACCTGCCTAATTACCGTTTTTTGGGACGTAAAATTAGAATCCGTTTAGGTTTTCATTTCTTTGCTATTTTGTTTTTCTCTGCGGGGAATGATGACAGCATTAAGCGCACATCCAGAATAACTGTATTGATGACATGTTATTAACCTTATAAAACCTACAGTTATTGTTATTAATCCTGACAATCATTGCTTTCCTTTTTTATTAGAAACTTTATTTTTCAACTGGATCGCTGAATTTCATTGACTGAGCATACTTTCATACCTTATATTTTCTTTTTATTGCTTAAAATCACTTTGGAACTTCATATGTACATAGTACAATATTTCTCTTTCCTTCACTGAAATTTATAATTATATTCCGTAGTGCTTTATATCTTGAATGGTGGGCATTCAGAAGTTGGAGTTATTCGCTTTTCACCATTAATATACATGCATCACTGTTTGCTTCAAATAAAAAAGTAAGTTAATGTGTATTTTAAGCTTACGTTTATTAGCATACTTACGGTAATTTGAATAGTGAACTGACCACAGAATTCTATTCGCTATTCGAAAAGTGAATAGTGAAAAGCAAATAGAACTCCAACTTCTGAATGCCCGGATGGTGATGGTATGGTAAAGTGCAATTCAAGAAATGATATGTTTGTTTAAATTATCTACAAATAATGGAAAAATATTTCAAATATAAAGTCAATAATACTCTATTGTCAATGTAAAATGAAAATAAAGATGATGAAATATTACATTCAATTTAAATTTTACAGACATTTAATTTTAAAATGATTAGCTGATATAAAATAAGGTTCACATGTAAACTTGAATAAATTCATGAATACTTTATACAACTTCATATCAGCGCTTTCTCTATAAAATTTTCACATGATAACTCATACTTTATTAAGAGCAATTTATGATAATACCGGTAATGCTTAATAAACATATAATATTAGACTGAAGTTGATGTATATATACAAGTTTCCACCTTGCCTAACTCACCCCAGAGCTTACTAAGGCGAAATGGGGATAAAACAGGCTGAGTGGTCAACAAATTACCTATTAGATCTACCTTAAATTAAGATATGATTTAATTAGCTATAAATTATTATTTAGTAAAGACAAATTCCATTATAGCTTTTGAATTGTAGCATTTTCTTATATCTTTATATAGAGCTCTTCTTCTTAAGGAGATACATACAGTCCAAAATCCAGTCCTCTTAATATCTAACCGGTATTCAAAACAGGAAATATGGTTTAACAAAAAATGAACACAAATCTTTTAAGTAATCGGGTAAAATGTGAAAAAGGATCGATGAAAAAAACTCAAACTTATCAAACTTAACACGTAAAGGTTCAAGTAACCAATTTGAAAGTTTAGAAGAAGAAAACATTTTTGTTATTTTTAAATCTGCTCTTAGAAGACATTATTTTCTTGTAAAAAAAAAATAATAATATTGCACACAACATCGATCATATTGTTTATATTGTAAATCAATGTGTCCCTGTAAAATATAAGACGCTTCAAGCTCCCAACAATTTGACTCATCAAATTTGTTTCGCTAGCAAAATCTTGTTCAGAATCCAGCATTCTGATCCATATTTTGGAATTCGGTGAAGGCAGAAATTTTATTGAAATACTTAAGTTCCGTGCAGAAAGTGTATGCTTATGTTTAAGATGCATAAAATTCCTTGACGCCTTTGCCCAAATCAACATATGCACTAAAGGAACTTTGGATATTATACATTGTAACTGTGCTTGAATACATGTACAACGATTCGTGTACTTAAGTATCATATAATGTAAAAATAAACTAGTATACATATTCATTTTTATGTTTTGCATCCACCCTCTTTAGTAAATAAAGAAAAGCCTGCTGTTTTGGAAAATAAAGTTAATTGATCAAAGTATAAAACTGAGCAAACAATGTAATATGTTATACATACATTTGAACGCACCGGTTTCATTTTTGTGACTTTTGCAAAAAAGTTCTCTACAAATAATTGACATTCACGTAATTTGATTACTATTAAAGAAAACTTGTACAAACAAGTTCAGTGCCATGTAAAAGAAGAGTGTTTGCAGAAGAACATTGGTCAATGGTTAATTATACACATGCAGGAACCCAGTGTATGATTTATTACCAATTAACTAGAATGTATATATATTTACCATAATCCAAACCTACCATAATCCAAACCATCCACCAGTTTGTCCATTCTGTTAATTATGAATATTAATAGCATGTTATAAGTACACGACACACAAATGTACATACATGAACATGTAACCAATGACTGGTGACAACAGATGTCCCATAAACCATGCTACAGTCGTTAGTGATATTATTAAATTTATTTATCCACTACATGATTTTAAAAATCCTTAGATTTTAAAACAAGCCAATTTCATCATTCGTAAGACATACATGTACTAAGCACATAGCATAAAGTAAACAAGAATTACAAAAATAATATTGTTTGACATTTTCTGCGAAAACACATCATAAATACGTTTCCTCATTTTGAGTGTTTTCTAAAAGTACAATGGATGTATGATATGAGTAAACAGCTCTATAATATAACAAGCGAAATCTTAGAACCATTTTAACAAGAGATTGGACTTTGGATAGTTGGTGTAAAACAGCACTGTCTATTTCACTGTAGGCCGCTTAGTCATTGCTCATTGAAATCAACAAGATTTGTCTATATAGCGTCGTTTTTAACTTGTTTTGACGCAAGAAAAAGATAGTAACGTCCTACTGAAAGTCCAAGGTCTTGTTAAAATGGTTCTATTTTAGGAATGAGGAATCATTCTTTGAGTATTATAAGGTGATAATTTCGGTCGGGGCGTGATCAAATCCAATAAAGCCCGAAGGGCTTTATGATAGATTTGATCACGCCCCGACCGAAATTATCACCTCATAATATTCAAAGAATGATTCCTTATTACTTATATTTATATAATTTAAGTCATCGTACGATTAAATATTCAAATATAAATAAGCAAACCCCGTTGGCGCCTCAGTTTGGCGTCATTTGAAGTTATGGTTTATATAGTACAAAATCGATACGTAGTGTTATCACAGGCAAAGACACTGGAAAATGTAAATATATAAATTTAAACTTTATATTATTAATGCAACGTAGCTTTAAACATAACGAGCTAGGTAGAACTCTGTTTTATTACATGGTGAGCACTTGAACATAGAAAGTATAACTACAGTAAGTGAACTTTGAGTAATATTAATAATGTAATTATAGTGAAGTGTATGTAGAACCATTTTAACAAGACTTTCAGTAGGACGTAACTATCTATTTCTTGCGTCAAAACAAGTTATTAAAAACGACGCCGGTTTCATGCAAAATATACACCGATTGCGTAGTCTTAGCTCAAAAGCCAGACAAATCTTGTTGATTTCAAAGAGCCATGGTTGTATGGCCAGCAATGAAATAGACAGGCTTACGTCACATTGCTGTTTGACACAACTACCCAAAGTCCAAGCTTCTACGTTCTGGAAGGTTGTGTCTTTTACTAATTGACAATTTTTGATTGTCAATGAGTCCGTGACTATTTAAATTTGTAAAAGACAATTGTATGTACTATTTACAAAGAATTTATCCTAATATACTACTTAAACGAAAAAATATAACTTTAAGGCAGAGCGAGTACCGGTAGGTATATATGGTGTTCCGATGGGGCCACTTCGACCTTCGCACTTTCGCCTTTAGGGCGAGAGTGCGAAGGCGAAGGCGAAGGTGAAAGTGCGAAGTTGCGAAGGCGAGAGTGCGAAGTTGCGAGGGCGAGAGAGCGATAGTAGTATCGCTCCTTCGCCTTCGCAACTTCGCGCTTTCGCCTTCGCATCTTCGCACTCTCGCATCTTCGCCTTAAGGCGAAAGTGCGAAGGTCGAAGTGGCCCCAAAGGAACACCATTGGTATACCCACTATTTGGGTCATGCTATATCCGTAGGATATAATTTTTAAAATTTAAACGACGATGATTCATTTCCCTGATCTGAATATCTGGTAAACCTTCAATGCAACCCTGCTCCAGTTTTTGCTACATCAAACCTGCAACATTTAAGCATTGAATCCTTATTTTTTGAAAGATATAGTCTCATAACTGCAACGGTGTGTGCATACAAATTGAATAACGCGCGTTAGCTCGTTATCTTGTTTTCTCACTGATAATACAAATTGAATAACGCGCGTTAGCGCGTTATGAAAATTTGTTTGCACACACCGTTGCAGTTATGAGACTATATCTTTCAAAAAATAAGGATTTAATGCTTATATTTACATTTTTGTTACCTTCTTGCATTGTCTGCAAATGTGAATTTTACATCAAAATTATGTATTATCCTATGGGTAAGTTCAAATTAACGGAAGAGCAACTGTAACAGCCACAAGCGTGATCTTTGATTTTCGTTTGTGACGTTGCACTTAACAGCGTTCAACGTTTGTGACGTCAAAATTAAAACTCGTGATTTAACCTTTTAGTATCCTCTCTGTGTTATGGTGCTATATCTGCAGTAGCTTTCCACACATTTTACATGCAAAAAATATGTGGAATGTATTATCATATATCAGATCCAGTCTAGCTTGCAGGCTCTTTCTCGAATTACTGATCGTTTCTCTCCTACCTCTGTGGCTTCCTGCATAACTTTGTATTCATTGAGCAGTTAATTTTTTTGTAAGATGATGCAAGACGGCCTTTGCTGCTGAAGTTTTACAACTTAAGGAGTACTACACTTGTATTTTTACCTTTGTTGTAAAGTACCCCGGAAGTGGAATTACCACAAGAGACGATGCAATTCTTTTAGGATGCAGGAAATGTAAGCAATTCGACAAATTATATATTTAATGGAGTACTAGTAGATGGTCATTGTCATCGTATACTTTTTAAACATCCTGGAAAAGAAAAGTTCTCTTGAAAGTTTTTGTAAAATATTCTAATGAATTAAAATTTGACAACTAAAAAATTGGGGTTTCCCCTGTACTAAATTACATTTTATGGCAAGAAAAAAAATATACCGAGTATTAATGGGGACCTGATGGGTAATTTGTTAACCTCACATCCTATGAAAATACTAAAGGGTATCGCAAGTGACTGGTTTATTAGTGGGGTTTTTTATTTTCGTTTTTTATTTATGGGATCGAATATGATACCAAAGAGAATACAAAGCGAGAAAAACATATTAAAAACTCCAAATATAATGTTTATCGAAAAAGTAAAAATTTAAACGCGATTTATCTTTCAAATGATAAACATCACTCATGTCTAATATCTTGTATAGATCTCTATTTCAAAAGACACGGAAGTATTGTATTTCTTAAAGATGTAACACTTTGCAAAATTAATTTTGTTCATGCTTGCGTAAACGTGATAATATTCACAATTTTCTTGTATAATAATTCACAACATGCTGACCTCAAAGTGAAACTTTTGTAACAAGTTGCTTATTCCGAATATACGGAAATTGTGCCAGCGTGTTGCTAAAAGAGAAAAGAAAATTACACCCCTTAAAGGAAACAAATAAAATACAAATTAAAGGACACAAACGCTGCAAAATAAATCAATTAAAATTCAGGATCACCAGAAGTGTCAATTGCAAAAACAAAATCATTGCAATGTTTCGATTTTCTCAAATCTTATGCTACGAAAAAGAAAAAAAATCTAAATTTCAAACATTTCCAGTGAAAAAATTAGTTTTCAGCTGGTAATGATGAACAACAGCGCTAGCATGATACATTTGTTGTTTTTGTTAATCCTTAATATGGCTCTTTCGTATCGATGTGCCAGTGTTTGAGGAGTTAATGATGAATTATAACGTATCAACAGTTTACAATTGGTTTGGTTAATCAAGAAATCTCATTGGAAACGTCCCCTAGTCACGCAATGCCCCAATCAACGCAGCATACATCATCCAGATCGCGGTGTGGGTTGTTTCCATTCCCAACATCGAACCCGACTTTCCCCCCAGACCTTATCTATCATTATATCTCCAATGCAATAACAAGAAACAGAAAACGAACAGAAGACACACACAAAAAAATCAACTCATTTGTGACAGAGAGCTTAAAATAACATTAATATCATGTAGGATGTTGTTATGTTTTATGAAGTAACTTCCCACTCGTGCAGAGGCCAACTCTTTAATTGCCTGTACAAACATTTTACCATTAATGTGGAATGCTACACCAAAATTTTATTTTTTGGGTCGTGAACTGAAGGATCATATCTGAAATATAATCTCATTGTCAAAAAATATATATGCTCTTGATTATTTTAGAATTTATTAGTTAATTTTTTGGGTAAAAAATTATAAAATTGTTTTGGTTGCAAGTCACTTTAGCTTGCGTTGTAAATTTGCTGTGAATAAATGCATTGTAGTTTAAAAATATCTTTTTAAACGTTCGGAAATTTACTTTCTTTTAAAAAAGACTATAAAATATTAAAGCTGCTTGGTCCGATTTTTTTGGTTATTACAGTATCAAATAATTTTACATACAATTCAATTATCATAGAACGTTATGGACCTTCTCCCATTTACACCAGTAGAATCGGTCTTCTTTCAAAGTTAGAAATATTCAAAGTAAATAAAAATAATTTCTTTTTGGGCAAACGAAAAAACAAACCAAAGTGCATCATGGGAATGTTTAAAAAGGTTGGTTTCGTCCCCCGAATGACCGTGTTTATTCAACCCTCCTGTTATGCATCGATTGTAAACAAAGCAAACTTCAGAAATAATATGTTTTACGGTGCGACCGTTGGGGCGAGCGCAGCATGTGATCAAACAATGAATTATGATAAATCAATAAAAATAAAATTAACAACGTAAATAAATTTGATTGCCAAAAAAAATAAAACATACCTATTTTTTCAGTAAATTTCCATTATCCATGCATAGTTTATAAGATTTCATATGTTATAAGATTTGTTATTTATTTATTTATAAGTAGAACAATAGTTTAATCTCAGATGAGATAAAATGTTGTTGAATAATAAAGATTTTAATATAAATGTTCATTGCACTGTATCTCCTCTTTTAAAGTAATTGTAACGTCAGTTCATCCCCTTTTTTACAGTCGACATTTTTTCTTCTTCTTCTTATTTTTTAATTTACGCTTAAAAATATTTTTCTTATCATATTAAAGGGACATGGAGTTGCCCCCCCCCCCCCACTTGGGATTGGTAGCATGTAATAAATGGAAGTGAAAATAAAGAAACCATTGAACTGCTAAAGAGCTGATGGATTAGAATTTTCAGAATTTTGAGAATTATCTTTTTTTCTTTTTGCTTGTAAAGATTTTTTGGGTGAGGCTGCCATCCACCCACCCCCCCCCCTTTTAAAAAAACCGATGCTACGTGTACGTTCCTGGAAATTACCGTAATTATAGAGGGCGAAGCCCTCTCACGGGCCCGAAGGGCCCGTGAGAGCGAAGCTCTCCCTTTAGACAACACGTGTATATATGCCCAAATATGGAAATTAGACTCTATACCTATGAAGTTGAAAAACGTTTCCAAGATGGAGGAAAAAAGAATCACTTCACGCGCAGTGACATCACCGGCATCCATGTTGAATTTGAATCTCGTACTAACTTCACGTTTGGTGATAATTCATCAATATTGTTTAATGAGTGATAATTACATTCAAACTTACCTAGTGTGTTCTTGAAAAATTAATTCCTTATTAAGAAAACAAATTTTCGTTTCCTACAACTTTCAACAGTTGCATTAGATCCGATCAAATGAATTCCAAGACATCTGATTGGACAAAAAATGTTTTTCATCAGTGAAGCAGTTTTATTTCATAGTGTTCAAATTAAATCATGTATTTTAATTGAATTTGCTTTCTGATTACTGTCTGAAAAAACACCAAAGACGTTTTTTCTCTTATTTTCAATTTGAAATTTCGTTTTTTTTTAGGTTTCATCTCAAATCGTAGTCTGACCTACTCATACCCAGGTCATTTCATACCCAAAATTCAAATTATTTCTCAAAAACCAAAAAAAAAAAAAAAGGAAGAAAATTTACGACCAATAACTCATGATAACTAATTCAATTAAAAAAAAGATTTTGTAGACATCATAGTCTTTGATAGACACATTGTAAAATATTTTAAAACCATTCTGATCTCCCCCCCCCCCCCCTCAAAAAAAAATGTGTGAACCATTCGTATATGATTAATAAATACAATAAATCATGTTCAAATTATCCCCAATCTGCCATGAAAATAAAAGCAAATAGTGAGATTATTTGCAGCATAATTCATTATTATGATAAATACTTAAAGGGACATGGTGACGCACAAACCCATGATTTAGCAAATATCGAATTTTTACACGATTTCCACATATTTTATTTATCATATGAAAATGTGAACTTTTGAAAATTAACGATGTTCAAAAGTAAAAAAATCAAATTAAAAAGAGAAAAATAGAATTACACTTTGGGCCAACACATAAATATTGAGTTTTCCTTCCGCTTCATAGCCACGCAAGCGCAAGGGAATGTAAATACTGCAGAGTGGCATACATCATGAACCAGAAGCCTCTCATTGAAACACGATGTCCTCAAGAACAAAATATTTATGAAGATGCATTTTCTATTAATGATATTTCTTACCACAGACATCGAATAGCTTGAAATTCAAATTCTTTTTTCAGTGTGTCAATCCCACTGTAACTATTTTTAGACAGAAATCGTGACACAATACCAATGTCCAAAACAACTCGGTTTGTTTACATGTGCATTTTCCGGATGAGTTTTAATGACTTGTAAATTGATAGGTGATAACTTATGATGCGTGAAACCTTTCGTTTGATGAAATTTTGAGTAGCTCTACTTATTTCTGTTGTCATAATCAAAAAGTTAAACATATTTTGAGTCACCGTGTCTCTTTAAATATAATAGGAAGTACTGATCTGCATTCACAATCATAAATATGTATTACACGCTAAACGTATGACATTTGACAGATAAACTCGGAACAAATTATATATGTACAATATACACAAAGGACATAATTTGCACTTTATGACGTGAATTTGCTAGTTTTTCTGTAGTTTTAATGCACAAATTCATCATTGAATGTTTAATAATTAAGTGTTTGGATGACAAATTTTAGTAAATTTAGGGATCAAAAATAATCTCAATTTCTGTCCTTACAAGTGAAATATTCTCAAGATAAATTGATTTTCCTATTTTAAATTTATACATTACTCTTAAATTCATGTTTTATTAAAAGCAATGCATACATTTAAAATATGGGAGTAAAAAGTTAAAATACTTCGTGCTGAGAAATTATCTGCGATGAAGATACTACATGTAGCTGGTATTATCCAATATATGTATAAATTACTTCAGACTACAGACAATAAAACATCAAAATAATATACATGTATATTGATAGAATCAAAATAACAAAAAAAATGCAGCTAAAATCTGTCCCAACATTTTTTGCTTCATTCCTACATGTACTTTCGCTAGGCAAGGGTTTGTGATCCGCAGGAGCGGCACAGATCAGAAACCCTTAGCTAGCGAAGATGAAATATCTCGGGGTTCAAACAATATTTATTTACATACCAGAATGAAAATTTGTTTACATGTTTTTGTATTTGAATTTCCTGAACCCCCTCCCCCCCCCCCCCTCTCTCTCTCTCTAACTTGTTCGGCTAAAAAAGGCGCTTTTAATAAAAATCTATGAATATTCGTATTGCAAAAGATATGAAATAAAGTCTGGATGACAGCATTTGAAAATTGTGTGAGGTGTTCCAAGAGACTTCCGAATGGAAAAAAGATAAATCTCCATAAGAAATCAGTTTTTCGTTCCTGTGAAAAATCTCTGAGTAAAAAAAAAAGAAAAAAAGAATGGCGTTTTAATGAATGATTTTAAATGTATTTCTTTTAGCTCTGTATATTTCTATAAAAATCGTCAAAATGTAATGGAAACAGTAACCTGAGACAGATTATAGTCTATACTCTGTCCCGAGTTTTTGCTTCCACCACTTTTTGCTTGATATTTCGATAATCATTAATACCTTTGTGCTCAAACTATGTTCATCCACTAATATGAAAAATGTCCAGATAATCTTTGAAACGCCCCCTCTACCGCTTCAGGTTTCAATACACATCCCAAAATAGAAAGTCTACGGAGATTTAGCATTGAATCAGCCATTATTAAGCCCGGATGATAACGTTGAAAAATTGTGCGAGGTGTCCCGAGAACTTCCGAATGGAGAAAAGATGTAAACATTTCCCATTATAAATCTCCGTAAGAAATTTGTTTTCGTTCCTGTGAACTTTTATGAGTGAAAAATGATAATTTGTCAATGAAGATATCTTGGATATTTTTCCTTTTATTGATTTCAACAGCATTTCTTTCACAGGTATGTGTATTTTTATTAAAAATCATCAAAAAGTGATGGAAGCAATAACTTGGGACAGACTTTAGTATATCAGGGCTTGAACAAATTTAAAAAGGACCGTGGCCAATGCTCTCGGCCCAGCAATGAGATTAGAGTCCAAACAAAACAAACAATATACATGTATGAGATGACAGGCCAGAGAGGATGAAAGGGCATCTACTGACCTAGCCCCATTTATATTGGCTTCGCCCTCCAAACGGTTACACCGTAAAACATATTAGTGAATAAAATAAATGTGAGCATTCATCCAAATGAGTACAAGTAACAACTGTTTCCTATATCTGAAGAAATGTCCTCATTCTTTAGCTTTGCAAGATTTTGAGAATATTTTGGTAATTTCAGCAGATTTACAATAACTTCAGTTAGAGTAATTTCCCCTTATTGTGACGTCAAAGTTCACGTTGGTTAAGTGTCGTCTGACTCTTTAAAACTCCCCTGAGAAATAAAAGTAAGCGAAGTATACTGTTTTATTTACTTAAAAAGCATGATGTTCTTAAAATTACACATCTTATATGCTTCTCAAAAGTTTTACTTTGATTCTCGCGAGAACGTGAGGAGTTGGAAACCATTGGTACTATGAATTGTGGGTCAAAATTTACTGACGCCGAAAAAATCTATCGGACAAGTTTAGCTTTTTAAAAAAGCTTACCGTCTTTAGAGCAAACTTTAAACAGCATTAAGTTATCAAAGAAATTTTTTATATAAAGGTCGCCTTCCTCCAAGGACGTATATACGTCCCTGCTTCCTCTACATACAATGGCTTTTGAAACTTTTTTACATGTACCTTAAGCGTGCGTGCCTAAAATTGAGAAATGCGTACCACATATGTTTGTGAGTTGAGATCGACTATAGTAGGGAAAAGGAGATCTTAGGAAGGGCCGTATTCTTTTAATAAAATCAAACTTAATTCCACAGCGTTCATCACTTGTTTTACTGATATTAGAACCATTTTAACAAGAACTTGTCGTAACTATCTATTCTTGCGTCAAACAAGTTAAAAATGACGCTGTTTTCAAGCGAAATGTACACCAATTGCGTAGTCATAGCTCAAAAGCCAGACAAATCTTTTTGATTTCAAAGAGCCATGATTGTATGGCCAGCAATGAAATAGACAGGCCTACGTCACAATGCTGTTTGACACAAATACCCAAAGTCCAAGCTCCTGTTAAAATGGTTCTAGTTTTACCCGATACCGTATCTAATATGCTAACTTTTTTTACTGATATTAGACACACCGCATCAAATTTTCATATTTTTGTATTTGCATAAACAATCCAAAAAGAAACGAACCAAAAATTTCAATAGATATTATAGAACATTGCTTTCAACTACTTGTACTGAGAAATAAAATCCTGAATTTCATTGATATCTAATTTTATTGCTTTTTTCGTTTTCTCACTTTTTAAGATTTAAAATCTACGAAAATTGTTAAGTCGTACGTTTAAAAGATCATCAGAAAATTATCTCCCTTGCGCCGAACAGTTTTTCAACCAATGAAATAAATGCTAATTTTCACATCATGTATTTTCTACCAATCACAAAGGAGAGGAAGTGCACAACCCGGAGACTGTAAATTATTTCAACTCTTTATACCGTCTTCCAAGGAAGACGGTAATCAATCATTCTCTCACCAGAGGTCGTGCTACACAAGTGTAAGCGAAACTTGTGTAGCACGACCTCTGGTGAGAGAATGTCGGATCAATGTGCAAACCTTTGTGACGTCACTCGATTATTTTTTTTTTTGATTGAGAGTGTACTGAGGTGAGCTTTAGAGGTATGTCGTATACATCGTTATTGTTTTGATTGTCTTGCTGATTCTCGTGAGAGTGTGAAGTGATAAAAATTGCCATGATTACAGGGAACTACTGGGACGATTAAAACAATGCATTACTGGTCCGATTTACTGACGCCAAAAAAAATCTGTTGAATGAATGTGCAACTGGTCCGAATTTTCTATTCACACACGCCTTGCCGTTAGAGCTCGCTTCGCGCCGGCGCTGCGCGCCGGCGAGCTGCGCTCGCTATTAGCGAACAAAATGCACAGGTTTATTTTTAATTTGCCTGAACACTACATTTATTTATAGTGACGTCAAAATCGTAATACGACCATACCGGTCTCGACGTCAGGGGCGAATTTTAACATGAGGCGAAATAACGCGATACTCTTTAATGTCGTTTTTTTTTTTGTTAATTAAGTACATTATTTTTTTTTTCATTGAAATTTGGCTTAATCGACCGGAAAAAATACTACTGCAATGACTATTATTATACACATACTTAGCGTAACCATCGTATAAAAGCGTGCTCAAAATTTGATATAATATCGGACCAAGCAGCTTTAAGGGATAACATTTTGTGCTGTGTTCGTCTATGCCTCTGTCTATCTCTACGTGTCTGTTTAATACCCATGTGTAACCTTTTCACATTTTCGACTTCTCTTGTAAAACCGCTTTGCATGTTTAGACCAAACTTCGCAGGCATCATTCTTTGATGAACGGAATACTAGTATAAAACTCTTGAAATAAAGAACAATTTGTTTTTAAAAGGATGGGGATAAAGTGCCTGTTTCCCCGATAATCTGCAATGTCCTCCACATGGGTTGCCCCACAAATCCACGGCATCAATCTTCCAATGGGAGACACCATTCTCTCCAGCCCCCCCCTATTGACAGTTTACCACCAGATGTTGGTTATATTCTACGGAAACCCGTTGGTGCCACTAAGAAAAATATTTTATCTGGCGGCCGCCAGATAATTATTTGGCGGCCGCCACTTATTATCTGGCGGCCGCCACATAATTTTCTGGCGGCCGCCACATAATTTTCTGGCGGCCGCCACATAATTTTCTAGTGGCCGCCACATAATTATCTGGCGACCGCCAGATAAAACCTGGCTTCCTGATGCGCGTGCATGTTTTAATGGGAGCTTTAGGGAGTAGTGGATACACTCTAATCTATTAGTTATATTAACAATGCAAAGCTTAAGTTTTGAAACACTGGTAGAGTGGAATGTATATTAGACTTTATTCAAATCTAGAATGATTTAGATGTTACTTTGTGCCTTGTATTATTTGTTGTAAAACACTGTATTTCAGAGTTAATTATAAACTTTTAATACTGAACTAAACACCCGTTCAGGAAGTCTTAAGAGGGCTCGACGGTCGTGGTCATATAAATGAAACTATTTAACTGACTGTATTAAATCTGTGTTGTTAAACTGTTAAACAGCGGCTCTGTCAACATCCATCTTCTCAACCAAATATAAATACAACAACACACACATTTCTGCAAAATAAATTTTATGGCGGCCGCCAGATATTATATGGCGGCCGCCACATAAATTATGTGGCGGCCGCCAGATAAATTATATGGCGGCCGCCAGATAAATTATTTGGCGGCCGCCAGATAAAATATTTTTTTCACCTGGCACCAATGGGCTTCCGTAATATTCTCCGCTCATGGGCTTCTTCAATTCTGTCCTCCCACGGCAATGAGTTCTAGCAGAATAACTAGCCGGTATGAAGGAGACCAAATAACGATGCCAGGTCTCTGATTGGTAGCTGCGGAAACTGCTTACGGTCATCTGCTAGCATCTGCCAGTCGCTGACTATACCAAACAGCCTTCCTCCTTCCACTTCCCCAACACGATTCTGCTCACCAGCCCTTATGAAGCTGACAAATTCCAAGCCTCCTTTTATCTTCTGAGGTCTCTTTCTTGCTCTTTCCAACACGTCTACAAGAACAGATCAAACCCTGCCCTGTCTCCATCTGTTAGAGCTATAGTGAACATGACGACAGAACGTGTTCCAGGTTTGCTGGTCTACCACAAAGATTACAGTTTTGGTCGTCCCTGTCCCATGTTGCCAAACTGATTGGTGTTGGCAACGCGTTATAAACAGACCAGCTGACACCACTGCCTCCTCTGGGGCTATATTATCAAGATGTTATTCCAAGACAACTTCTTCTGTCAGGCTCCTTCCCAGTTGAGCCAGCTTCCCTGCTCCTTCATGCCGACTGCCTTCACCATTCTAGTGTGTTCTTCCATCTTGCGAACCTCTTTCTGGGAAGTCGTCTCTTCTCCACTTCTGTTGCTGTGCCCCATCTCATGGTATTATTCCAATTCCTTGACTGCCTATTGACACACGTCCCACAATATTGTGTTAAACAAACTCCAACAAATCTATTAAGACAAATTATCTATAATGTCCGATAAATGGTAACGTTATATAAGCTATGAAACGCAATATATCAGCGCTTGTATACATGTACCTGTATTCCATGATGTGCGTTTATGTGACTAATGAATATTTATTAAATTTTATCAATGTATTTGAAATACATAAAAGAATAAAGATTTTAATTTTCAGTAACAATTTTTAATCAAAAAATGAAAAACTTGACCAGACCATGTTTGATATGTATTTATAGATAATTATATAAAGAGATTATGCGTCAGCTGAGACCAAATTTTAATTTCTAAAAATACGTATCCCGTTTGCAGCCAAAATAATATTTTACTTTTCTCTGAAAAACTTGACAATGCCTTGTTCACAAAAAGTGCAATATGGTTGTTTAAGGAAACAAATGCTTTTTTGGAATTATGTACGTAAAGAATAGAGAAAATTATCAAACATTTGGAAACGTACGCTTTGCATCGCCTATTTTTTTTTAGCAGAAATATTAAGGATTTGTGATTGCTCTTAGACTACAGTTTTTGGATTATGTTCCAAATTATGTCACAACTTGACACTTTAAGTTTCTTTATATAAAAAATCCCAATGTTTTTATATTAAGGTACTTATTGTGTCAAGTTGTACTAGATTCGAAGACATTTATTGATTTAAAGTTAATGGTTAAAGTTTTAGGAATTTCACTTTTACAGAAAAAACACCCAGTACTTTGACAAACTGTTTAGATCTTACATCAAATCACGCCTCCCAAAATAAACCAGAATGTGTTCTTTCCCTCTTCACTTTTGAATGTTTTTGAATTTTAAGATTATAATCTTGTTGACCCTTTTTGAAGTTTTAATTATTAAATATTTAATCAACAAATCACTTTTTTAATGTGTTTACTGCATGTATTTTATGTATTTTTTTTATCCGTCACTTTATCCTTTCTTTATACTTAAGATTTAGTTCTAAACCCAATATAAGAAAGATAACTCGTTTTACAGACCATCTTCAACAATATCATTTAGGTCCATTTTCAGGCATTGGTCACCTGCATGTGCTGTGTTTGCTGGCTTACATTTTGTTAGGGTGCTATAACTACTAGTATATTTGATGTTGTTTTTTGTTGGTTGTATTTAGTTGGTGTATTCATGTTTACGGAAGCGTATTAGTGCCACATTGTAAAATTTTTTTTTTAAATTCCAACTTTAAAGTTGGAATTTCCAACATTAATCTTGGGATTTCCAACTTTAAAGTTGATTTTTCCAACTTTAAAGTTGGATTTTCCAACTTTAATCTTGGAATTTCCAACTTTAATCTTTAATCCAACTTTAATCCAACTTAATTTCCAACTTTAAAGTTGGAAATTCCAAGATTAAAGTTGGAAAAATCAACTTTAAAGTTGGAAATTCCAAGATTAAAGTTGGAAATTCCAAGATTAAAGTTGGAAATTCAAAGATTAAAGTTGGAATTTCCAACTTTAAAGTTGGAAATTCCAAGATTAAAATTGGAAAAATCAACTTTAAAGTTAAAAATTCCAACTTTAAAGTTGGAATTTTAAAGAAAAAAAATTACAATGTGGCACTAATACGCTTCCGTACATGTTTCTAACTTGCCTTGGTTGCTGTATTCATCTGCCACTTTTGTTTTGGTTGTCGCATCCATCTTTTTTTTTTAAGTAGTTTTGGTTGCTGTATTTATTTATGTTTGTTTTCTTTTGCTGTATCAACCTGTCAATTAGTTTTGGTTGTTGTATCTATCTTTTTAGGTAGTTTTGGTGGCTGTTTTCATTTGTTTGCTTTAATTGCTGGACCCACCTGTCAATTAGTTCAGTTTGGCTGTTGTGTTTATTTAACTTGTTTTGGTTGCTGTATTCATCCGTTTATTTATTTTGGTTGCTGTATAGCCTGGTTCCGGCCTACCCACCTGTCAATTATTTTTGGCTGTTGTGTCTGACTTGTTTTTGTATTGTTTTTGGTTGTTGTGCCTGACTTGTTTTGGTTGTTGTATTGTTTTTGGCTGTTGTTAATATCTGTTGCTTTGTATTGATTGCTTTATCCGTCTGCTGTTAAGGATCCTTGACACCCCGTGACTTCTACTTTTTATGACAGTATGTCACAACATGGCGATTTTAGTGCATTGTATAGTTTATATCGCCAAAATTTGTTGTCTATCTCTGTGGCGCAATGGGTGTTGCTTCGGTGTACCAACCCGCAGGTCCCGAGTTCGAATACAGCAGGGACTTTTATTTTCATGAACAGCGGTAAAATTTAAAAAGTTGATTTTTCACCCAAAATTGAAAATATTTTTGGTCATTTTCAAGTCGAACACATGCTAAAAGTCCATATTTTTAAATTATTTAGAAGAATGGACTTGTATGCAGAACTTTCCCCAGGTGTGTGGAGGATCCTTAAGGGCTTTTGGCGGATGTATACATCTATTTATTTATTTTGGTTGTTATATTCATCTGTTATTTGTTTTGGTTTCTGAATCCATCAATATTTTTAATGGTTCCGTTTTTGGATTTTCTTTCTTTGTACATGAATACATCGGGTTTTTTGTTTGCTTTTTTTTTTTGCCTCCGTTGTTCACCACCTCTTAACTTAGTTCTTTCACCATTATGATAGTAAGTTCTGCTAAGGTTACTTCATAAATGTTTTGTTTCCACATTTGTTTGTTTGCTTTTAAAATGCACATATTATGTTAACTATTCATCTATTTGATCGTATGCTTGTAAACACTGGGTTTTTTTCCTCTTTTTGTTCCGTATTACCTTTAGAGTAATATTATTTGTCATACTCGGTTTTTATAATTGATGGTTGCATACAAATTTTTCCTTATGTTTTTTGGTATCTTGTTACCTTCTTATGCAATGTGCATTTGCTTTATTTCTTTCGATTATTACACATCCTACATGTATTTCAAAAAATTTGCCCGTCTTGTTTCTTTGCGTATTTCGTCTTTGGGTAGGTTTGATGACTCGTATACTGGAACTGTTTGTTTAAAATTACTGTTGTGAATTTAGATTTTATTTATCTGTTATTGTTTTTGATACGTTACAGATGTGTTTTGTTTACAGTATAAATATATAGCGTTACTGGACAAAGATATTTGATATGAAATACCGGTATGTGTCTAGAATATCATATTCAATTTTTCACCGAATGTAGTTTCCAATACACGCCTATTGTCAGAGCAATTCATTTATCAGAACAAGACATGACGTTGCGTTACATGTATGAGCGATGAAAGAACAGTTAATACATCAAGAAACAAACATCAAAGACTGAAGAATGGTGTTTACTGATTTTAATGAAGAAATTACTTACATAAGCTGTACATTATATTCATATAAATTGTGATTTTCTTTCATATAATGATAAGAACTCATTCTCTTGCAGTATATAGTGCATAAAATACATTCAAGAAAATATATACATTTAAACATACTAAAATACATATTCACAACCTTACAAAAAGACTGAACAAGAAACTGTTCAATGTTAATCTTGTGCATGATTTTGAATACCTGTTTGATTTCCAATAGTTCATATGATTATCATGTTAGTGGGATGTTGTGAGTTAACTGGCATAATAGCTACATACATGTAATGATGTGTTTAAATGACAGAAGTAAGTGGTTATGGTACACTTAACAACAAGTACACCACTTCGTGGTCAATGACAGACAAGGGGGGAGTGAAAATAAACGAAACAAGTGTGGAGCTAACACAGCAGACAACAAGACATACCTCATACAATAATTTGCTAGAATTTTCTAATATATGAATTATCTCAATATAAATAGAATTCTATGTACAACCTATATCGTTACTGTAGCATCCATGTATTGTGTGTTTTACAATGACCTTCAGGGAGGATGTTCATGATACAAAATCTTTGTCAGATCTATAAATAAGAGGCTTGCTTATTAATGTCAATAATAAAACTATGTACAAAAATCTTATGAATTATGTTATGTGAAAGAATTTATATATTGATGTAACTGTTAAAATGGATGGAATTTCTGCTGATTTTGATATGTGCATGTACAGGTTAGAACTTGTGTAAATAAATGCTTCTCACAATTATACACATACATGTATATACAGAAAAGAAACTCTTGTAGATATCTAGCACACACATCAAGGAATTATTGCAACATGTATATGATGGCTGTGATTGCATCACAGTGTAATATCAATGAACAATGTCTCTAAAAAAAAAAAAAAAAATCAACGCATACACACATACAAGTCAGAAGAACGAATATAGCACTCACGCTTGGTCAAATAACCTTGTCAGGTTCATCTCATCAAAAAGCTTTGGCATTAACATAACAGACCCAGACAAAAACACGAAAAACAGGATCTGACAAACTTCACAGCTCAACATTGAGGGGAATGTAGTAGTGGTGATTATCAGATACTGTTGGCTATAGGTAGGATTTGTTTGAATTCATAGTCTAGCTACCTGGAGTTCTTGACCATTAGATTTCTAATGAAGTCACTGAATATCAGGGTGGATTTCACCAAGAAGACTTTGCTTGTGTTTCCTAAACATGGATTATCCATTAATTATAAATAAATATATACTGCTACTTGAGTTATTGAGATGTTCTAACTAAATATCAAAAATTCTCAGATATCATGAATTTGAACCTAGATCCCTGAAGCTCCGGATAGATGGTCACACACTGGGCATCATCACTTCTGATGAGTACGGGCTGTTGTTGAGCCCATTCAGGTCGTAAATCTGGATAGGTTTCCGACTTCTGGGTTTGTCATCAAATGTTAAATCAGAGTAATGTAAATCTGTGTTGTGTTGTTTCTTTTCTTGCTGTAAAAAAGGTATATACTGTGTTGAAACTGCCCAGTGCGAACACATATATCAAGATTTAACATAAATGATTTCAATTCCCAGTATTAATTTGTTGGATATATAAATTCCATTTCACTGTAAAATATTTGAGTTTGATATTCCTGGCATATTATTGGAAAATTTATGAACAGCATCATGTATTAATGAAAGACATATATCAGTATCAAGTGACACTTTAATTAAATATTAAAATTCTGCATCACTTGATCTATCGTTGCTGCAGGTGTTTGATTTTTTTTTTTTAATTTTGAATAAAAAACCCACTTACAGAATAGAATGGTGAGGATTTATCATTATTGACAATGTCTGGTCTGTTCACAAAGCTCAGGTCTTGGTTGCTGCAACAGATAAATTACAGTTACATTATGATATCAAATCAGGAGCATAAAGATGGCTGTCTTGAAAGACAAATACAGGTGCTGCCGGTTTGAAAGAAATTCTCATCTTCATGAAACATAAAGCCTCTTTACATAACATAGTAAAATTCCATTGCTTACAAATAATTGTATGTAAAATTAGTTTACTTACTTTCTTATTGGTTTCTCTGGAGGTTCTAAAAGGAAAGAAAGAAAAATGTTAAATATCAATAGAAATATGTAAGTTATCATGATTCATGGATTACTTTTTAAAAGTTGTTGATATCACCAAAGAGTTATTAAAAAAACATTTCTATAGTAAATGTACAATGCATTTATAGTATCTAAATTGACAGATTTTCAATACACAGAAAAGATACATGTAATACATTAATCGATGCTGAATAAAGACATGATTTATTCTTTATGAACAATATCAGCATACATATATAATTGTTTTGTCACTCATTTTTAACATTAATGTATTAATTGGGACTTCGGTTGACCGATCATTGTTTGATTGATGGTATCTTTTACCCACCGTCTATGGAGTCTCCCTTTGAATGTCTGTTTTTACAGACCAAGCACAGCACAGCTATCGCCACTAGGACCAGGATGACGATCACACCAATCACAATGCCAGCTATGGCCCCCCCTGATAGTCCGCCATCAGTATCTAAAGTCAGGAAAACAAGCATTCATACAAATACAGCCGACACTGACAATATCTGGGACAGCAACATATTCACTCATTTCTAACCCCCCCCCCCAAACTATCATCTGTGCTGTATATCAATTCTTTACACTCTTACTGCATTCTATATAAATTTTTATCTTTTTTTTATTTTTATTTTTTAATTTCTCATTGAAATTTAGACTCTGAATATCTCTAATTAACAATTTAATGGTACATCTAGTTCCATGTTAAGAAATCATATTCTAATTCTGTAGAAATTTAATTACATGCCCAAAAATTTAAACAATAAACATGATAAATGCATATATATATATATATATATATATATATATATATATATATATATATATATATATATATATATATATATATATATATAAAATCAAAATAATAATGTAATTAATAGGTAATCATTAAAAAGAATTGTACATGTTTATGAAAAGACTCATCAAATTTTTGTCAGAAATGAGCCAATCCTGGGATCTTGACCTTGAGTTATTCAGGTCTGTAATCATAGGTGTGCTATATAAGGTAATTACACAGGTACAGAAATGTAGGTCATAACCAGACCTATGTGACCACATCATGACAGATGGCATAAGCTGTAGAGGTCTAAGATACACAAGTTTATGGCTTTATTTGGTCATCCATTGATAGCGATGATCTGATGTTATTTCTTCCTGTCATCACCCACACAAAGCCAGGTGTTATACCAGTAACACACCCTGCATGTCACATATTAGGACTAATACCCCAAACATTTATGACAGGGGTTATTGGAAATCAATTGCAAAAACTTGATCCAAGTTAGGTACACTTAGTTTCATATAGAGAGGTATAGAAAAAGACTAACATTTTTCTTCTTTATTGAACTGTATTTCAAAATTGCTTGTCGATGAGATTGGCAACATGTAATACATGTATCAATCTACCCAAAACTTTGATAAAAAGGTGATGAAAGATGGACAGGTGCAACACATCATACCATATGTCTGTCTGGGTATATAAATATGATTGTAACCCTACATGCTTCAAATTAATGTTCATCATCCATACAAATTCAAAGAAAAATTTATACATTGGGCTTAACCTTAACCAGCATAAACTAAACCAGAAATTAATAAGAAAAAAAAATACTGATAAATAAAATTAACATTCAACCTCAATCAAATACTCCTTCCCTGAATCATTTGTAGATTAAAAGAAGCCCAGCATCAATGGCCTACAATACATGCAGAAATAAGTGATACGTTACCTCCTTCCTGTGACGCTGTTCCGGGATTTCCTGTCGGGCCTGCAGTGGACACAAAAGGTGTAGTAGTGGGAGCAGAAGTGGTGGTTGTTTTTACTGCCAGAAAGGAAAAGATACACAGTCTTGATTGGCATGCAGATTATAGTGGAGGCTTATTGGATCATCGAAACAAGGCCTACCATCAAAAGGCTCCAAAATCAAAATGACTTTCGTAACCCCCCCCCCCCCATCAAATCAAAATCATATCATATAGTTGTTTTTTAAAACATGAAAACAGAGCCTGCCACCAAGAGGAACTAAATAAAATATTAAAATCATTTTCATCTACCCCCATCAAAAAACTCAAATTATATCAGGTTTTTAACATTATGCATTTTTAAAATGTATTTTCACCAATAAGCCTCAGGGATTTTGGCATTCCTGATAATATAGAATATTAAATATTGTGATATTGTAATGTTATATATTGAGATACTGCAATTCACTAGCATTGGTAAGATGTACAAATCCTTTTTTGATCAGATATCACATTATAAAAATTGTACAAGTACTGGTATTTGATTTTACAGGTAGATATACATTACTGTCAGTATCTACAGCCAGTACAAGTATATATATGGGCAATAAAACTCTGATAATTGTTATTGAGAAAAGAATCTTGGATACATGAGAGAAAAATTAAATGTAGGTATTATTAAAAGCAATATCTAAATTTTCAAACAAATATCAAGCTGGACAAGATTTAAATTCATTGCTATATTAATGAAAAATGAATGCACTTCTGGATAGTTCTGGTTACACTTGAAGTAAAGCACTGCTAGATGTATCAAATAAAAACAAGTCATTTCTCAAATAAGATTTGCTTCCCAATCTTTCAATATCACAACATAAACTACAGTTACAACAAAATGAATGAAAAACAAAAGATCCATGCATGCATGCTTTTTAGAGAGAGGGAGAGAGAGAGAGAGAGAGATTTTCATTTGAATAGCTGAGGGCATTCCTTAGCTAATTGAATAAGTCTCTATCATTTGCGTTTTTGATATTTCAAATGAAAGAACTTTATTTCAGGTCATAAAACTTAGTCAGGTACAGCATGGGTTTTATCCTCAGAGTGTTTTCACATTAGGAATTACAAGATGTGTTATAAGATAGGGTAAACACTAGCTTGTACACGGATCATTATTCCTTCTATCTATGACGACATTCGACATTTCGTTGCCCAAGGCTCTACATGTGGAAGGTATGTTGATTTGTTCTGCAGATTGCAATCATACAGTCAGGTAAGCTGTAGAAACACCTGAACAGTTCAGGTACAACTCTGATGTAAAGCTGGTTGCAATTACAATAAGTATTTTTCACCTTGAAGTTTTGAAGGACAACAACAGAAGATAAATACATGTATTATCATCAGACAAAAAGCCAGCAAGACTCTGAGCTGGAGAACCAGGTAGCAGCTCGCGGAATCTACCTGTATGGTCTACCTGTACATTGACCCATTTTATTACCCTATAAATGACAGAAGAGATTTTGTAAACAATAAACAGCCCAAAAGTGCCCTTAAAACCTAGTAGTGAAAACCCACACTAGATCTGGGACGGAGATAAGATTGTTTGCATTAAAACATTAATATACGGTAAAAGATTAACTGTGATTGTAAACATAATACAAAACTATTAATAAGAAACACCTGTTATTCTGTGTAAACACTAAAAACAAATATGTCAAAAACTCCAAAAGTAATTAAAATGACCTAATTATTCACAGCCAGTTCCTTAAACCAACAATTTAAAACTCCACAGCTGAGGCCATTCCAGATTTCTCAATAGGCTGACAATGATAAGCTAAGATTATATCAGTTAAAGATAACAAACTCTGTAATCTGCCCTATTGAAATGAGACTTTAAAACAGTCCCACATTGTTCTGATTTCTGTCCACTGGCACCCTGAGTCTTTATAAAGTGAAACTTTCCAGAGGTTTAATATCAACATAGATAGTAGACGTGCCAGGGGCCGCTAGATTTCTCCTCCGTCAGGACCGGACAAGATAAGCCTGGAGTAATGTTCCTGTTTGCTGTGACGTAAAGACAAATATCATACTCCCAATAATAGCACATTTAAGTCGCCCAACACAGAATCAAAGACCCTTTGAACAGATCAATTCATTCCATTCAGAGAGTTTTAGCTTACATATAGCCATCTCTTTCATATGAATTCCTTTTGACTGTTAAAAAAAAAAATCTCTTTTATTTCTACAATGACTTGCAAGATTTAAATTCTAGAACAGAAAGGATGTTCAGGTAAAGTGTGAATGGAAATTAAAACTACTTCAATCCTTGTTCATTCTTTGGGAGTAGTCTATCATGTACCGAACATGGGATACCGGTAATTGTTCAAATCTCTTTTTTAAAATCAGAATACAATGAGAACCGTATTATATTGTATACAATGATTCCTGATTTCTGTAGGTGTATAATCAACCAAAGTAGCTCATCATGCATTTATGGGATGTATATAGTGTGAATATCCTCAAGGGAAGCAAATAAATAAGAGACAGAATTTATGTTATGATCATGCAGGTCAATTAAAGAAAATTCAAAAGAAAATAAATAAATAAACATTCAGAAAACATGCAAAGACAAAATCAAGCAGCAGGGGCCACCTGATACAAAAAATGGCAGAAAGATTGACATTCAAATATTTATCTAGATATACATCTATTTACAACAATTAGACACAATCTAGGCATTTCATATATTACTTTAAATAAAAAAAAAAACCATGTGATTCAGAATCTTTGAAATTAATAATCTTGACTATGGGTACAGAACACATTTAGATTTACCTATTTGAAGTTCCTGGGGAGCAGAGCTGTTGAAAGATTTGCCATTGAATTCATTGAAGGCTGTACACGTGTATGTCCCTGTGTCTGTCTCTTTAAGATTGTTCAGGTTGAGGACTCCATTGGTTGATGATAATTCTGTTGCATTGTCTCCTGGACTCGCCTTAAATGTCCATACATATTTGTTGATAGTCTTGTTAGTATTGGTGGAAGGACTTGGGTTACCTTCAGCTTTGCAGGTCAAGTTTACAGTAGAGCCAACAGAATACTGTGAGTTCAGGGTGTCTGGTGTTTTGGTTATTTGTGGAGTCCTAACTTTATCTAAAAATAATTAATAAACATTAATGAAAACCTTGAAATACTGAGTAATTAAATAAGGTATGCTAGCTAGGTTATAAACAGACATGATAATTGTAATTTAATGTCTACAAAAAATGAAGTTCATACATTCTTAAGAGAACTGCTTATGGTTTGTTTCAATCATAAATCACCATCATACTAATTAGGCACTTGCTGTTGCTGAAGATGCATATTTTTGCTTTACGTGTAATTAGTATTATTTCATCTATTGACTATGGTTGAGGTTTTAGGCAATGCTGATGTAGAGAGAGATTTCTTTTTTAATTCACAAGATTCTGAACTTAAGAATTTCTTCTGGTTCTAGTGGAATTGCAACTCTTGAGGCCATTACAGCTTCAAGTAGATAACCATTTTTGATGCCTTTCTATTTAAAACCATTTTCAACTTACAGTAGACATTGATTCTGGCTGTTTCTTGGTTAGGCTTGTCTTGATCATGTGAGTTGGTCAACAGTTCATTGTCTACAGTACATCTCCAAACAGACTGGTCGTCGTCCTTGGTGACCAGAGGTTGTATGGAGAAGGTCACGTTGTACACACACAAACCGGGCTGCACCGCGGGGATTTCTGAGGACTCCGCCATAAGAAACGGTGCATTGACCTGATCTCTGTAGCGCCACCACTTGATCTTTCCTGGAGGTTTACCAACATTAGCGGTACAGGAGAGGTTGATTTTCATGTTTTCCTCGATGTTGCTTGGATCGGGAACAGGTATATTATAGGGCCTCTCTGCAGGTGCTGTAAAGTAAAACAAAAAAAATACTTAAACATGACTTAGGTGTAACTGTACATTCTACTAGTACATGTTATAACATTCAACTTAGATTAATTCAGTCTCTTTGGTGTACAATTATTTTTTGATATTCTTCTATTTTGATTTCCAGTAGTACATGTACAATGTATTATGATAGTGTTACAAATAATTTGAAATATTGATTCTTACCTTGAACTGTAAGAGAGGTTACTGCAGTTTTTGTCTGGGGACCAGTATTTGTACTGATAAAAGTAACAGAGCATCGGTACTCTTTCTCATCCAAGCACTGCACTTCATTCACTCTCATCACTACTTGAAAAGTGTTTGAACCACTAGAAGTAACATCCAGTAATTCAGTTCGATCTTTTAAAATCAGGGCGGACTCTGTGGTAGTAAAAGAATTGTTGCCTCCTCCAGGAGGTGAAAATGTACCAATACTCTCATAAACAGATGTTCCTGATTTCTTTGCTTGCCAGGCAATAAGCCCACTGACCACTGAATCACCACTTTCTAAAGTATATGTACAAGTTAAGTCCACTGATGATCCATTTGTACCTGAAATCGATGCTGAAGTTTGAACTGTGCCACAATCTCCTCCTAAAATAACAATCATAGAAATGTAAGTTAAACAAGTATCTGTACATGGATTATCAAAGAATCACCTAATGTTACTAAATACTGATTTCCAAGACTCCAAGACTTGTTTTATTAATTTGTTCTCTTAGTTATTATCACAAGAGTGTTCTGTTGTACATGTATTAATTATAAAATCTGCCATACATATTGTGAACCCAAATCAACTATAAATTAAAAGAACCAAAGGCATGAAAGAGTATCAGAATTCTAAAAACTACAGTGGCACTCCTTCTACAATGTATAAAGTTAAAAAATCCTTGTCGTGATTTAAGATGTGTCATTATATTCCAATAATCTTATAAAAAGTTACACAATATTAACAAGACCCAGAAAACATGTAAAAATGGTGACTTGCGATCTGCATCATCTTCGCTACCCATTGGTAGCCAAAGGTTTCTAATCTGCACCGCTCCTCCCACTTCGTGAGGAGTGGTGTGGATCAGAAACCCTTGGCTAGCGAGGATGGATCTGCATATGAATTTAACATATGGTTCTTCATATTCTGAGGTCAGTTAGGGTGTTTAAGAGAAAGTCCTATGCAAGTAAAGCAACCATCAGTAGTACATGTAAATTGTCTAAAGAATTTAATGTTACATTGTACTAATTATTTCAAAAGAACATATGTGGAAACAAGTTTAATATGTCCATTTGTGCACCATAAATTTCAACTTTTTAACACATAAGGAACTGTAGCTCCCAGGTCATCCATTTAATTTTTTAGGACCAGAATCTGCAGACCTGATGCAAGGGTAGAAATAATTTATTAGACTTGGCCAAGAAATTCAATTGAAATTTTTTTTAGTATATATACACCAATTAAGGCAAAACTGGATAATTATTCAAGGTACTTGTGTTATATGTAGGTGAATAAGTAAGAATATACATGTACAATCATGTACCAGTAAACTGTATCTGCTTCCCCACCCCGGTTTTGAAAACCTAGAAGTAAACCATTTTTGGTATACAAAAAATCAGGAGATTGTAATTGATCCTGACAGTACTTAACATTCCGGAGTGTTTAAACCTCTCGTACTAACAATGCAATGATTAGCAAAACTATGTCGACTCCACAATACAGCACTGCCCCCGACTCCAAATATTGACTGACAGGACAATATCTATAGCTAATGCTGCACGGACCCCAACCTTTCACAGACATTACTGTAGACCACAAAGGGAAGGTGGGGGATTCTGGGCTTTTTATGTTTTAGTGGCATGTCTGTGCATTAATGAGTTTCATAAATTTCATTGATGTTTAAAGCATCACACAATCCATTCACGACACTCACTGACTTCACAATGACTTTTTGTCATTGTACTTTCATGCAATGAAAAAACGCAGACATGAGTATTTTGGTTGCTTCTAGTTCTTCATAATAAGAAAAATAATAATGTTAATTTCACTATTCGTTATATTAAACTTTAAATTATTTTTTTTTTGAAATATGTGTAGTAAACATGTGTATTCTTAAGGACAAATTTAGCCACATTAAAAAAAAATGTACCAATTATATTGATCGACTGATGTTTTGTACATCATATGGATGCATGAGTAGATCAAAATAAATGTAACATATGTGACACGTACTGCTATTGACCCAATTAGTCAATTAATTCCTGACCAGATTAAAGTACAGGTACTGGGGAGGTTACATTAAACTCTTTTCCTGTCATCTAATCAATAAAGGTGAGGCTAATTAATGAAAAGTTTGACTGGTTCTCTAGCAAAGTATCTGTTGGTCCAGGAATAACACAAAGTAAATAAAGGTGTGTACAGGTGTGCAAGTGTTACACAGCGTGAGTAATTCCAGGTAAAATGTGAACAGTTCCCACTTCCTGTCTCCAGTGTAACACAAAGGACTTGACATCGTCTTTGTCAACACTACACAACATCAATTTATGGCCTAACTCTCTCACAATTTCAATTTGATGACTTTCATTTAACTTTTCTCTTGAACAAACTTTAGAGGACCCATTTTATTGTATTTAATTTAGAATATAATCCTAGTATACCATAAAAATGGCATGGCCTTAAACAATTGCTTATTTTAATTAGTTATCATGTTACAGACACGTATATTTACTAGATTTTTCATAATTAAAGCATTTGAACTTTATGATGCTAATTTTAATTTCATTATAATTTTCAAATTTGTAACAACATTTTCAATTTGTACAACACCTTTATAGCCAAATAAATTAGGCTGATATCAATCCATTTTAAATTAATAAAACTGTTTGTATAAAAAAACTTGCTAAAATATTCATGAATAGTGTGGTATAGAGGAAAATGAAATGACCTTGCATTCAATTCAGCCCTTGTGCAGGGCACCCTTAGTTACCTAACTCAGCTAGATCTCATTTTCAACACCTAGCTGGTTTCATGTTACCGGTACTTGAATACACTGTATAAGATTTGGATTTCATAGCATTGAAATTAAAATCTTTGTTAAATTTCATATATATATATATATATATATATATATATATATATAAAAAAAAGCTCATACTCCAAGGTAAACACTTTTTATCGCAAATCTTACATGTAAGTATTCGCTACGACCGATGTAGCATTGCGTTGAGTGATGACACTTTCTGATCGGTGTGTATTTCAATTGTGATTCGAAATAAAGATTCTGATTGGTGCATTTATATAGACCCGCCCATTTATCAAATGCATGTTGAGAACATGATGCTAACACGTGGAAAGATATGTCGGAGAAAGAAAACTTCGCTTATCGAATCATTGTGAAAAAAATCGCCAAAATCTGTTTAGTGAACAAATAAATTTTACGTTACCGTTCATAATGTACCATATACTGTATATATGGAAAATCGCATGAGTTGAACAGTTTTTCCTCACAAAAAACTTGTTGCAAAATGTAGATCCACGGGAATATTTGGGTTGAAACGCCGTGAAATCCATTAGACGTTTTACAGCGTATGTCTTTACTGTTTTGTTTACAATAAATCTGTAGGGGCCTACTGAAAATCTTTGAAACATCGTAAACAGCTCCGCATACTGAAGAAGTGTAGTTTGTTTATATATGCATGGAAAACTGTAATATGGCGATTCAATCTGCGCGTGAATTTTACAATCCGAGGTCAATTAGCGTGTTTGAGAGAAAGTCAGTGTCAATATCAGTAGTAAATATTGTGTGATGAATATCGAAGAACATATAAAAAAATGAGTGTTTCTACAGACTAAGTGAGTTACAAAATAACGTCTATCACAGATCAGTCCAAAATTGAACACGTTTACATGCCGTAAATTTCAAATGTTTTGTATGTTTGAAAACACATGCACACTTGTAGTTCTAAGTGTGTCATTTTAATCGGCCAATGTTCAATAAAATGCAATATAGGCTATGTAATATTTATTGTCAGTATCTGTTGTGAATTCTTTGGAATAAGCTACATCAAAATAAATACTGCCTTTTTCTAAATTGATGCGTTAATAAGTTAAAATGGTTTGAATTTATCGAAGAAGTTATCGAAGAAGTAGCCTATGTATTATATTGAAAAATGAGTTGGGAATTGAACCTGTTTATACAGCGTGTTTTTGTTTACACAACAAAAAAGAAGAAGCGATTATTGTGAGAACTCTTAGTCAATTATTGCAGTGATTAAGTTTTTGCAGTTCAGATACAGAGTTAAAAAACACATCTTGCAGTTTGTGCATAAATTATCATTACCAGGTTAGCAGGTAAGAGTGGGCGGCTACTAAAACGGCCAATAAAAAAGCTTGTTTTAAAACTGCAACTCGCAATCCCAATAGTGTCGTCACTCAACGCATCAGTTCATCGCTCGCAGCGAATACACCCGTGTAAGATTTGCGATAAACAGTATATAATTCAATCATATTTCAATCTAGCTGCAGGTCTGTAGCTCCCGGTCTGAAAAAATTCGGATGGACGACCTAGGAGCTACAGTGCCTCCCATAGTAAAAACCTGCAATTTACGGCGCACAAAAATTAGCGCTAGGTTTGGACTGATTAACCTTGTTTTTACACAAATTCTGTGGAAAACATTAGTACCATTAAATTCTTCAGTCAATTTACTACTGATATCGGTACTTTACTTGCCTCAAACTTTCTCTTAAACACGCTAACCGACCTCAGAAATTGAAGTATGTTAAATTCACATCGAGATCGAGAGTCGCCATTTTTAGATGTAAACAAACTGCACCACTTCACATAACGGGGCTGGTGATGGTGTTTAAAAGAATATCAGAGGCAAGTAAAGTGTTTTTATCTGTAGTTAAATGTCCGAGGAATTTTTTGGAATTAAATATTTGTATAGAATGTGTTCGGAAATAAGGTTAATCAGTCCAAAACTAGCGCAAAATTTTGTGCGCCGTAAATTGCAGATTTTTACTATGGGAGGCACTGTAGCTCCCGGGTCGTCCATCCGAATTTTTTCAGACCGGGAGCTACAGACCTGCAGCTAATTTCAATCGGTCTGAATGGGATCAATGTACATTAGTCATTACCGGTACATATAACTTGAAAAATACATGTAGTGCCCGTATAAAATAAATTAAAAATCTACAATTTCTAATTCTATTATTTCATTGAAACAATTTTTCATATATGGCAAGAATACAGTACAGTTTCCCAGTGCGGCAATTCTGTAACCCAGTTACAAACGAAAGCAGACTAATATAATAATTGCCAGACTTATATAATAATTGCCATAGACCTTGTTTCTATCTACGAGGGTAACAGACCCTTGTATCTACATAAATCTCTGTTCTGAAACAGGGTTACAAGGGTTACGAGGGTAACAGACCCTTGTTTCTGTACTAAGCTATGTTCAATGCGATGAATCAGTTTTCTTCCATCATGAGTTTTGAGAGAGGGTGGGGGAGAATTTTGTGACTTTAACCTATTAACAGATTAATTTTGCTGTGCGCCACCACTTTTCTGTTGGAGTGGCCACGTGCACGCGCGGACTTATCAACCAGTTATAAAACCAGTTGCTTTAATTTAATTCTCTCCTGCTCTTTCGCACCAAATCTATAACTTCATTAAGCATGTTAAGTAACTTGTGAAATTTCTGCCAATGTATTCAATTTGGATGTTTTGTAATTTTTGCTTTTTTGTGTATATAGGTTTTTCTTGGCCTCATTTCCTTAGAATTTCTGTTACCCTCGTAACCCTTGTAACCCTGTTTCAGAACAGAGATTTATATAGAAACAAGGGTCTGTTACCCTCGTAACCCTTGTAACCCTGTTTTAGGACATAGCTTAGTATGGAAACAAGGGTCTGTTACCCTCGTAACCCTTGTAACCCTGTTTCAGACATGTGATTTATTTATAAACAATGGTCTTCCCTGTTTTAGACAAATTTGTACAAGTTTTTCTTACACGATTCACCTTAACTAAGATATACCTGGTCCTATTTTGACCCTACATAAGGATCATAATTTTTCGTTCTTAGTGTAACTGGGTTACAGTCATTGCCGCACTGGGAAAATGTACTGGATTTGAGACATATCTACAATTTTTAGAATAGTTAAGTTTTTTTATAATGTCATAGAAAAATTGCTGTGAAAAAGAAAATGTTTATTTGGTGGGTGGGGGAAGGGGCGGGTAGCATTTACAAACATTGCACCTTGGAGGTCAATTATTTCCTCAATAAAATTATGGGGTTTTTTTTCAGGGCTGTAGCTTAATTTTCATTTTTGACCTTCTGAGCTACATGTACAATGGATGAATTAAAGCTATTTGTACATGGATGAATTAATTAGCTTTTAGGATTTTTGCAATTTAATATTACTGGACACACTAGAACTATGCCTATGGAGTTTTTCAGCATGTCTTGGTCTTTAATTGTGGTCCCAACAGTCGAATAGATCTCATTACTATATAAATGTTCACCTTCCTTGTATACAGACACCACATCTGTTGTGTTGTGATATATGATCAGATTTTCTTCAGCAACTGCATTTGCATATATATCACATAGTATTAACACATCCTGGTGTTTCAGCATCACTTTAATGTGACATTAACGCTTGGACACTTTGACTAAGGCCTATAATTTGCCCAGGACTAGCACCATGGCACTCCCAGTGAACTAGTCATCAATCACTCCTTTCTCCTTTGCTTTGTAAGACACGCAAACTCGATAAATATTTCAAACTAAGCTTTTCTCTCATAACGATAAAATATTAATTATTCAAAATCTATAGTACAATGAAATAGATAAGATGTACGTAAAAGATCCTTTAATCACAACAGAAGAGGGTCAACGTATAATCCGATACCTAAGTTTAGGGTAAACACCTGAAATAGGAACAGGTACGCTTCAAATTGTGCAGGACGTTTCTGATTAAAACTTACCTTGAATGTATATTGTTGATAAAAATAAAATACACGAAAGCCGTCGAAATAAATCCATGGTTGTTTCTGAAGACAATATCACTTTTAATTCAGTCCTTTTCACCAAATGGTCCGTATCACATCGGAATGTTTTCAAACTATGACTGCCATTTTGAGTCACTTCCCCATTACCGTCATGCTTTGCGACAGTTGACCCGAAAATTCTACCTGTACAATCTATTAGAGGTAATGCGTGTGTCACGTGACCATGATACAAAGCTACCTGAGCATTGATCGAAATACAATGGGGCGGATCTTTAATCTTATAAACAGTCGCAAAAGGAATATTGAATAGTCAAGATAGGATAAGAGCGCCCAAATCGACCATTTGTCCAGTCTGATATTTTCTTTAGCTGACCACTACTGTATTGATCGAGTGCTTTACAAAACCGTTCTTGCCATCTGTTACATGACGTACGTATATAACACTAACGTGCCCAAGGTTTTCTGGTGTGTTTTTTTTTTTTTTTATATTTTTTTTAATTTTTGGTCTTGTTTTGTGGTTTTTATTGGGTCAGATTTAGAAGTTTATTTCTTAAATATATATATCTGAGTGTATATACCAAGATCGATCAGTCTGGTCAAAAACATGCACAGACAATCCAGTATGCTCTAAAAAGCCAAAAGTACATGTATGTCAATTTGTTTCTACTCACTTATGTTATACGTGTACATGTATTGTCCTTTACAAAAATTAAGATTATTGGAAATAAAAATTTGTACATAAATTTGATTCCCAATAATCTAAACTAATGTAAAGGACATTAAATATCTTTGGAAACAGACATTTTTTCAAAAAATTGTAAAAAGTAACCCATCGACCGATTATGAAAAGATCTTAATGTAGCTTTTTCGGCATAATAGAGAGGTTAAGCATTTGAACGTGTACGTCTACGGGTACGTGTGGAGCTACAAGTATGTTTACACGTACGCGTACCAAAATTTTGGGTATAGAGAAAATATCTGATCAAAATTATCAATTCTATGTAATAATCAAACTTCGATGGCCACGCATAGTCACTGATTTTTTTTTTATCTTTCTTTTCATACACTTTTGTTAATAAAAATGCAAGACAGCCTTAAACTTTTGCTACGGGGGACCCTCATCTATTTTCGCATAGTAGACAAAGGGTTTATATAGCGTAAACATACTATGCCGAAATAGAGCACGGCGAATGTTGTTTAACAATCTGAACGTGTAAGCGAACGTGTAAAATCATTTAGATTTAATATTTTCAACATGTTCAGTTTACTCTCACTGTTTATGAAATAATTATATGAATTTGATGAAACCAAAAGCACAGTCGCCCTCAATTTATCGTCTGCTTTAAAAAAAAACAATGTTTGATAAACACAAAGTCCATATTTTTATTTAAAATGCTACAAGTTTTCACTTCCGTGTACTTTTGATTCTACACGTTATATACAACTTGTAGATTTACGCGGTATGCAGAAATTATGACGTAATACACATATAACTAGGGGATTCCCCTAATTACACGTACTCGTACACGTACACGTTCAAATGCTTAACCTCTCTAGTATTTAAGGTAAGGTTTGCGGTTACAGGGAGATAACTCACACATTTTTATTGTGACGTAACACCAACTACCTTTTATTTCAGCTATGGCGTCAAAATTTATATGACGTCATAATTGACTTCAGGTTTTTTTTTTATTTCGCGGGGTTTTGTAGTTTCAATGAAAGAATAACAGGACACAACTATTTTATCAATTTCCACAAAAACGAAGTCCGCATCATATGGTTTTGAATAGTGTTTTAGGAACATCAGATTACACATATTCTAAGATACATTTTTCCTGAAATCGGTGGACCTGAAAAGGTTTCAAATAAGATGTTTTCGTTTACATAATAGTAGTCCAAAATTAAGACTTTTGTTGTATTTTATTCTATTTTTAGATAGTTCATTAGAAATTAATAAAAATGAATCATGATATAAATAGTGACATTATTTTCGAACATTTTAAGCATAAAAACCCCCAAAATAGTCACATATAACATGTACATTTTTTCACTAAATTGTTTACATTTCATCAACATGAAAATTGAAAATCATGAACTTTGACCTTTTGTAGTTATAAAACGGGACGGGCAATATCATTTGAATTTCATGAGTAAAAAGACTTTAGTATAGTGAACAAAATGGTATGTAACTTTGGTACAATTCCTAAAAAGTGCAAGCCGCAAACCTTACCTTAAAGGGGCATGGTCACGATTTTGGTCAAAAATTATTTTTCCGATTTTAATGTTTACAATGCTTCAGTAAGGCATTTTTAATAGGCAACCAAAATTTGAGTGTCATTCGTTGAGTTATAAGCGAGTTACAGAGCTTACAATTCTTTGCTATGTAAACAAAGCATTTGTTTACATTTTGAGCGTTGAAGTGAAAATTCCAATTTTAGACCTAAAATGAATGTGTTAAACGTTAGAAACTGTTTATTTATGCTTGAAATTAATAAGAAGATAAACAAATCAGCTTGAAAAAAGATTTTTTCTGGTATATTGAACCTATGTAAACAAAAACAGGGCACGAGACTTGTTTACATGACAGAGAATTGTAAGCTCTGTATCTTGCTTATAACTTAACGACTGACCCTCAAATTCCTTTTGATCATTAGAAATGCATTGCTAAAGCATTGTAAATAATAAAAACAGAAAATAAAATTTGACTAAAATCGTGACCATGCCCCTTTAAATATTTTCCCAATCATCTGTTCCTGTTTGATATTAGAGTGGTTTAGCAAACCAACGTGTACGCGTACGTGTACGTGTAGGAAGGAAAATATGTGCATTACGTCATCAGTTTGTGTAATGACGAATTTCTACACGTATGTACCCGAATGAATATACGTGTAAATTGCAAAGTACCCGTAAGGTCAAACTTGTAGCTTCTGTTTCCCTGTTGGCTATTTAATTTAACAAATATGTTTATTTTTCTTAAGCCTGAATATCTAATGCAAATACTGATATCAACGAACATAATTTTTCATTAAAATTTAATAAGTTATTGGAGTTTTAATACACGTATCTCTTCCTCCAAAACATGCGATGGCTCTGTTATTTTATTCATTTGTGATAAATAAAAATATACATATATAAAACAATGATGTTGAATAAAATGAACACATGCAATTCTCAATTTTCGACTGTGACTAAAAATCTCAGATAAGTAGGTGAGAACATCTAAAATTACATTTAAAACAGTTACACGTACAGGTACACGTTACAACTGCTAAACAAGAAAAGTTATGTGAACCTGTACGCGTAGTTCTAACTTGTAACCTACACGTACAAGTACGCGTACCCGTTGGTCTGCTAAACCTCTCTAACCCAACGTAAGATATTTCGGTAGCTCTTAGTGTTGTGTTTAACTTGAAATGTCAAATTTTACAACTGGGTTGTCAAAATAATTATTCCAATGTATGTAAAAAAAAAAAAAAGCAAATTTAATCTGATTAAATCAATATAATTTAAATTTGGTTGTAACGCGCTTTCTGATTGGCTAAAAAGAATTATTTTCTATCGTATAAAGAATGTTGCCTACGTCATAGTAAGACTAACGTCAAAAACGTATCAATCCGCCTGACGTTACGTTTGAATTTTGTACAATTTGATGTCATTTTAAGGAGGTTGGCACCTGAAATAATAGTTATGTCAATCATCCGTAAACCACTTGTATATAAAGATGGGAACCTATAATGTTCATTTATTTTATTTTTGACCCATGTCACATGCCATTTTTTGGAAATATAGGGGCCCAAACAGAAATGATAATTTTCCTGAAAGTGCTAAAATTTGACATACAGTAGAAATTGATAGTTTGAAGAAATCAAACAAATATTTATAGTTTGAACTATTATTTAGTTATGATTTTAATACAGTATGAAGTTCAACACATGTAGTGACTATAAAATTTAAATCTAAGTCAAAGCTTAAAAATCTTGCTTTACTGGTGGCTTCAAAGGCCAGTACATAATGAACACAACAACCGATGCTACAAAATTTTGGAGTAATCAAATAATAAAGCAGATAAAAAAAATTATAGTAATGTCATCTTTCCAAAACTTTGCATACATATAGACATACATTTAATGTCTCGTTTAAAAGTAAAACAAGTAGGGGTCACATCTCAAAAATTTGAGATATAGCATGAAATAAGCTATTTTAAGGCCAAAATTGGAAATTAATTTTTTCTTAACTTCTATGAAATATAAGCTAAATATGCCAAAATATATCGATAGAAATATCAAAATATTGTTTAAATATGTTTTTTATAACATCATGAATATATCGTAATACACAAACTATCTAGAAGTTTGGTCTGGCCTGAAAATTAGGAAGCTAAAGTAACAGTACTCTGTCATGTTGTAAATTTTGAATTTACCGGGTGGCAGTAAATACAAAATTTACAACATTTTATATCGTATAAAACTAATAAATATTGGATTCATTCCTTAAATGAACTCAATGTCTACCCAAGTTATACGAATATAACCTGGGTTGGGACAGTTAACGCTTTATAATCCGCGAAGCGGATTATAAAAAAGCGTAAATTGTTCCAACCCAGGTTATACATGTTCTAGTATAACTTGGGTAGACATTGAGTTCATTTCTTATAATTTAATTTTCTGTAACATCTTGTACAAATTGAGTGCATGCGTTTAACTAATTAATATGATTTTAATTTGTACAAAATTCAAACGTAACGTCCAGCGGATTAGTACGTTTTTGACGTTGGAGCATTGTTACGTGTCTTGTGACGTGCAGCCGGGTTATACAAATTTAACTTAATTTTTCTATCCAATCAAATGCCGCGTTACAACCAGAATTAAATTATTTTAAATATGTTTCTCATTTATGACCTTGAGAAAATCAATATCAATGTGACCTTGACACTTTCAAAATGACATTGATTAATAACAACATAACAACTGAATCAGGTTCAAATCAAATTGTATAATCCCAGTTAACAAAATATCCTTATTAAATATTTACATTTTCAACTGTCTTTGTCTGCGATAACATTACGAATCAATTTTGAACCCTAAAACCCAGTAACTTCATAAAACATGAGTGACACAAAATGGGCGTGTCTAATAGCATAGCCGAGAAACGGTATTGGCTGCGCTCAGTAATACATAGCACGTGCTACATGAAAAAATAGTGATTTTAAAATAATTCTGTTTTAAAGTGTACAAATTGGAAATAATATAAATATAAGGAATAAGGAATCATTCTTTGAATATTATGAGGTGATAATTTCGGTCGGAGCGTGGTCAAATCTATCATAAAGCCCTTCGGGCTTTATTGGATTTGACCACGCCCCAACCGAAATTATCACCTCATAATACTCAAAGAATGAGTCCTTATTCCTTAAATAATTTTGCCCCTTAAATCTGAACGCAACTCAGCTGTTGAGTTTTAAGTCTTAAAAAATTGAAGAAAATAAAAGAAGGAAAAAAAAAAACCATAAAAAAAAAATTGATCTGGACAATAACATCGTCGGAATCGCACGTTCAGTCTCGCATAGAAGCGTGGGTTTCCGCAGACAGGATAATACCTAGTAGGCAAACTTAACACGGGACGGTTTTAATTGTTAGTTGTTACATTTTAAAAATGAACCGTTAAAAGATTTCACGACATGTCTGACAAGGATCGACACAACCAGCTGTTCAGTGATAGCGACATGTTTTCCTCTAGGATAATCTCTGGTTAATCTCAGGCCACTACATACTGCTGACACAAGCATCGAACCATGGGGAACTTATCTCGGGTGCAAGATGTCAAAGACTCTCATGTCTCATTACGTGTTCATGTCTGTTTTACTTCGTTCCAATCGGTATTTGTTTTGATTCATTTGTATTTTTGCTATTTGTTTTTAGTAGTCTTTTGTCGTTTTACATATTTTTATTTAGATCCATGTCTATAACCAGTCCGTCAATATTATGAGAATTTTCCCAACTAACATCACAAGTTAGAGTTTTCCATAATTAATCAATGCTTACATCACAAACAATTTTTCATAGTTCAAACAAATACATATCGTCTTTTGAAAAACCGCACGGAAGTGATTCTTATTTACACCTCGGGATATTACTATTGTTTCTTCATGCCTGGAGGCAACTCTTCGAACACACGTTAGACAATAAACTACACGAAAAGAACGCCGCCATTGTATGTTTTTCATGACAACGAGACGGTAAAAACAAGCTAATCCATTTGTACACGTATCACTAAACAAACATAATATAGGCTTACACATATATTTTTTCACTGCTTTGTGTGACCAGGTAGTTTAAAATACAGACAACACAGAATGCAGTGAAAACCGTGAAACCGAAGGAGACTGTGTAGTTACCACTTTGGTAGCGGATCAATAGATACTAGCTTTTTAGACCAAGAATCTTAAATGAAAAATCCCACAATGATGATCATACCAGTAGCGCTAGTGGGGAGCTTCACAGTTTTAGATTATTGCCAATTTTTTGGGGAATCTATTTTTCTCTATCATCCCAAACCTTATGTAACATGGGACTTCAGTGTACATATGGAACAAATTCAAAGGAACAACCTCTCCACGTCTTTTCTACAGAATTCAAAGCAGCATTAGGATCGGCTCACTCAAGCGTAATATTCACAATATGATATTATTATCAATGAAAACTTCATGCACGAACTTGCTCCTTAAAATGTAAGCACGCACCACCAATAATTAACATAGTGGTCTTTTACCATAATCTTCGATCTCACACCTTCAGAAACTAAATAGTACTTCTTTATGATTTGTAGACTAAGAATAATTATAGGCAATACCAATCATCTTGTGAATATTTATTTACAAAAAGATTCCAGAAATTTTATTGTTATTTCAAAAGAGCAATAACCTATCAAAACAAATTTGCTGCCTCCAGACATGCTCTGGTATCATAAGTGATGTCTAGCAGAATCACGTGTGCTAGAATAATTCGGAATTTTCGTTTTTATCTCTGGAGCCAGTGGTTAATGATGTTATTTCTGTACTAGGGTTCATTCAATGTCCAACTTACATTCACAAACATCAAAGTAAATAGTCGTAACATCCACAAAATATGAAAATGTTGACCAAGTTTCATATAAAATGTACAGGTCGCCTCAATCCGTCGAACAATTCTGTTATAAAACCAACAACTTTCGAAATTGCACCGTATCAGTTTGACAGTTAAGAGTTTTTTTTTTAATTATATGACTACAACAAAAAAGCTTATTTACAACCAATCTATTACCTTTCTATAAGATATTTAAATTAAATACCAGTTGGTCTTTTTTAAGTGCGTTAAGTGAGTTTTCATATAATAATTTCATATATGTTTATATACACTCATACCGTACTTTGATTTTTGCAGAGCGCGTTTATTTTGTCTATAATTAACGCAAACTACGTAGTTTTTTTTCAAAGTGCGTTGCGTTGCATTGCCTAACTACTGTAAAGTAATAATCGATTGTCACTTTATTAAGAGTTAGATCTTTCTCGACATGTATGTTATTCTGCTGTTTTGCATCCTCTTTTATGATGGAGAAATATTGTTGTGTTTCTTTTACGCAAACAGTTTTTAAAAACAAACAAGGGATTGATTTATTAAAGGATGCTTGTAAAGTGTTGTAATCAAGATCTTTTTTTTATAATATCTAACTGCAATATTATTAATTACTATTCTGCAGCAATGAAACAAACGGGCAGATACATGTAAGTTTTGGGTAACCCTAAAATACTTTGTTGTAATTATATAAATCTCTGATAGCTAAAATCTATACCAATTCCACAACATTTATACTGTCCTTCATCGCATTCAAACCATGATCAATTTCTTATGTAACTTATGTAAGAGAAACAAGTCTTAAAAATTAGCCTGATGTTGACTAGTGTATAACACTTTTTACTAACGATACCATTTAAATAAACTCAATTGAAAATGTGTGCAAAACTTCTAAAGCTTGGCCCGTCACTATTTTCTTACATATTAATTACAGCTTCATTTATACCAACGTCCAGCTGTGGTTGCCGAAAGGGGGCGTCTTTATGATTTAATGATAAATGCTACTAGTAGCATCTCTTGTGTATAGCAATAAGTGATTAATTAAGTTTCATATCATTAACAAACGTTCAAAAGAAAACTCAAATCGCTACATTTAAACAAAATTTATTTAGCATTTCAATGCATATCTTTGCACTCGATCAGTTCATTTAGTTGCGACAATGGATATGCAAATATTATCTGGCTACGTGACATAAACAGTACATTTAATTAATTATAGTTTGCTCAGGTTGATTCATGCGTAATCAATAGCATGGCGGTAATTAGAAAGGAGATAAAACATGGAATTATTTCTACGTTTTTTTATTCTTATATCAACGATATATCACAAAGGTAAGTTTTTCGCTAAAAGCGCTTAAATAATAGCATGAGGTATAATGCTGTGCATTAGGATGACAAGGTAGCAACCGAACATTAACGAAATAAATCGTCCTTTAACATAACACCCGGATATAAAGGACGTGCAATGTTTATGTCGTCACACATCGTCGACAATTCGTACAAAGAATTAATTTGCCTCCTCTGTACGATGGCACAAAGAGACTGATCTGGTAACATAAACATCTTTGCTTCGTCCGTCATAACATACTGTGAATCAACTTTTATTCGCGTGAGATAAATTTTTGTAAGGTTCGCGAGGGCTTCGTCTTCGCGAATATTTCGTGACGCGAACCAGTTTTATCTCCAGTAAAATCGCGAAGTTAAATTTTGGTCTACAGTATTCACATCTTAGATTTTGAAAGCGTTTTCTCAACGAACTGTAAGTGGTGTCTTAAAATGGTACCTATATCTGTTAACAACCTTTTTTATTTTCAAGCGTAAAGGAAATGGAGATCAAGATCAAATAATTTCAATTTTAACATTCTACTAACACACAAATGTTTTTGCATGATAAGAAGGACGACCTTAAGCAAATATACTGTGACAAACGTATGATCTATAATTGACTATACAGAATCTGTCACGTTAAGTGAATTATTGTATCATATTAAATTATCTTAATCTGACTTGTGATGTCATGAATAAACCTTAAATAATATAGGCATTATAATAAGTATTCAAACTTTTCTTATGGTTCTTGATTTAGGAGGTGATTGTGGAACGGTTCAAACTTCAGCATCTCTTACAGCTACAAATGGATCATCTGTGGACATGAATTGTACATATACTCCAGAAAGTGGTGATTCAGTGGTCAGTGGTCTTATTGCCTGGCAAGCAAAGAAATCAGGAACATCTGTTTATGAAAGTATTGCCACATTTTCACCTCCTGGAGGAGGCAACAATTCTTTTACAACCACAGAGTCCGCCATGATTTTAAAAGATCGAACTGAATTACTGGATGTTACTTCTGGTGGTTCAAACACTTTTCGAGTAGTGATGAGAGTGAATGAAGTGCAGTGCTTGGATGAGAAAGAGTACCAATGTTCTGTTACTTTTATCAGTACAAATACTGGTCCCCAGACAAAGACTACAGTAACCTCTCTTACAGTTCAAGGTAGTAAAGAAGTATTTCAAATATATACACCTAAAAATACTCGTCAACTATTACAATAAAGTTGTAATTTTTGTTACATAAAATGTAATTAAGAAACAATTTTTAAAATAACAAACAAATTCTAAGCGATAACTTAAAAAAAACAGTGTAGGATAATTATGCCAGTGCCAAGTTGGCATTTTTTCCCGTCTAAGCTGTATATATCGAAAATTTCAAATATGCCATATGATAGACCATTGCTTAAAGAGTTTACAATCACCTTTGTTATCATTGTATCTCACCTGTCAGATGAGCTATTTACCTTTCAAAAAATAAATTCCTACAGGAAAATAATTCTTCCCATAGGAAAAACAATATTCCTATAGTAAATTTGAAATTTCTTATCGGAATACAAGAACTTTCTATAGGAATTTCAATTACGATAGGATTTGAAAAAATCCGATAGGCAATTCTAATTTCCTATAGGAATACTACCAGTCTGACAGGAAATAGCTTTCTCCTAATGGAAATATAAATCCTATAGGATTGTCAATATTTTCTGTAGGAAAATCGTTTCTCCTATGGGAATTATCATTTTCCTATTGGATATTAATTTTTAAAGGTAAATATCTCACCTGTCAGGTGAAACACACTAAAAACAAAAGTGGTTATATACTCTCTAGACAATGATTAATCATTTGGATTTTTCCGAAACTGCATCTTAAGCGGGTGCAAAAAAGCCACCTTAGCACTGGCATAATTATCCGGCACAGTGTTAATTTTTTAGAATTATCAGCGTCAGAATAGTTTTGTGGTAAAATTATAGATTGAATACCAGAAAAAACAATACATGTATAATGAAAAATATTTTGTTATTTTAAGCACCTGCTGAACAGCCATATAACATCCCTGTTCCTGATCTTCCCAATATCGAGGAAAACATAAAAATTAACCTCTCCTGCGCAGCTAATGTTGGTAAACCTCCTGGAAAGATCAAGTGGTGGCGCTACAGAGATCAGATCAATGCACCGTTTCTTGTGGCGGAGTCATCGGAAATCCCCGCGGTACAGCCTGGAGTTTGTGTGTACAATGTGACCTTCTCCATACAACCTCTGGTAACCAAGGACGACGACCAGTCTGTGTGGAGATGTTCTGTAGACAATGAACTGTTGACCAGCTCACCTGACCAAGACAAGCCAAACCAAGAGACAGCAAGAATCAATGTTTACTGTAAGTAAATTAAGAGTTAAATTTTTTAATTGAAAATAATAACGAAAGATAACTTTATCTATGTTTAGATGAAAACGATATCTCTTTCATTTTGAGTAAAAAAATCTTCATCTGCATAAAACCAGGTATTAATAATCATTATAAATTAGATAAAATGTTACGACATGAATAAAAAGATATATATTTTTTTTAAATCGTGAATGCGTGAACAATAATGACTATGATTGGTAAGGTGATTTCAATATAGTCCCAGATCACGTGCAGCTTGCTAGGATAAGGCATTAAGGCATAAGTAAAACTAATAAGGCATAAGGATAAGGCATATGTTTAACTTAAGGACGTTGGATCCTGCTATCAAAAGTCTTTAAGTTTTTTTCTAAAGTATTTTTTAAAAATGTACACACATAGATTAACCAAAATTCAAAATAAAATTTTGGGGTCTATATGCTTCTTTCGGTGCTACGGTGTATTTAATGTGACCTTTTTGCACTGAAAGTGCAAATTGCACATAAATCGCTTTCCCCTCTGTGACTTTTTATCGAAATGAACTATACCATCAAATACAATTTTATAGCATTTAAAATAAATAAAATTAAAATTGAAATAAACAAAAAAATTGAAATTCCTTCACCTAATTGATACGTTGACCTTTTTGCACTGATAAAACGCTATTTTTAGCCATTAACAATTCAACATGCAATGAAATTATTTAAAAGTCTCAAACTTTTTCTCAAATTAGATTAGACTTGTCAAAAAATCTTTTAAATTTAGAAAATAAAACCAAAAGTATGGGTCTATGATGTAAAATTTGAGATATGGCATGAAATAAGCTGATTTTAGGCAAAAATTGGAGTTCATTTTTTCTTGACTTTTATGATATATCAGTTTAATAAGCCATTATATGTCGATAGAAATTTTGAAAAATTGTTAAAATATGTTTTTGGGAACAACTCGAAGATATACCAATGCAAAAACTATCTGGAAATTTGGTCTGCACTGAAAATAAGGAAGCTTAAGTTACGGTTCTCTAAAACAACTAAGTTATGAAAAATGTTCATTTTCTTCTTAAAAACCTTCCGCCACAAAATATAGTCCTTTACTAAAGTCTATAAATATGTAATTTTTTCTTAACTATTTCATTCAAAATAGTATATTTAGCATTATAAAATATAAATTTACAAGAAGAATTAATAAATTATGCATAATTTCCAGACTTGAGGTGACCAAAAATGGCTACCCAAAAACAGAGGAACGAACCTCTTTAAGGAGACCAACATGGGTTTTCAGCGTTAACACTATATAAGAACAAAATATATTTTTTAACCAAATGTAATAAATACCAACTCTATTGTATCTAAAGTTTCATGACACTCTATCGTATGGTTCTTTTAGGGATTATCTCAAAATAGAAACACAGGCATTAACTATTGAAAAAATTATAATTATACATGTATAGAAAATAGCAATATTATGCAATTCGAAGCAGATTATAAGACTACTACAATAAATACTAAACATTAATATTATTTTTACCAAATGTGTAAGAAACTATAAATTCTACCATCTACGTTAGATTTTAAAAGGGGTCATTTAAAGATATCAAATTTTGCTATTCATCTGAAGTAGGCTACTATGTATTACAAAAGTAGATAATGGATTCATTCAGAAACCTTCGATAGCAGAATTATTGTATTTCTGTACTTAAAAATACATACGCGTTTACTATTTCTCGTATGTCAATTTTTATAACATACAATGCTTTATTTTATAAGTACGCCATTAAAGCACAATGGCAACGCTCACCTACCGAACAACATAAAATCGTTTTTGAAAATAACATTTTTGGAAAATCTTAATATTTGAATATGTATTTTGTGTATTATGTTCAATTCAATTTAGATTAGTATCCAGATATTTTTCGAAAATCTACCTTACATACATGTATATAACGTATACCGGTTAAATTCATAGCTTATTCCGGGTCGCCCTTTTTAAGATGTTGTTGATAACTTCGCAGATAAGGTTGGAATTCCAAATATAACCAAAATTCCGAATGCCTCAAACTCTAAATATTCTGCCGGCTCTTCCGTAATTTTGATATGCATTGCCGACGGTAACCCAAGCCCTTCCACCCATATTGACAAGAGCATCAACAAATATGTATGGACATTCAAGACCAATCCAGGAGACAATGCAACAGAATTATCATCAAGCAATGGAACCCTCAGACTTAGTAATCTTGAAGAGACGGACACAGGGATATACACATGTACAGCCTTCAATGGATTCAATGGCAAATTGTTCAACAACTCGTTTGATCAGGAGCTTTATGTAGGCAAGTATTAGTCTTGTATATATGCATGTATCACATGCCCCGCCGTAACTACTAAATACGAATTCCTGAAGTAAGAAACTGACTTTCGGGTTTCGCATTATTTTTTTTTTATCTTTATTTCAATAAATACTTTGTTTAACGATACACATGGCGTAACAAGTAACGTATTATTTGTGCAATGATATGATTGTTAAATGACGTCCTTTGCAAATCCAAGAAAACTTGCAAATTCAAGAAAAGCTTTAAAAATGACAGATATACAAATGTAGCTTTACTTAACTACGTATAAAAATCCTAGAATCACCCAGAAAGACACGTCACAAATAAACTCGCACGGTTTAGAAGTCATAAAGCCACACTCGTCAAATCATATAAAAAGAGTTAAAGGGGCATGGTCACGATTTGGGTAAAAAATTATTTTCCCGATTTTAATGTTTACATGCTTCAGTAAGGCATTTTTAATAGGCAACCAAAATTTAAGTGTCATTTATTGAGTTATAAGCGAGTTACAGAGCTTACAATTTTTTGCTATGTAAACAAAGCTTTTGTTTACATTTTGAACGTTGAAGTGAAAACTCCGGTTTTAGACCGAAAATGAATGTGGTAGACGTTAAGATCTGTTTATTTATGTTACAATGAATAAGAAGATGAAAAAATCTGCTAGAAAAAGAATTTTTACCAGTATATTGAACTAATGTAAACAAAAACAGGGCACGAGCCTTGTTTACATGACAAAGACTTGTGAGCCCTGTATCTTGCTTATAACTTCACTACTGACTCTCCAATTTCATTTGGTCATTGGAAATGCATTCCTAAAGCATTGTAAATAATAAAAACAGAAAAATAGAATTTGACCAAAATCGTGACCATGCCCCTTTAATGCATCACATTACGTTTGAGAACAGGTATACCTGGAGTGTTTCAAGATCATATTCAAAGTTTTTCTTAGAAAAAAGTCATATTCTTAAAAGTGTCATGGCTAGAGGCATTTTTGCTACATAGCAAGATACATGTAGATGGATATGTAATTATTTTGAACCATTGACTGTTTTTTTTTTAATTTCAAAATCAACCATATGTTATTTTGATTTGCAATTCATTATCTTTCATATAGAACGAGCTTCCGAAATTGTTCAATTATCTTCAGTGCAAACGCCAGCATTAACTACAGCCACAATTGCAGCATCTGTGGAGTTGACTTTCAATTATACTCTAGGCATTGATGATTTAGTATACGATGGTTTTATTGTTTGGCAAACAAAGAAATCAGGGACAAATGAGTATGAGAATATTGCTACATTTTCACCACCTGGAGGAGGAAACAACTCTTTTACTACCACAGAATCTGCCTTGATTTTAAAAGACAGAACAGAGTTAATGGCTGTTACTGCCGTTAGCATAGACATTTTTCGTGTAATGGTGAGAGTGCTCGATGTACAGTGTTTGGATGAGAAAGAATACCGATTTTCCGTTACATTTTTGAATTCAAATACTGGTCCTCAGACGAAAACTGCATTTACCCTTTTATCCGTAAAAGGTATGATCAAAACTATAATGATGATCAATTTCATTGAAGTGTGTGTGTATATATATATATATATATATATATATATATATATATATATATATATATATATATATATATATAAAGCACTGAAAATGGCTAACGACACGAACAATTGAAATTGTCAAATTTTTCGGAATAACCAGTCCCTTCTTGAGGACAAAAGAAATAAATTACATGGGTAAAAACAAAGAAAACAAAATCTAGCGCTACTACTAAAACTACTAAAGAAGGTGTTGATAATGTTCATCGGCCACCTTATTTAAGAATGTAAAATTAAACTGTTTATAATGTAGTTGTTCTTTTTATAGTTTCTTTAGTAGTTTTAGTAGAAGCGCTAGATTTTGTTTTCTTTGTTTTTACCCATGTAATATATTTCTTTTGTCCTGAAGATATATATATATATATATATATATATATATATATATATATATATATATATATATATATATATATATATATATATATATATATATATATATATATATATATATATATATATATATATACCAGCATTACAAAATGGTTACAAGTTTTACAATTTAAGAATTTTTAAAATAAAAGTTGAAATATTATATTGCAATGCATGTAATATGAAACAATATTTCATAATTTTACTCTGAATATTTCTTTATCAAAAGCACCTGCTGAACAGCCCTATGGTATTTCTGATCCACTTCCTAGCAACATCGAGGAAAACATCAATATGACATTGACTTGCACCGCTAATGTGGGTAAACCTCCTGGAAAGATCAAGTGGTGGCGCTACAGAGATCAGGTCAATGCACCGTTTTTTGTGGCGGAGTCCTCGGAAATCCCCGCGATACAGCCTGGAGTTTGTGTGTACAACGTGACCTTCTCTATTCAACCTTTGGTCACCAAGGACGACGACCAATCCGTATGGAGATGTTCTGTAGACAATGAATTGTTGACCAGCTCACCTGACCAAGACAAGCCTTATCAAGAGACAGACAGAATCAATGTTTACTGTAAGTTTTAAAAGTGAATTATCTTACATTTTGTGTCTCAGGTTCTCGTTCCTGTTGTTATTGTCGATTTTCCAAGCAAATGTACGTATATATCAATGGAGAACAATAAGAAATTGATTTAGTAAAACAAAATACTCTTTGACATGTTCCCTCAATTTATCCACAAAATTTGACATTTATAGGGCAAAATTTATTATGGGAATTATGACGATATAATATCATATTCTTTCCGATATAATGGAACATCTAGAACAATTTTCACGCCGTTTTCAGTGCAAGATCTATTACTTTTTAGTTTACCGAAACCGAAGGTTCAAATGAGCTTTTCTGATCAGTTGTTGTCCGTCGTCCGTCCGTCTGTCGGTCATGTCACTCTGTTTTATATGCTTTATATAGTTTAGACTCTAAATTGTTCGTATCATGACTCCCGGACCAGAACTGGGGCCCCATTAGGGGTTCAATGTTCAAGATAGAATTATACAGGGAAAATGTCAAAAGATGTCTCAAGAAACTATGCAAACATCCTCAGACAGCGCGAATGCGAATTTGTTCAAGCCATAACTCCTATACTAATACTGGGGCCCATAAGGGGTTAGAAGTTCAATATGGAAACATATAGGGAAAATATTTACAAATCTTTCTCTTAAGAACTACTATGCTACAATTTGTGAGATTACTTTATAAGCATCTTCAGATAGTGTAGGTTTAAAATTGTTAAAACTGCACTCCTCAATGCAACACTGGGGTCCCATGTGTAATGATCTTCTCAAGATTTCCAGTGCTAGAGTTTGTGAGATTATTACGCAGAGAGTAGATTCTAAAATGTTCAAACTGTGACTCCCAAACAGTGCTAAGTTCACAAAAGGGTTCAAATTTCATGATTGAAATATGTTTTAAAAACTTCCTCTCAAGGTTCACAACATTACAATATCTAAGATTACTATGTAAGCATCCTAAGATATATATTGTATATTTTGAATTTTTAAAATAATGAAAGAGAGGTTCAAAAAGTTCAAAACAGAAATTTATATGGAAAATGTCTTCTTCTCAAGAACTACAATGCTACAATCTGTGAAAACTTTTGAAAGAATTTTTCGATAATTAAGATTCTATATTTAAAAAACGTGACTACAGACAAATACCGAGACCCAAAGAAGGGTTGAAAATTCAATATAGAAATTAAAGGGAACACGTTTTTAAAAATTCTTATGAAATACAATGCAACAATTTTCGCGATTACTAGGCGAGTTTCATATTTAAAGTAATAATTTAAGTGAGCAATGTGACCAGTTGATCTCTTGTTAGTCTTGCCCCTCGAAAGAGCGGTTAAAACATATTTGTCTATTGTTAGCTACTAATTAAAGACACTACAACATGCATGTTTTTAAACTCTTATCACACAAGATTATTATTGTTTTTGTGCAATAATAAATGAGTGTAAATTAAAAAAACAATATATCCGCAGATCATATGCAGTGCTCTTACTAGACTGAAAGGTGCATAGTTACGATTTTGGTAAAATTTTATTTTTCTAATTTTGCTGTATACAATGCTTTAGAAATGCATTTCTAACGATCATCCCAAATTTGACAGTCAGTCATAGAGATACAAACAAGATACAGAGCTCCCAATTCTTTGTTTTGTAAACAGGCTCGTGCCATTATTTTGTTTACGTTGGTTCGATATACCGGTAAAATTTATTTATTAAGCTGATTTTTCTGTCTGGTAATTCGTTTAAGGTGGATCTCTTGTTTCTAAAAGTAGCTTAAGTAGGTCCAGTATTCATTAATTAAATACCTTATAGTACAATACTCTTTTTTCTAGAATTTTAAAAAAATTTAATAATATCCAGCTTGTTACAGATAACCCCTCATTTGTCAAATTTTTTAAACATTTCTGTTTTAAAATTCTGATATGAAAGTAAAATGTTACAAAATTTTGACAAAATAATCATGAATGAAATTGAATGATTTTTATTTGAAATCACATAAATATGAAACAAAAATATAAAAAAAAATCTTAAAAATATAAAATATAAACAATATTCGTTGGTTAATAAGATGAAGATAAGAAATTCAATGAAATTAAAAATTACAAGAAATGCTGAATTATTGCAAAAATCTCGCTATGAAAGATCCTATTTCAGAGTCGTCTTTCTTTATTTTACCATGGTCTCAATTATCTTGGTAGCAATAAAATCTCGAGGAAGAATTAGAAAGGAACTAGTCTATGGTAATTATATAGATATAAGGTTAGTAGTGCTTATTATAATGTTTAAATCTGAAAAATTATATTTTTGATGAATGTGTTTTTTATTTTCAACTCTTTTAAACAAAATTTTAGTTGTTTAATTGCCTTTTACCTTTTACTTTTTAATGGCAATTATGAACTAGATGCTGTCATTAGACAGTAATACCCGCACCAAGTTTTTACCCCTAAATAACACAGTTTTGTACCAGTTTTAGTAAAAATGAAGGCCACATGCACATAATACACATGAGCAGCCCTATATGTACAATTTGTGGTTGAACTGTTTGCATGTGAAATTTAAGTTAATCAATAATCTTTTCGTTTTATGTCATAGAAAGTATGGTCTATATAATTATTACAAACAAAATTAAATTACCCCCCTCCCCTCGGCTGTTGCTGGCTTAATTTAGATTTGCTTCTACATCGTGAAGATTTAGAGAAGGGTTGGGACGGTTGGTCCAGCCACCCCCCTTTGAAAAAATCATTTATATTAATGGATGTAGTAAAATTACCACGAAATACACCTCGGACCCCAATCCCCCACCCCCTGCAAACACAATTACATGTATTACTTGCCCCCCCCCCCCCCCCCCCCACCACACACACACTCCTCACGGATAAATAAACATCAGGATATTTTGATAACAACGAAATCCTGTACATGTAGTTCAGTGCTTTATAATCAAAATTCTTTCATAGTGACGTTTTATAATTTTAAATTTTCACAATACATGTATTTGACAAAATAAATAAAAAAAAATAAGTTTTTAAAATTTTTGGAATCTTAAGTAAAAAATAGAAAAGCCCCAGCAGCATTTGAACTCTCTACAGACACGTAGTTAACGCTCTAACCCATTGCACTTCATTGTTAGGTAACATTATTTTTGGGGAAAATGTTATATTTATACTTTATTGTTTATTTCAATAGGGAGTACATCACAATATGCAGGTGTCCTGTACCACCTTAAAGCTGAAAATATGTGCTTTACATAGTTATTTACCTAATAAAATAGTGCAATGGGTTTTAAAGAATAAAGTCATGAAAATACATGCATGTTACAATTAAATGATCTTTGTCCGAAGTTATGTACACAACACAGGTCTACATGTCGCATTTGTGGGTACTAGTTTTACCCAGCTCTCCGGTTAGATGGGTTTCACGTGGTGTACAAACTGGTATGTGTTTTCCATATGCACAATAGAATCAATTAAACGTTTCTTTTGTGATGATAAGCTAAAGAGATTCATATTGTGCTCTAATTGGATTATCATTATTATGATGACCAATATAGGTACGCATAATACATGAAGTAGCACAATATTATAAGACACGGGTATACATAAGTATTACTTTCACTTTCTAAATAAGTGATCTCCCTTTGCCAGCATACTGTATCATCATCTTTTAATATTTATCGATAAATTAGCTCATCATTGTTACATATCCTACCACATTTGTACAGTTTTCGTCATTGTAATTGCAAAAGATATTTTTTCATTTGTCAGACTTACACTAATAAGTTGACCCCATTTTGACCCTGTGACATATTGTAATCAATTTGTGTATTACATGTAAATAAGTGTAGAGACTTATCATGTCTATATGAGTTATTATAGGGAGGAAGGGGTCTTTTTTTCTTAATGTATTATGATGCATCAAATAAAATGTAGGATATATCCCAATGGGATTGTTGTCTTTAAACCACCACCAACCTCCCCCCTCCCTTGAAATAGGATAAAAAAAATACTTTGATAATTTTTAACTTTCGAGATCCCCCATCCCTAAACCATATTTATTCTTGCTCTTTGTGCGCATAAAATTGTATATAGGTTATGCCCCCTTGGAGACACCCTGACTTTCCAGAACTGGACATAATGAAGTATTTTATCTTATTCATATGTAGTGTTTGATCCATGTGCGTAATTCCTAGCTTAATGATGATCCTGCTTTGTTTAGGAGAATTTACAATTGCCCCGAATACATATAACATTTTGTTTATCTTATTGATAAAAATTAAAAAGCAATTTCCAAAATCTTTATGTGCATCTAGAGAAAAATACCAGTCAAGAAATGATTTAAAATTTGCTACTGTACACATGTAAGAATGTAACAAGACTCTGAATCTGATGGGGTGTGTGGAGGATCAACATTTAATTTTAATCATTTATTGTTATTAATTTTAAGTTGAATATTAGGCAGAAAATAAGACTTCTGATCATATATCAATAGATCATTTGTCAAATGTGATTTTTTTTTAACAAAAGCATTATTTACCAGTTTATGAACCTTTTTAGACCCCAATTTATATTTTGATTTTAATAGATCATTCGACAAATAAGAAGAGTGTAAATGTAAGGTTTTTTTTTATTTTAAGCCAAAATAAATGCAAGATTTTTTTTATTTTAAGAGAAAAAAAACCGTCATTTAATTTACAGTCTAAGGAAGGATACGTACATGTGTCGATCCAGAAAACTATTCCAGGGGAAAGGGGGAGGGGCAACAGTTATTTGAGTGGGGGGGGGGGGGGTCCGAAGCATATTTTTGGCACTTTTATAAATTAATTGTATTTAAATGTAATCAAAGAAATTTAAATTTTAAAGGGGGGGTCTGGACCCCTGACCCCCCTCTAGATGCGCGCATGGGATTAATGTTAATATCATGCTACTATTTGTCTACCAGGATTAAATTAAATTTTTCAAAATCTTATTGGCACTTTTATAAATTAAATGTAATTTAAAGAAATTTGAATTTTGAAACGGGGGTATCTGGACCCCTGACCCCCCTCTAGATGTGCGCATGGGGTAAATGTTAATTTCATGCTACTTTTTGTCTACTAGGATTAAATTAATTTTTCAAAATCTTATTGCACATCTATTGGACAGCCCCTATCATATCCCAAGATATAATGTGTCTATTCATTAAATGATAGATAGTTCTGGGATATAGGTTATGTTAAGGAGTGATAAACGTCAATTTTCTGCTATTATTTGACTCCCTGGATTAAATTTAATTTTTCAAAACCTTATTGCATATCTATAGGACAGTCCCTATCATATGCCAAGATATGATGTGTCTATTCATTAAATCATAAGAGGAGTTCTGGGATATTGGTTATGTTAAGGAGTGATAAACGTCAATTTTCTGCTATTATTTGACTCCCTGGATGAAATTTAAATTTTTAAAAACCTTACTGCACATCTAGAGGACAGACCCTATCATATCCAAAGATATGATGTGTCTATTCATTAAATCATAAGAGGAGTTCTGGGATCTAGGTTTTGTTTAGGAGTGATAAACGTCAATTTTCTGCTATTATTTGACTCTCTGGATGAAATTTAAATGTTTAAAACCTTATTGCGCATCTATAGTATACCCCAAAACATATTCCAAAAAATGATTTGTCTATTGTTGAAAATGTAGGAGGAGTTCGAGGAAGGTTTTTTGTGAAAAAAAAACGTCATTTTTTATACACACATATACATATACACACATATATGTAATATAATGACAAACATGCTCTTTTTTAGAATTCTGCCATTCCCTCATTTGGATTGCAAATCTTTCACTGCTTTTGCTACCTATATATTTCTTAAGACTAAAATACATTAATTTTGACGATTAATGTCAATTTAAACATATCCCTTATCTTTCGATTTACTTCCAATGCAGGTCTTTTACTGCAAATGATTTACACAGCGTTACATTTGGACAGTTACGATCAATTCAAGAGTTCAAACTAAGCTTTATCTACATCATACATATATAGTTTGAATAAAAATATTATTATAAGGCTGCTCCTGACAAAAATGTATTGCCAGTAGCTGGGAAACAGCTAGATTTCACGTTTTCCGTACAAAACAGCTGATAATCAATGTTAGTTGAAAGCTTAAAACCTGAAGCGTTTTTTTATTCATTCCTACATGTATCTCATCTCCCTCCTTATAAAAGTTCAAATTGAAACACGAACAAAACTAACATATTTTCTAAGCTTTTTTGTGATTTTCAATCCTACATATATCTCAACTCCCTCCCTTAATAAACGTTCAATTAAACGGTGTATAGCTTATTATTACTACAACAGAATGTTATCAATCCGAAACAAAATGGCGTTTTAAAAGGATTTCAGACATGTTGTGACGATGAAGCATTCCACCTTAAACAAAAATAGCGTTTCTTACATTCATTTAAGCATTGAATGCTTATTTTTGGATGTCGTTGGACCGACGACATCCAAAAATAAGCATTCAATGCCTATATCTATATTCATACTGATGTTTTGTTTGTATGAAATATATGTGTATCGTTGCTGTATATATGCGCTCTCAGTCAGAGATATGAAACATACATGGAACAACCATATTAACATGCTATTTAGTACGCTTCCGCAGCTTAAAAAATATACTGCCAGAAACTTTGTAGAGAAAAATCTTTTTAATTAAGGAGTAGATATAATTTATTTCATTAATGATTATTTTTTAAACTACATATCAAATTGGTTATGTAAGGCTGAACGTTTCATTTAATCTTACAAAAATAAATATACTCAACACACGTGGTGACGTTTATATTTGTGCTCATGGCGCATGAATTAGTTAAGTGTATTCATAGGAAATTGAACGTCGCCGATTTCCAATGCAAACATAAGGGGAAATATACACTGAATGTAAATATTTTAGGTTTAAACCTTTTTATCATTCAAAATGTAAACATAAATATGAACTATGCTTTGTTTACATAGCTAAGAATTGTGAGCTCTGTATTTCGCTAATATCCCGACGACCGAAACTCAAATTTTGGTTGACTATTAGAAATATCTTACTAAAGCATTGTAGTAATCAAAAATAGAAAAAAACTTGACCAAAATCGTGACCATGCCCCTTTAGTATTACAGTTCATTTTTTTTTATAACCAGTGTTTTGTAAGAATTTTAGAAGCGTTTTTTGATAACTTTGCAGATAAAGTTGGGGTTCCAAAAATAACTAAAACCCCAGACTCCTCGAACTCCCAGTATTCTGTTGGCTCCTCTGTAACCTTGACCTGCATAGCTAAAGGTAATCCAAGTCCTTCCTCCAATGTTGACAAAAATATCAATAAGTATGTATGGACATTCAAGGCCAAGCCAGGAGATACTGCAACAGAATTATCATCAAACAATGGAGTCCTAAGTCTTAACAACCTACAAGAGACGAAATCGGGAGCTTATACCTGTACAGCTTTCAATAGATTCAATGGAAAAAGTTTTAACAATTCGTTTGATGAACAGCTTCATATAGGTAAAAAATATATGCGATAATCCCGGCCATAACAAACAGTTAATATTTTAAGATTTTTTTTTTTCATAAACGATAAGGCAAATCATTTACTTGCATTATATATGTGTGAGCATCTATGATATTTATTTTGTGAATTAAGGTGATATCAACATCATTTAATAAATGAATAGGGAATTAAACACAAAGAATTATTTGATTTAAGAATACAAATAAGCCTTTTGCCTCATTATGTCAAGATATTGATAATAATTCTGGAATGTTTATGTGTAAAATTGAAAGATTTGTTGTTCCACCAACTGATTATTGAGTGATATTTAACATTTTTAAATACTACCGATATTAAATAAAAGTACCCTATATTTTTCATATAGATTCATATAGATACTCAAATGATAGATGTTATTTCTTTCAATAATTCAGTAGGCATACTAATGTAATACTATACTAGAGGGACTGTGATACTATTCTTAACTTTTGCCTTTAAGTTGATGTTAATTGAATGGAAAACTAAAAACAAATATTAATACAATGCCATAATTTTTATGTTGCATGATGGTTGTAATGTCCTAATGAGTTCGCAGAGGGTTAAATATTCAACATTCGCACCTGAGATTTCTTATATATTCGATGTATTCAACTGACTGCACTAAGAACTTTAGACATTTAACGATGGTAATCCTTAAATCATTATAGCATCCTATAAATACATATAAGTTTTGCTTTATTTCTTGGAGAACACAACGTAAAAAGCGAAACATTTGCACTAGAATTTGTCAAAAGCGAGATTGTTATGTGCCAACTTTAATGTAAATGCGGTCTTAACACCTTTCTCGGAAAAAAAAACAAGATACTGAAGGGACTTATACACAATTTATGCTGAAAACTTTTGAATTTCATTTTTCAATTTTTAGTACCTACAATGGTAAACTTGTGCATTTTAAATGATTCATCAAAATTTGAAAGTTAAATATTGAATAACAAGCTAGATATATAGTTTGAAATTCTTTGTTATGTAAACAAAGCTCGAGTCTTGTTATTGTTTAAATATGTGATATATTAGTATGTTTTTCAATCAGATGTTGCTTCTTTATAATAATATTATTTATAAACACATTGGATAAGTTAAGGAGGTTGGCACCTGAAATAATAGTAATGTCAATCAATCGAAAACCACTTGGATATAAAGATGGGGACCTATAATGTTCATTTATTCTATTTGTGACCCATGTCACATGCCATTTTTTGGAAATATAGGGCTCTAAAAAGAAATGATAATTTTCCTGAAAATTTTGCTAAAATTTGAAATAGAAATTGATAATTTGAAGAAATCAAACAAATATTTATAGTTTTAACTATTATTTAGTTATGATTTTAATACAGTATGAAGTTGAATACATGTAGTGACTATAAAAGTAAAATCTAAGTCAAAGTTTAAAAAGTCTTGCTTTACTGGTGGCTTCAAAGGCCAGTACATAATGAACACAACAACAGATGTTTCAAAATTTTGGAGTATAATTAAATTGTAACGCAAATAAAAACAATCATAGTAATGTCATCTTTCCAAAACTTTGCATACAAATAGACATACATTTAATGTCTCATTTAAAAGTAAAACAAGTAGGGGTCACATCTCAAAAATTTTAGATAAAGCATGAATTAAGCTAATTTAAGGCCAAAATTGGAGTTAGTTTTTTCTTAACTTCTATGAAATAAATGCTAAATATGCCAAAATATATCAATAGAAATATCAAAATATTGTTTAAATATGTTTTTTAAAACATCATGAATATATTGTAATACACAAACTATCTAGAAGTTTGGTCTGCGCTGAAAATTAGGAAGCTAAAGTAACAGTACTTTAAAACTAGTGAGTTATGAAAATTGTTCATTTCCTTCTTTAAAACCTTCCGCCACAAAATATTGTCCCTTACTAAACTCTGTAAAAATGTAATTTTTTAAAAACAATTTTATTCAATATAGTTTATTTGGCATTGTAAAATATAAATATACAACTAGAATTAATATGTGATGCAGAATTTTCAGACTAGAGGTGAACCAAAATGGCTACCCAAAACCTAAGGAGCGAACCTCTTTAATCTTATTTGGCACGAGTAATTTTGCATTATTTGTTAACAAATATAAAATAATCGAGCTTAGTTTACATAATAATGATTTATGACCTCTGTATCTCGCATGTACCTTGACTTCTAACATTTAAAATTAAGTCAATCATTCAAAATGCAGAAATTAACAATTTTTGAATTTTTAAAACAAAGAAATTGTGAGAAAAAGGTTCAACAATCAGCCAAAGAAACAAACAGTATCATAAGTAAACTAAAATGATCTTAAACTGGCTCCATGTCACTATTCTTGATTGCTGGAGACTACACTTGCCACATAGAAGAATATGTATAATAAGAAAAATATTAAATACATATATACAATAAACATGGCAAGCTTTAAGCGATGTTTAAATCAAAAAGAATTATGGTGGTAAAAGATTTAATGATTAGCTCTAATGTCGAGGCTGTTGCCAGTTTTTTTCAACTTGTCAAAGTCAGTGGCCTTGCAAATATTTCTAACTGAATTATATTGGTTTTTAAGAATATTTTATAAATTATTTAGGTGAAGCTTTTGGAAGTGTTAAATTATTTTCAGTCCAAGTGTCAGCAATAACCACAGCAAGAATTGCAGCATCTGTGGACTTGACTTTTAATTATACTCTTGGCCCTGGTGATTCAGTATACAGATGTCTTATTGTTTGGGAAGCTAAGAAATTAGGGTCATCTGATTATGAGAACATTGCCACATTTTCACCTCCAGAAAAATGGAACAATTCTTTCACTACTTCAGAATCTGCGATGAATTTAAGAGATCGAGCCGAGTTACTAGATGTAACTTCCGTTGGTTTAAAACTCTTTTCGGGTTGTGATGAGAGTTCTAGAAGTACACTGCTTGGATGAAAAAGAGTACAGATGTTCCGTTACTTTTTCAACTTCAATGCTGGTCTTCAAACAAAAATTGCAGTAACTCTTTTAAGTGTACAATGTAACACCTGTAACAGAAATTAATCATGCAAGCTCAATGAAGAAATAGTTGTGTAAAAAAATAGTACAAAATCTAAGAACTTTTTTGAATTAAAGTTTAAAATATAATATTGAAACGATATTTAACATTATGAGAATCAATATCTCAAGCTTAGTACTGTATTTTGGTTACTTTTAAGCACCTGCTGAACAGCCCTTTAATATTCCTGATAACGTTCGTAGCAACATTGAGGAAAACACGAATCTCGCATTGTCTTGCACCGCTAATGTTGGTAAACCCTCCTGGAAAGATCAAGTGGTGGCGCTATAGAGATAAGACCATTTTACCGGTTCTTGTGGCAGAGTCATCCGAAATCCCTGCGGTGCAGACCGGAGTATGTGTGTACAACGTGACCTTCTCCATTCAACCTCTGGTCACCAAGGACGACGACCAATCCGTATGGATATGTTCTGTAGACAAAGAACTGCTGACCAGCTCACCTGACCAAGACAAACCTTATCAAGAAACAGCCAGAATCAATGTCTTCTGTAAGTAATACTCTGTGATAAAAATTCTAAATTGCATTTTCATAAGTGAATTTTATTTAATGCATTATCTTTACATAGCTGTTCCTTTATTAACAGATAATGTTGGAGTCCCAAATATCACAAAATATCCAAATGTATTAAGATCCAAGTATTCTGTTGGCCATTCTGTGACCCTGACTTGCGTCGCTAAAGGAAATCCAAGTCCTTCCACCAATAACGACATCAACAAATATGTATGGACGTTCAAGGCCAATCCAGGTGACAATGTAACAGAGTTGGCTTCAAACAATGGAATCCTCATTCTGAACAATCTACAAGAGACGGACTCAGGGACATACACATGTACAGCCTTCAATGGATTCAATGGAAAACTTTTCAATAGTTCAACAGATGAGGAACTTTACATAAGTAAATATGTGTTCTGTAGTTACATTAAGATTCATTAAATAACATCATAAAATCATCATTTAATAAAATTATTTGTTATATTATATCTGATATAAAATCACCCCTTCTGATATTGCATTGTGTCAAAATGAAATGGGAAAATGCTCTCCCATGACTACAATCTGCCTGTCATCTATACACTGTCCACTTTGATAATTTTTACAAGGGTCATTTTGCATTACATCTTATAATAAAGGCACATGCAGAGGTGCTTGAAGTTTTTGAGTAATAAAAGCAGTGTTGTTAATATTTTTTTTAATCTACTCTTTATCTCGAACCCTTAATAACATTAAAAAAACATATATGTGTCACATTTTCCGTTAGATCTCAATGACGATCGAAAATTATACAATCTTATGTTATAATTCTAACAAACAATCGATCTGCCTTCTCATAGAACATCTCCGGTTCCTATTAATTTAGATATAAAACAAATAGCTTTCGTTATACTCTGCAAATTTCAACATAAACCAGAGCAAAATTTATGAAGAAAGTCTCTTAATATAAATGGGAAGAAGAATTACTAATTAAAAAGAAAGACAAAAAAGAGGCAAACATAAACCAAAAGGTCATTCATTATAATTAGAGTCAGTGTATGTTATCTTTATTGCCAACATAAATTTTACCAAAGATAGTATTTTCACTTATTCTTTATAAAATGTTAATAATTTGAATCGTGAGGAAGATGTTCTTTTTTAAATGATAATTAATTATAGTAATTATATATATAATTTCATCATAAACTGAATTGTCTATTCTAGAAATAGCTTACGATGCTTCCTAGTTTGGTAAACACTTTGAATTACCAATACCTTTTGATGCATTTTCTCTTTTGTTTAAATACTGAAACAAGCGAATACGCAGTGTTTATAAGTTTCATTTTCGTAACTGACTCTGTTTGATTACCATTAAACAGTAAACAGTCAAATGTAAATACTATATCATATAATAGTGAACATAACCACCACGTCCTTTTCAACTACTAGTATTCCGGAGTGGTCTACAGAATTTTCAGTTACACAGGACCAGAAGACAGAAGGTGATGTATCATTGTCATGTTTATTATAGAACGTAGTTTTCTATAAAATTAATATTAAGAAAATTAACTAGTAATATATTTTGGGATCAACACAAATTAAATGATGAGTGAAAAAAAATCATTCTGGATGATTAAAACATTTCAAGTTTTTATTTTTTGTATAGTTTAAGTTAAGTTCTACAATCTCTGCAAATGTTAGTGCTAACAATGGTTGTGTATACATAATGATAGCTGCGTTCTTTCTTATAGTAAACACAACCGGAACTTTCTTTTCAACCACTACAACTTTGTCCACAGAAACCTCAGTCACACAGGACAAGGTGGAAGGTGACGTATCATTGTAAAAAGAATTTTTAGGATGAAAGTTTGAAATGAAGTTTTGGGATCAAAATAAGTCAAAGGCAGACTAGTGACTTTTCTGGAAGATTATCACATTCGTATAACGACCACATTTTGTACTTAGAATAAATTAACAGTCTTAAATTTTTTATTTATGGTATCATTTTGAAGGTGCTATCAAATATATATATAGTTTACAAATGTTAATTGTTGTCCAATTAAATGCACTTTGAATTTTACATAGAAATCTATAAGCAGCGCATGTGTTATTAAGATATAATAAAAATTCCATACGAATAAATATATGCATAAACTCTTTCTTCGATAAAATATGAAATAAATCATGTATCGTACATACTGGTATTTTAACAAATTTAAAATGTTCTTTTGTCATCAAGGGGAGATAACTCATCAAATAAGTTTAAAGTGAAAAATCATTTATGTTATTCACTTTAGTTTCATTGTTATCTAGCAGTATATATTATTTTGGCTACTTTAAAGTGGTTCAGAATTTTTCAACTTCCATTCATTATTCATTAGATACCTTAAGATTTAGCCAAGGTGGAATCAATGTGTGAATAAGTATTTTTTTAATTGATGTAAAATCTTGAAGCAAGGAATAAGATTTACTGCAGGAATTTCCAATATGTATATGCTATATACTATGTCAAATGATATCGAGATCATGTGTGAAGATTAAAATGGACTTAGATATATAAATACTATATGTTTGTTAAAAATAAAAAAAAAAAATCATGCGATGTTGCATGAAACGGTTTTTTATTAGTTTTTATTCCGTTGGGTTAAGTACTATTTTTTATGAAATTCACAAACACCATTTTTGTTTCACTACAATATTGATAAACATTATTTTTTGCATGCAATAAAAAGACTCAAATGTAATCTATTATGTCAGTAGAAGTTCCACTGTTCCAACCACTACTGCTCATTTTGCGTCCCCCGCTGGTCGGGCAGGGAATTCAGACCCAGATCACCAGGGATATCGATCAGGTACTGTGTCAGTAAGATTACGTCTGACTATATAAGTATTTTTATTTAAGCTTTTGTTCCTGACATGACAATTTTCAGACTTGTTGAATCTCCTGTGTAATTTTCTTTTTTTAATTTTCTGAAACATATTTGAATAAAAAATGTATATTTCAAACAATTAAGGACATTTTTCAGCGTAGAAATTTAATTATTATTAAAACGTACGTTGTGTTTCTTGTCATTGATGTTAAAAGTGCTAATTGTTGGTACCAAGTGTATAAAGTATACACCACAAATACTTAACTAAGAGAAAACCTATATGTAGTCACATGTTTTGCAGAATTTATCATTCTCTGAAGAAGCTCTGCATGTGTCATCATAAGTAAACCCCTGTTTTATGAACTTCAGATGATGATGGCCTCTGCATGGGAGCTATAGTGGTCCTTATGGTCAATGTCCTCGTCATCGTAACTGCTATCCTCGTCGTGTTAACAGTGTGGTACATTAAACTACAAAGAGCATCTGTGTCACGTACTGAGGCAACTAGACATGATTTTTCAGTTTTAATGGACGAAAATAACAAGCCATTAAAGTTTCACAGAAATCCTATGATAGTGACTAATCAGTATCGAAACCTGTGATCGTGCGTGTTTCATTTAATAGATTTATTTATTATGAATTTATTGATGCCTGTTTGTAATAGATTTGCCATGAGATATGCCATTTATCACATGTTTAATTAAACCTGTTAATGATTGTTTGAAAATTGATGTATTTATTTTTTTAATAATGAGAGTTAATCGTAGAACTTGAAATTTAGATTGAAAACCATGTTTTAAATCTTAAGTGCAGACAATACTCATTTTTACATGTACCATATGGTCTAATCTTTCCTGTTTTCATTGTATTTTTAATTAATTTTTCCTTGTACATTGTTTGGGACTCAAATAAGAGCTGTATACTTAACTCGATCGATACAGCATTGTCATGTGATACATGTACACGTAAATATTGATATTATGTTTATTAAGGAAGTGGAATATAAACTCTATTTTACAAGAGTTAGTTATGGTGAAAGGCCTAATAATTTTTAAAACTATGGACTTCTTCAAAAGATGGTTTTGCATTATATTTTTATCAACTATATATCTCAAAGGTATGGTTTTTCACTAAAACCTTTTAACAATAATATGACTTTGTTTTCTAGATCAAACTACGGTTTTTGTCATTAAATAATTCAAGAGAACACCCAGTCCATCATTGGGACAGCACGCGGCTCCGCTCGATAATGTGAAGAGTCTAGTATGTAAATATTGAGAGATACTGCAGATCAGCATAGTTTCTTCTAGTGGCATACCCCATCACGACCCTGCTCTTAACTGCGATCGGTTTTTGGAACGCAGTTCGCTATTCGCAATTGAAAAGTGAAATGCGTTCTAGAACGCAGTTCGCAATTCAAAATTTATAACTCGTATTGGGGGCCCGAAATTTTCAGGGTCATCTACTAGTGGTATACCACTACCACTGTGAAAATATGGTGATGCCGTTATCTATAGTTTTTGAGATTCGGGCTTATTGGAAATTGAAAAGTGAACTGCGTTCTAGAACGCAGTTCGCAATTCAAAATTTATAATTCATATTTGGGGCCCGAAAGTTTCAGGGTCATCTACTAGTGGTATACCACTACAACTGTGAAAATATGGTGATGCGGTTATCTATAGGTTTTGAGATTCGGGCTTATTGGAAATTGAAAAGTGAACTGCGTTCTAGAACGAAGTTCGCAATTCAAAATTTATAATTCATATTTGGGGAACGATATTTTCAGGGTCATCTACTAGTGGTATACTCATACCACTGTGAAAATATGGTGAAGTGGTCATCTCTAGTTTTTGAGATTCGGGCTTATATTTGCAATTCGGGCTTTTTGAGATTCGGGCTTTTTCGCAAATTGAAAAGTGAACTGCGTTCTGGAACGCAGTTCGCAATTCAAAATTTATAATTCATATTTGGGGCCTGAAATTTTCAGATGGCCTGATTTTCATTTTGAGATGACCGAACTGCGTACTAGAACGCAGTTCACTTTTCATTTGCGAATATAGATAATTGCATCACCATATTTTCACAGTGGTAGTGGTATACCACTAGTAGATGACCCTGAAAATTTCAGGCCCCAAATACGAGTTATAAATTTTGAATTGCGAACTGCGTTCTAGAACGCAGTTCACTTTTCAATTGTTCCAAAAACCGATTGCCGCTCTTAACAATCATGTTCTCACTTTTTTTTCCGGTGGTTTAGGCCAAAGCTCAAGAGGCGGGACAACGTGATCAACAAACAATCGTTCGTTTACAAATCATATATTTCATGTCCTTATATACTGTGTATAGGGTATTTGCTGTAGGTGCTGTAGGTGCTGCAAATTACTTCTTATGTTATAATTCATAAAGCCGTAGAATTTTAGTGCGTAAATATCTCAAGCATAAAATGGACGGAATAAATTGGATTTCCTTCCTAATCTTTGGGGTTTGTCTGCTGGATATCATTATGAAACAAAAATACATAGATCTCTTAAAAATGTATTAACGTATTAACGAACTAGATGTCAGCAACTCATTGCTGAGCATGGATCATGCTTTTGATCGAGCTTAATCAGTGGATATTTATTTCAGGTGGTTTGATGGTTTACACATTACTCAGATTTGCCTATTAATATTAGATATGATATTTCGACCTTAAACTTTTATTATTGAATAAAGAAAATTCCAAATATTTGAGATTTAAAATAACTAGTCCAATCCACACTTTGCAAAATTGTTTCCCTTTGCGAGGTTAACCCAAAAGTCAAAAGGGGGAAACCCCCAACTTTTCACTTCATTAAACAAGCAAATATTTCGGCGTCCTGTGATGAAATCTTTTTAAATCTAATATATGCCTTCGATGTGAAGGTTGCTACATCCTGGGGCAACCAAAATACATCATGGAAACATATTTTAATTGTCAAATGACAATGTTACAAACCTCTAAACTATAAAGACTACTGTGAGAAATTTATGAGATTACCCCAAAGATGTAGACCAAGGGACATAATGTTTTTAAAGTGTGGATTGGACTATTTGGATGCTTTCATATTTTTCAATACAGGGCCATTCATCTAAAAGAAATAAATAGGGTCAACAATTATTGTCCATTACCATCACGGCTTCTACGTTAAAGGCAACAGTAGTCACATATTACTTTTTGATCAGATGGTGAAATTCCGTATATTTTATTTTTAAAAAATTGATTTCACATAGGGCTGAACAACCACATGTCTCTCTAAGACACATCCTGTCTTGACTCCGAGTTTGATAGATAAAATAAAACAATGACCACTTCCACATACTTTACATTAAAACATTACAGAAAAAAATGAATAACATAACCAAGTGATATCAAAAAAATGAAATATAATTTAAAGTCATAAGCGCCAAAAATTAAACATTCATTGACGTCAGCGTGCAAATGTTTACGAGATACGGTGTCGCCAACAATCAAAGGATGACAAATGTGGAGAGTAGTTTGGATAAATACATGGAAGAGCAACGTGATCGTCACATGGGTGTAGATTTCTACCTGACATATACTAGAATTAATTGACACCAGACATAGCTGTACTAAAGAAACGGGTATTAGATTCTGATAATTTTGAACCCTTTCAATTAGTTTAACTTTATTTATCTTCAGAACCATATCACGGTATTGTTTGTATTGGGTACTTGTAATGAGTGACACATTCCTAGCCATCGCGAACACGGACGAAATACTAGAACAAGTTTCAAAAATGCGAAACGAACTACTAATTACACTCTTACACTCGGTGAATAGCAGACCGAATTAAAAATTTCAATATAATATTCTGATAAAATATGATAACCTTTTATTTTTAATTTACCATTGCATTTATTTTGATTTTTAAAAAATCATTTATATACATAATGTCTAATTGATTTATATCAGCTAGAGCAAAATTGAAAATTTATACACTTATACTATAACAATGTAATAAGTGTAAACTATAAGAGATCGAGAGAGAGTATTACCAGGAGGGTGTAATTTTCGCTAAAAAATCAATAACTCCTTCCTCTCTCAAAATACACGTATATAAATAACCTAGCTAGGGATTTTAACCCCGGTTTTTGTACCTATCATCCATAACAATAACAAACTGACATTTTTTTTACCTATAAGCCATTAAGATTTACAGTATCAAATACATTACAACATTAGATCCCTTCATGGTAACTGCGGTACTGTTCTTTTGTAAGGCAAAATGACATATGCATATGCATAGTTTGATTAAATTTGACGCAACGTGAATTGTATAATCTACGTCATTTAATTATCTGTAAATTAACCTTTTGCCAGAATTTAGCCATGTAGCTATAATTAAGAGAACAATACCACAGGTTCAGTGAATGGGTCTTTAAAATGAAAACATTTGGAGCCATTTTTAAATGTATCTTACATATATATATATATATATATATATATATATATATATATATATATATATATATATATATATATAGTTAAATCCAAAAAAAATATCGCAGTGTCCGGTATTATATAAAGAAAATTAAAAAATTGAAAGACAACACAGAGTAAAACGTTAGCGCTTTCATTAAATCTTCAGACGTTTTAAAAATAACAATAAGGTTCCTTGGTGACGTCTACAATACAATGACGTCATAGTTATAGTTGTACAGGGATATTGCGCGTAATCTATAGCGTCATTCAATGAAATGTATATACACACATAAAGCTTAATTAAATCAAAGCAGTCTGTTGAGGCTAGGTTTTAAAGTTTGAATAAAATGTTGTTTTTTTTTCTCTTTTTTCTGTTGCACTCTCTGTAAAAATTTTATAAAAAGGAAACACTTTAAATTGCCCGCGTCCGCATACATCAATGCGCTCGCTGAGTTTTATTTTTCGGTACTCTGGATCTCTAATCTGTTGTTTATGCACCCGGATTCTTGTTCTTAATGTAGTCCCTGTTTCGCCGATATAAAACTGGTTGCAGCCATCACATATAATGGTATATATTAAATTTTTGGATTGACATGACATGTCCGAATTTATGCGGAATCGTTTTCCCCTGAAGTCAATAGAGCTGACTGGTTTAAAAAACGGACACGTGCCGCATCGTATGTCTCCACATTTAGATACCGTTTTTATTGACGTGTTAATTGTAGATGAACAGAGTATCCTCTTAAGGTTCTTTGGTTGTCTTTTACTGTTAATAAACTTGATATATATACGTCCAGCATTGTTCTACTTCCTCAGGATATTAGCAATATATTTGAATGTTTCTATTTCCCATAATTGTTACCTACCCAGTGGGTAAGGAGTTAACTATGAATTTGTAAGTAATGAAGTCGAAAGGCTTTACTGTTTATTAATTTTATTATCATAAATGTTTATATTGTAAAATTCAGAAATTCTAAACCGGTGAAAGTATTATGATTATAATCTACTTTTAATATCGACAAGTGTTCCATACCATGCACCTAAAAATAAGGAACTCGATAGAAATAGGGAAATAATGCACTTCCTAATATAAACAACGTTTCCATTTAATCACAATTCTTCATGAAATACTACCTGGAATTGTTTTCTATATGAAATTACATAAGATTCGTTGTTAACAGCTGGCACATACATGTAACTATTAAAAAAATGCAAGAATTGTACTTAAAAGGTAGAAAAAAACACCTTTGGAATAGAAATTAAAAGAAAGGATGTCAATTTTTGACGGATTGACTTGTTGAGCAAACTATATGTAGATAGTAACATATAATTGAAAGTTTAAGCTCTTGTTAAATGGTTCTAATTACCAAATTCACTCGAATTGATATCATTATTATAAATCATCTGAGTGAAGAGCAAATATATTTCTTCTCTTAAAATAAATTTCTTAAGACGAATACATTTGAATTAGGTTTGTCATTCATAAGGTATAATTATTTTTCACTTTTTTAAAAATTCGTTTTCGCGACAGCTGCATGTAATAATGGGTGACTTATTAAAGCTTCAAAGTACCACAAACTGGGACATTGTATAAAGATATAGTTGATTCAATTGAAAGTGAGTATGCAGAAATGTCAAATTCACCAACCATGGTTTTTAGATTTTTACCCTTATATTGGTACAACTAGTCCTTCCATATATTTATCAAATTGCTCATAATATTATTTATCCTATGTTTTTTTTATATACGTCGCCGACATCAGTGCCTATCTCTAATAGTAGCGCTTATTACTTTGAAAAAACATTTATCTCATCCAAACCGGATTTTAGACAAAAGGTTTTAAGATAAGTGTTCAGACTTTACTGATTTTGAACTTAACATTATATAGGCTGAGTCAGACACATTCAGTTATTTTTATTTAGGAAAGACCGGAGGTGTACCAGAAAAAAAAATTAATAGGGCACTTTAGTCTTTTTATGAATGAAAAATGTTGACCCTAAGTCAGAGCTTTGAGTTGGGTAAATGTCATCTTGTTATATCTTGAAAACTCTATCACATTATTATTGATATCTATATTCATGACAGACAATTGAAGGCAACGCGTATAGCAAGCACACTTTTATTCTCTGCTATCTACTCGAACGACAAAGGTTTGTGTTTTGCGGCTGAATTGCCAATTAACTTTTAAAATGAGGCAATATATTCAAAGGGCCACAAAACACTTAAACTAACAGCAAACTCTAACGACAGCAATAAAATAGGAAACAAAAGTAAAAGGTACAGTTTTCTTCGATATTTGCCTTAAAATTCAAAAGTTGTTTAAATCTCATAAAAATACTCATATGCCATCTTGAACATGTGTGTATATAAAGCACCAAGTTATACACTTTTTTCTTGTTTCAAATTTTTGGCATATTTTTATAATTTGGTCAAAAGTGATGAAAAATGGCACATTTTCTTATAGTTTTTTGAAAAGGAAAATTTGTCTGCAGCCGTCGCCCTAAACGAAATTAATGTATGTTATGAAATATCAGATGATAAAGTTATTATGTGAGTTTCATCGTGGGTGACAGCTGGAGACATATTTTTCTATTAAAAAAAAACTCCTTAAGAACTGGTGTCTTCTGCTTATTTTTATGAAAGTTATGGGAAAATGCACTGTTTGTGACGTCACAATTAACCTTGTGAAAGTCTAATCAGGTAATTATTTAAAGATTCTTAATTTGCGGGTATTCCTGTGTAAATTAACGTTACATTTCAATTTCCTGTGATATTTTTAAAAAACTCTAAAACAGGACCAAATATGACTGAAACTGTACCCTGTTCTTTATTGTCAAGGATTCTTATAACATTTTTTTTTCTTTTGAATAAAGCTGCATGTACACTGTATACTCCAAACTATTTTCTCTTTTGGAGAGCCCCATTTTGGACTCGTCCACAATATTAGTGCGTAAAAATTATAAATGTGACATTATGGCGCGAATTACTGCTTTGTATTTCACCCAAAGGATGAGATACTTTGAATGAACTCATGCATGAATTCATGGGGAGGAGATCAAATCAATGTTTTGACATGTTTTGTTAACAACAATATATATTACACTTTAGATCAAATGGAAAATGCAACTTTCTTAGATATGCCTGGCTGACGTCATGAAGTAAGGCAATGAGAGACACAACATTGATAAGTTGTGTAAATGTGGTTACAAAGCCAGTGATAACATATCCTTTTAAATTACAATTAGGGGTGTATACTTAATCTGTAAATAAACAGTGTGTAACACTTTTTATCCTATATTGATGTACACTATAATATAGAAATGTGTCCATTTATAAACGTCTTTATTCGCTAGGGAGAAGCATGGTCGTGTTATCTGGTTATCAATATACGATGCCACATCGGACCAAGCACATTCATTGTCACAAAATATAGATGTACACATGATCTGTTGTCCCGACAGAGAAGACCATTACTATGTTTTGTGTTGAGATCTTTTCTGTGTGTTTGCTTAAAATGCCCATACCAAAATCACTTGGTGCATGCAGATTCTATAAGTAAGACATAGTAAACATTTTTATTTTCTGTGAAATATTCTCAAACACCACACTAAATTGAAAAGTATGACATTCCACGTTAGGCTTTAATGACAACCTTTTTGATACCAGATACATCATTTTTCAACAAAGATTATCTGAAATATACTGCCCTTATTAAATACCTATTGAAATAATTCAATATATTTTCAAATTAGGGACGTTTACTTTTCTAAGAAGCAATACTTGTTGGCCTTGATACTTGTATATAGATTTACACATTAAAATGAGGAATGTGAATGTGCATTGGGGTGTGGGGAGGAATAATTGTACAACAATATTATTTGCAAAAGGCAGTTTTTGTGCACCAAAGTCTTCGTGTTAGGATATAATACTCTACATGTATGCTTGTCATAAATATGCGTGTACTGTAGTTTCATGAATATTCGTTTAATACCAATTTTCGTGGATTTCGTTGTTCAGTTGATCCTCTAAATTAAATAATCATTGAAATGCAATTTCTACTAACATTTTGTATTTATATGGTCATAAGCCTCGAATGTTCGAATCCTCGAAACTGATATTTTTATTGAATCCACGGATATTGATACCCTTGAATATTAATGAAACCACAGTATTACTCTAAGAAATAGTAAAGTGCGAGTTTAAAGTGTTATAAACCATTCTTGATAAACGATGCATTGTAAAATCAAAGTACATGCCATTATACATACATGTAGAAATACGTTTTAGTTTTATCATTTTGATTTAGGAGGAGATTGTGGAACAGTTCAAACTTCAGCATCACTCAAAGCTACTAATGGAGCATCAGTGGACTTTACTTGTACATATACTCTAGGAAGTGGTGATTCAGTAGTCAACGGTCTTATTGCCTGGTATGCAAAGAAATCAGGGGCATCTGATTATGAGAGTATTGCTACATTTTCACCTCCTGGAGGAGGTAACAATACTTTTACTGCTACAGAATCTGCCATGAATTTAAAAGATCGAACTGAATTACTGGATGTTACTTCTGATGGTTCAAACACTTATCGAGTAGTGATGAGAGTGAATGAAGTGCAGTGCTTGGATGAGAAAGAGTACCAATGCTCTGTTACTTTTATCAGTACAAATACTGGTCCCCAGACAAAAAATGCATTAACCTCTCTTACAGTTCAAGGTAAGAATTAATTATTTCAAATTATTTGTAACACTATCATAATACCTGTACTTCTGGAAATCAAAATAGAAGAATATCAAAAAATAATTGTACACCAAAGACTGAATTAATCTAAGTTGAATGTTATAACATGTACTAGTAGAATGTACAGTTACACCTAAGTCATGTTTAAGTACTTTTTGTTGTTCTTTACAGCACCTGCAGAGAAGCCCTATGATATCACTGTTTCGGATCTAAGCAATTTTGAGGAAAACATGAAAATCAACCTCTCCTGTACCGCTAATGTTGGTAAACCTCCTGGAAAGATCAAGTGGTGGCGCTACAGAGATCAGATCAATACACCGTTTCTTGTGGCGGAGTCCTCGGAAATCCCCGCGGTACAGCCTGGTGTGTGTGTATACAACGTGACCTTTTCCATACAACCTCTGGTCACTAAGGATGACGACCAGTCTGTATGGAGATGTTCTGTAGACAATGAACTGTTGACTAGTTCACCTGACCAAGACAAGCCTAACCAAGAAACTGCTAGAATCAATGTCTTCTGTAGGTTACGTATGGGTTTTAAAGCAATGTCTACTGTAACTTAAAAATTAATAGAAAAGTAGCAATCTAATGTACATGTTAGTATGAAATTGACTAGCTTTGAACTAGGAATAGTCTCATTTGAGGTTCAGATGTTGTCTTTTAGTTAAAATAGCGTCTAAAGTATCTATTTGGAAAAACGTTCAATAGTTCAATAACTGATAAGCTTTACATAGGTAAATAAAAACGTGTTTAGTATCTGAAGTCAAAATTAGACATTTAAACTAAGTAATGATATATGTGAGCAAAAGGCCATATCAAAACTCAAACGGGATACATAGGTATCCATTACTGTGTATCTGTCCTTCCTTACATGGTAAAACGATGCAATAGGTAAATCCCAGATAGCAGCACATCGTTGGCCCAATCTCACAATATGGTTGTATAATCGCCGTTGGGTTATCTTTATTGGGCCAACGGTGGTCCAACATGAAATACTGATAGTTGGTTATGTATTATGGGGCCAATGTTGGGCTAACTGTTGGCATAATATCATAAAACTCTTGTAGTAAGAAAGAATATTTGTTGCGGGGTTGACATCGGCCATGGGTTGGCCCAATGTCGGGCTACTTTTCGTATTATCGTACCTGCGCCATTTTTCATTTGACATTATAGTAATGAGACCGATACCTTGCATATCTGAATCCAAATCGTAAGTATTTATGCGAAAGGGAAAATCTTTCCTTCCAAGGATTGTCTTAAAGGACAGTCATTGAAAGTAAGTAGAATTTAAAAGGTTATTTACCAGTCATTTTAGTATAAACATCTTAAGTTTACTTTAGCAAGAATGATGTAAACTCAATGATTTCTTATTCTTGTTAAATTCTTATTTGAAAGCTTAAACATATAGTGATATACATGTACTTATAAATTTAATCGTAATGTATGTTTACTCTTTACTGAGAAAAGTAACAAATGTTTTAAATACTAAATACTACAGTTTTAGAGATTGTTCGAAAAAACAGAGCAACCGCTGATTCTATTAATAAAGGACATTGAGAACAATATCAAAGGGAAAGATATGCCAAAGAGAGGGAGTGGAAGTAACGGGCACTGCTGCAGAGAAGAAAAGAAGGGAGAAGGAGACACGGGAGAGAGAGCATATGGAAAGTGGCAGTGCATAATTTTTTATACTATGGCATAACTGTGGCTTTAGCCTCTTTGTTTTTTTAAGACTTGCTTATTGATATCTAAAGTTTACTGAACTTGTGCATTCACATCAGAGCAGGGATAAAACCATACATGTATTACTACAAGTGAGCATTAACTTCTTGTTTTTTAGTAAATGTTTTCTTCATGAAGTGCATTCATGAGCAATAAAATATGTTACAATTTGATTATATTTTACTCTTTTCTTTTTGCTCAGGTATTTTTTGTCATATACTGAAAGAATACAGTGATCCAACAATGGCCCAATATTGTTCGTTTCATTGGCCCAACAATAAGACAACAAGTTGGTCCGATTAAGGGCCGATGAGCAAATTGCGGTTGGCCCAATGTTAATTGCTAACAATGGCCCAACCGTACAAAAGTGACGTTTGCCCAATATTAAAAGAATACAGTGGCCCAACAATGGCCCAATATTGTCTGTTACATTGGCCCAACAATAAGCCAACAAGTTGGTCTGATGAAGGACCGATGAGCAAATTGCGGCTGGCCCAACGTTAAATGCATACGGTGGCCCAACATAAGGAGCTTTGTTGGCCCAACAAAGGTCCAATGACGTCCTGCTATCTGGGATAATATTCAATATGAAAAGGCATTTTCATTCCTTTATTTTCGTCAACACTTTTCTATTCCATTCTTTTGATAAAACATTAATAGGTTTACTTTGATACTCATATTTTTACTTGTTTTCGTTCTTCAGCCAATCCAACCAATCACGCAGGTCCTACCTGTCTATGGATCCCACAACTCTGTATTACCGTTTTGCTGATATCTTCAGTCTGTGTTTTGGTACTTTAGTTCATTATATTAGTACGTAAACTGATACCTCAGACATAATTAAGCAAGTGACAGACTTGACATCTACCCGCGTATACTTTTCAAATATACATCCTGGGACTTCATTCATGTATGCTGTGATCAGCTCTATTCATTGAACATTATTGTAAAGCAACTGAATGGTTTTCAGACCAGGGTTGGCCGGGAAATACCAGTGCCGGGAATTACAGGTGGTAAATACCGGTATTTCCCGTCCCGGTAAATACTATTATTTTTCACTAAACTGAGGAAATAAAAATTTATAATTTTTATTTCTTTAATTTGTTCAATGTTTATTGTATGCTTAGGATATAAGATATTAACAGTAAGCAGCAAAACACAATTCAGCATACTTTGCCATTTCTCTGTCAGTTTATGAATCTTAAATTCACCAGATCACCTATTCCCAAAGACTTCTTTAGCTGCTAGAATACATATTTTAGTCCAGCTTTTTGAACCCCAAGTTTTGTGTTTTACAGATTTATAATTCAAAGCACAGAAAAACTGTTATAATTACTGTAGGTATTACAAGTAAACATTGAATAACCACACATGTTGTTTTAATAAATAATTGACTGTTGACAGTTTTGGGGGGATATATATATAATGAGTGGGAATAATTGGTTTCTCAATTAGTGTGTTGCATACTGAGATGGTGACACAATCAAACTCTTTTTTTCATAATTGTATTTGCCAATTTTCACATACACCAAATAACTTTGATTTCATGTTTATGATAACTGAATATATAGCAGGTTCCAGTAAAATTCTTACAGAAGTTAAGGAGAAGCTTCAAGAGTACTGCACAACAATCTACTCCAGAAGTGGTGTGAATCAGATGTGGATAATAAAAAACTCTAAAGAATTATTAGAAACTTTGAGGTCACAAAATCTTACCAAAATCAATAGCATCAAAACGTACGATTTTTCAACGCTTTATACAACCATTCCCCACGACAAATTAAAATCTAGACTTTTTGATATCATCGACAGTTGTTTCTTCAATAAAAATGGAAGTCGTAAAATTGCTTACCTTGTCATTGGAAATCTAAAAAACTCTTTTGTTAAAAACCATTCTGATTGCACACACAAGTACTCTGAAGTTGACATTAAAAAGATGCTTGAATTTCTGATAGATAATATCTATGTAGTTTTTGGAAATCAAGTCTTCCAACAATCTGTTGGAATTCCCATGGGTACCAATTGTGCCCCATTGTTAGCAGACCTATTTTTGTATTCTTATGAAGCAGAAATTATTCAAAAACTTGTACGTGAAAAAAATAAATCACTCGCTGTGGCTTAGGTATATCGACGACGTATTATCAATTTCCATACTTACGTTGACTCGATATATCCCAGTGAACTTGAAATAAAAGATACCACAGAGTCAGCGTCATCTGTTTCATATTTGGATATTTTACTGGAAATGGACATTGATGGTAACATAACAACAAAACTTTATGATAAACGCGATGACTTCAATTTTTCTATAGTCAACTTTCCTTACTTATGTAGCAATATACTTTGATCACCTGTATATGGTGTTTTTGTCTCTCAGTTAATTCGATACGCAAGGGCATGCTCTTCGTATGAACAGTTTCTAAGACGAGGCAAGCTACTGACAAACATGTTCATAAAACAGGACTATCAACAGTCTCGTTTAAAGTCATCTTTTTGTAAGTTCTATGGTCGATACGACGACCTTGTCAGCAAATACAATCTTCTACTGAGTCGCATGCTGACTGACGTTTTTCATACTAATTGTTAGACCATAATTAATTGCCTAATTGTCTACGGACTTTGCGGTTTTTCCCCCGATTACGACAAAGAGAACACGGCGGGTGTGACCGGTCAGCAGAGGATGCTCACTCCTCCATGGCACCCGATCCTACCTCTATCTTGGAGGTCCGTGTTGCTCTGCTTTGAATTTGTATTTCGTTTTATGGATTTTTAAGAATGTTGACGGTTTGTTATTGTAATTTTTTTCATTTTAACCTCCGAACATGTATCTCTGCTGGTGGACAGTCTGTCCCCGAGGATACTTGTCGTTCGGTACCACCTCTTTCATGAGCAGTACGACACATTACACTACCATACTGGCAGACGCGTCGCCCAGTATAATAAGGCGTCACTCCTCAGAGTATATAAGGGACACAGACTCTAGGAGTTCACTTGGTGTCCCTCGGATTGTCCTTAGGGATATCAAAGATATGTCATATCTACAGTCAACAGATTCCCAGTTTTGGTACAAAAAGAACAGCTCCTTCAATGTATTAAAACAATGCCAAGTTTCTCTCACAGATATATTTACAGATTCTGATCCTATGTGTTCTATTTCTAAATGTTCTGCCAAAAAACTGTAAAACCTGTGACATTTTGATCACAAAGACCTCTTTTACAAGTAATCTAACTGGGAAAAGTTTTAATACCAAAACGTGGGAAAATTTGAAGTGTAAAACCTCTAATGTTGTCTACGGAATTGAATGTACCCTTTGTGGACTCATCTATGTTGGTGAAACCAAAGGTTCACTGAACAAACGAATATCAGGTCATAGATTTCAAATCAATAACGGCGGTCAGCAACTTTTATACAAACATTTTAATTCCCCTGATCATTCTGTTTTGTCTATGAAAGTTAGAATTCTAGAAAAAATTTACCTTCATACCAATAGCCCATCGCTGAGTACGCCATTCCGTAGACAACAAGAAGAACTTTGGATAAGAAAACTAGGTACAGCCTGTCTGTATGGATGCAACGATAATGTTGAAAGTGTGGGGAATCTTTCAAGTCCACAGTGTACTCAAGTTAATGTAATGGGACTTTTTAACAATACAAAGAGACGTCGGCGTAGTCATGGACATCGGTCTTATAACAAACCAATTATACACGATGTTTCCTTTGATTCCTTATTACCTTATGTTAATAAACAATTGGGTCTCCATTACATTCGCACTAAACTGTACTCTGTCTTTTTGAAAAAGTTAAACAATCTTGAAAAAGTCAAGGAAAAGCCGCTTTTTGATTTTTCTACACCTGAATACAGACTCGGATCCATGATTATGGATATAGCTTATCATCGGCTTTTTAAACCCACACAAACAGAAAATACTGCTCATGCACCACGTCATTTTTTTTAACTGCAGTATGCAAACAAGAGAATCGATGCCGTTAATATAAGCAATATTCTTAATCACAAAAAAGTTCAGTCCTGCATTCCTCCATATTTCAAGATTAAGTCAACTCCTTGTATTTCCTACAATTATACTTCAACCGTTGCTTACAAACTCTTCAATTACAAACAAACTCTACAAGACCTTGATATCGAACATCTGAAAGATACTCCTACAACGTGTTCATCTTCTTATTCACCCTACAACTATAGTCCAGCCGGACATGTCATTACTGGTGATGTTAATTTAGTTAATAACGATGACCTAAAATCACTTATTATGAAAGGACCAAAATTTAGGGAACCTAGATCCTTTACATGGCGTCGTAATTTTATACATATCATGAATGCTGTTGAAGATTACGCCAAGCGATGGGCAAAATTTGAAAAAGAAGACCTTGATACCTTGTCAGAGTGGGTTAAAAGCATCAGATGTATATTAAAATCTGGTATTAAACGACTGAGAGGTCAAATGAAAACCATATATCATTCTGTTTCTAATAATGCAGAAGTGAGAAAAGAACAAGGTAGATTGCATGATCAGAATGTACTGGTCCCTGCTGATAAGGCAAGTAACAACATTGTCTTTGTTTGTAAGTCACATTATATTAATTGCATTTTCAAAGAACTAGGTTTCGATTCTACACATGGTAATCCTACTTACACCCATAGCAGCCTTTCCAAGCAGGAAATACTTCAAAATCATAAATCGGTTATGGATATCTTTAATATCCCCAATAAACAAAATGAATTTGATTTACCTTATTTGTACTGGATTCCAAAGCTTCACAAAAGTCCTTACAAACAGAGATATATAGCAGGTTCCAGTAAATGTTCTACCAAACCTCTCTCTTTACTCCTTACTAAAATTCTTACAGAAGTTAAGGAGAAGCTTCAAGAGTACTGTACAACAATCTACTCCAGAAGTGGTGTGAATCAGATGTGGATAATAAAAAACTCTAAAGAATTATTAGAAACTTTGAGGTCACAAAATCTTACCAAAATCAATAGCATCAAAACGTACGATTTTTCAACGCTTTATACAACCATTCCCCACGACAAATTAAAATCTAGACTTTTTGATATCATCGACAGTTGTTTCTTCAATAAAAAAGGAAGTCGTAAAAATGCTTACCTTGTCATTGGAAATCTAAAAATCTATTTTGTTAAAAACCATTCTGATTGCACACACAAGTAGCATAATTAATTGCCTGATTGTCTACGGACTTTTGCGGTTTTTATTTTCCCGATTACGACAACGAGAACACGGCGGGTGTGACCGGTCAGCAGAGGATGCTCACTCCTCCATGGCACCCGATCCTACCTCTATCTTGGAGGTCCGTGTTGCTCTGCTTTGAAATTGTATTTCGTTTTATGGATTTTTGAGATGGTTGACGGTTTGTTATTGTCATTTTTTTCATTGTCAGTATGAAAGAAGCGTGCAAAAAAATAAATCATAATTCCTAAATTGCATGTAAAGGAAGCAATATGCCACCATACTTTTGATTTTATTTTCTGAATTAAAAAAACAATGTATGTTTAGTCACTGTCTATTTTAATTTAAGAAAATATAAAAGATTTTTTTATATGTAAATGGCTTGTTAAATCGTTTATGCTTAAAATAGCGCAAAATGGTCACCAAATTAAATACGTGATGTAATATAAAACTTTTCATTTTTAATTTTTCAATTATAAAATATACTTAGTTTCATGACTTATTCCAATAAGAATAATTGAAAAAATTTGATTTTTCTACATGTAAGTTACTCTTTCAGTGCAAAAAGGTTAAGTTAAATGAACCGAGCGCCGAAATAAGCATAAAAATATCCAGTGTTTGTTTTGATTTTAGGGTAAGCAGGTGTTAAGGTATCTTTGCAGGGGCTTATGGTTTTACTGTTTCAATATTATGATCATGAAAACACAGCTTTCCTTATTATTCAAAGCGATTTGGTGGGTTTTTTTTTTTTATTTTGTTCCAACACTTGAGAATGACACTGTCGGTTAAACACTATTAGGAAATTGTTCCTGATTGACATAACAACATAACATGATGCCAAAAGGTCTTAACGGTCACCTGAGTACCATAGCACATACACAGAGATGTCGGAAAATCTCATATAGGCATTTAATTAAGCTTTATTCTGGAGTCAAAAAATCTAAAATATGGTAAGGAACCCTCTCCCTTTCCTGAAATCTTGCAAAAAGGACTATGGAATCTATACTTTTGCAAGACTTTAATTATAGGAATTAATTTCCTCATAATTTGTTAATGGTCATGATTGTTTTTATATGTTTTTATTAATAGAATATCTTGAAACCAGCTTCATGTTATTTCTTACAACACATCTGTGAGCAAATACTCACTAGTGATACCTCCGCTCTGACGTTAATATACAAAATAAACAAAGTCGACATTTAACAGGAAGTTGACATCAAAATTGTTCAATAATGTTTTCCACCATAGGACATGCCTCAACAAAGAGTGTTAAAATTTCAACCATCAATGATGAATAGTTGCTGATAAAACTTTGACGAATTTTAATTTTGTCCGAAAATTTAGGTTAAAAATAAATAAATAAATCTTGTCATTCAGGACTAATCAGTACACAAATAAATCCAGGAAAATTTGCTCGAATATTTAGGCTAAAAATAAACAAAGTCGCTATTTAACAGGAAGTTGACGTCTGATTGATACAAAAATGAATCCCACGATATGATATATTTAACAAAGAGTGTGTTAAAAATCCAAGCATCTGCAATTAATAGTTGCTGAGAAAAAAGCGACAGAAATTCGTTACGGGCAGAAAGACACACAGACGGACGGACAGACAGACAGACAGACAGACAGACAGACAGACGGACAGACAGACTGGCACACAAGGGTAAAACAGTATACTATTATCCCCTCTTCATCGAAGCATGGGTATAAAAATGCACTTTGTTAACAGAAGACATAACGATTTGTTAGTATACATGTCTTCGTAAACATGTATAATTATACTATATGATAATTTTGACCCCACCCTGCAGTAAGAACCCTTACCACTAGAGACATGAAATACACATTTTAGTAGAGGGTTTTATGGTCTTTCAAAATATATATTTATTTTTTATGCAGTATCAGCAAAGAAGTAAATAGAAGATTTTTAGCATTATATACATTAAGACTATATGCCAATTTTTTTACTGTCAAATCGAGACAATTTTGGCCTTGGCTCCAGGGACTCAGTGGGGAAGAGTAATAAAATTAGCAATTAATGTTTCTTTTACACCAAAGATGCGTCATACTACATTTGAAAAGAATTGACCATGTAATTTTCAAGAAGTTAAAAATGTTCAAATGTTAACGCACGACGACGGACCAAAAAATCGCAATAGGACCTGAATGACTCAGCTAGCTAACCTAAAAAGATAGAAGAAAAAATGAAGTTACGATTAGATGTCCTGCTTTTTTAATGAAAGAGCGTAGCTAGAATACAGTGTTACCTATCACGATGAGTGAAGGTACTGTCAACAACAACAGCTAGTCATATAATGTTTCTTCTTACACTCACCTTACCTCTTTTGTTTACAATAGGCAATGTCGACAATATGTGATGGCTGTAAATAAGAATTAAGATCAACCAACACAACTTGATTGACATTACCTGATCATGTGACAATTGCAGAAGTGAATGCAGTACATTTTTTAGTATTGCAGAAGTGAAACAAGGTGGCAATCATTGTTTGAAAGTTTTCTGGCATTAGAAGAATTATTTGATGTTAAAAACTTCATCAATTGAAAAAGCCATGGACTTATTTCAGCGTTCTTTTTTCATTATATTTTCATCAACGATATATTTTGAAGGTACGATTTTCACTATACTTAACAAAAGATTATGACTGTACTATTCAGGACAATCATGTTTTATAGAAGAGGCAAGGGCCTCACATCATTAAATCCCTTAACGTGGCAAGACACAACTCTGTTTGATTATTTGAAGAGCCTTTGCAAAAAATTGAGAAAACATGCATTAAGTCTGTCCAGCATAGTTTTCTCTAGTGACATATTCCACTTCCACCAAAGTTTCCATGGTCGTACATAATAACGTCTACCATTTCACACTATCACTGGATATTTTTGCCTGATCTGGCAAGTGCTGAGACAAATCGAAAAACCAATCGCTTGTCTTACGGTTTTTTTTTATCAAATACCAAATTTTAAGACACACCAGGGATTACGAAATGCATGTTTCAACTACTTATTAACTGTGCACCGGATATTTGTTAAGTGCTATCGGTTTAACTTATTTCACATGAAAAATTATTTTAACCATGGGGTAAAGTTTATTGTAGAAATACTAGAGGTGCCTGTGATATAGTTTACATACAATGTAGCTTGAAAGTTAGAAACGTTGCTGAAAAAGAACTGTGCATACTGGACGTCTGATATAACAAACATCAAAATGAAATATAGCCACAGTAATAGGAAACATCAATCATTTATAAAATTAATTCACAATCATAAGGATTTATTATTGATATGAACTACTCATTATAGAGTGAGCTTCATCATCAACATCTAGGGGTTTTGACTCCTGGACAACGTCGTATAGCCAAAAGTACACAAAATATATGTATCTAATTAGCTAAAAAGAGTTTCTTCTCTTAAAAGCTTGTTGACATTCGAATATGCACAATGCACTTTCAATGCACAGCAAATGCAAAATCTCCCACCTGTGGTAGCAAATCACTGCTGAGCGCAGCTCTCGTGTTCTTAACTACATAGTACCGATCAGACCCAACCTAACAGAAAGTAAAGCAAAACTAAACCCTGGGTTAACTTTCGGGGTTTACTCTGGGTTTACTAGAGTGAACCCAGAATAAACCCCAAGTAAACCCAAAATAAACCCAAATAAAACTCAGAGAGTAAACCCCGATCAGAAATACACCCCTGAGGCAGACGCTACATGTGTATTTAGAATATACAAGGAGTGGGAATTATAGGCAGTAAGATAATTACATGTAAATAAAAGACGGGTCTGCTTCGCATTTTAATGTTTAAAGAGGTTCCCAAAACCAAATCGCGAGTAAACTCAAAGTAAACCCCGAGTGGACCCAAAGTAAACCCCAAGTGGACACACATTTTCAAAACGTAAACCCCAACTAAACCCCGAAAGTAAACCCTGGGTTTAGTTTTGGGGTTTACTCTGGTGTTAGGTTGGGTCTGATCGGTACTACTACATGTTTGTAAGCTTTACATGAGATTTAAATACAAAGTAACAAATAGCGGTTGTATCACATTTCAACCAGTAAGACAGTAAATAAATATAAATATCTATACAGACAAACTAATCATTTTACGTAATAATATTGATGAGGTGACATTGTAATGTTTTAACAATATGCTGCGGTGGTTGTAAATTTTTACGACAACTTGGAACAGCTCTCTTTTGATTTATTACAGTCACTAAATTTTCATTGCTATATTATTGCTACATTGTAAAAAGGTATTTAAATATATTTCTCTCCACTAAAATGACAAACAATTGTGTTCTTTTAACTTTATGAAATGGTGCAATATTTTTTAGGACAACGAAACACTTATACTGTCTTTTTTAGGACCTAAAAAGGGATAAATCTTAATCGAATACAAACATTGGAGTCCTAATGACATCTCAATTATTCTTTGTAAACATCGGTGATTAAGAATCATGAAAATATGGACATACTGGAAAGAGGGTCTTTTCCATATTTATCTATCTATCTATCTATCTATCTATCTATCTATCTATCTATCTATCTATCTATCTATCTATCTATCTATCTATCTATCTATGGAGGCTATACCTTTCTTTTCTGATGTTAAGGGAGATATGCGGCCATTTTGTACATATCAGGATCAAAATGTAAACATTTCTTGAAATGTTAGTTTTCTTAAAATCACATCTTTCTTTTTTTTAATTCTTTTGAATACTTTCTCTAGAATACATTTTTTGCATACATTTATAGTTATACATATAACAATATATAAATTTCAACTGCTACTCTCCCAAAGAGGCACTATTTATTTTATTGTACTGAATGTCTTAATGTTAGAAAAATTGTACTGCTTTTATATAGAAATGACGTGAATTCTACGGCGAACCGTACGCGCATAATTTACGTGCATTAGCAATTTGTTGTGTTACCCGTTGCCAGGTGTGTTTCTAACGCTGAGGTTAATAAAACAGATTACCAACTGCGTCTAAACCAATCAGATTTCAATATTTAAAATGAAAGTAAAATAATATGGTTTATACATCTTTTATACACTATTTGGTTCAGGAGGAGATTGTGGAACAGTTCAGTCTTCAGCATCAGTCACAACTACAATAGGATCATCTGTGGATTTAACATATACTTTAGGATCCAGTGATGCAGTAAACAGTGGTCTTATTGCCTGGCAAGCAAAGAAATCAGGGACATCTACCTATGAGAATATTGCTTTGTTTTCACCTCCAGGAGAAGGGAACAATTCTTTCACAACCACAGAATCCGCCATGAATTTAAAAGATAGAGCAGAGTTACTGGATGTGTATTTTGTTGGTTTGAATACTTTCCGTGTCGTGGTTAGAGTAAGGGAAGTGAAGTGTTTAGATGAGAAACAGTACCAATGTTCAGTTACGTTTATCAATACAAATACTGGTCCCCAGACAAAAACTGTAGTAACTTCTCTTACAGTAGTTCAAGGTAGTATGACTATATTTCTTGCATGAATCACTAACAAATACCATTTATCATGATTTTCCAGTTGTTATAACAATGACCAGTTTATTTAAAACTACGTGTTGTGTCACAAATTCAAAATTAGTTTTTGAAACAATTGTCTGTTTAGTATAATTAGAAGATTGTAATAAGTTTATACACCACAGCGACTGTAGAATCAAATTAATAATATAACATATTAAGTATTATGTAAAATTATATTTCATGGTCAAGTACTGTAGGTTTTGTTGCTTTAAAGCACCTGCAAAACAGCCCTATGATATCCCGGCTCCCGATCGTAGTAATATAGAGGAAAATACAACATTCATCCTCTCCTTTACCGCTGATGTTGGTAAACCTCATGGAAAGATCAAGTGGTGGCGTTATAGAGATCAGATCGATACACCGATTCTTTTGGCGGAGTCCTCGGAAATTCCTGCGGTGCAGCCCGGATTGTGTGTGTACAACATGACCTTCTCCATACAACCTTTCGTCACCAAGTACGACGACCAATCCGTGTGGAGATGTTCTGTAGACAATGAACTGTTGACCAGCTTACCTGACCAAGACAAGCCAAACCAAGAAACTGCCAGATTTAATGTCTTCTGTAGGTTACTTATGGGTTTAAATCAATGTTTACTTTAAGTTAAAAATTAATAGAAAAGCCGCAATCTATTGTAAGTATGAAATTGACTAATTTTGAACTAGGAATATGTGGTTCAGATGTTGTCTTTTAGTTAAAATAGCGTCGAAAGTATCTATTTGCTGTTTATTTAAAATGCCTATTAGTTTTCTTATTTTATTTTGGTATTGCTTTTAGTCAATGTCTACGATTTGTTACAATACATACAAAACAAATCTCTGGAAAAAGTGAAAATCGTTTAAAAATAATGAGCCATTAAAAATGAGTTTAAACTATATTTCTATTAAGCATCATATTATCTAATCATTAATGTACAGTTCTTTTAGTAAAACAATAGACAAAAAGCACTGTTCAAGGGAAAATTATATATATATTTTTCTGTCCACCCTACACCACGTTGCGTTTCTAGAATTCATTATATCATATACGCCAAATGCTGTTTCTTTTTTTACTTACAGATAAAGTTGGTGATCCAAAAATAAATAAAAATCCAGACATTCTCAATTCCGTGCACTCTGTTGGGTCTTCTGTGACCTTGACTTGCGTCGCTCAAGGTAATCCAAGTCCTTCCACCAATAACGACATCAACGAATACGTGTGGACATTCAAGGCCATTTCAGGTCACAATATGACAGAGTTGTCGTCAAGCAATGAAGTCCTTAGTTTGAACAACCTACAAGAGACAATCAAAATCAAACGTTTTAACTACTAGGTAATGAAATATGTGAACAGTATAAAGATCAAAAATTAAAATTATGTTAATTCCTTATTTTACATGAGTACTAATTTCCACGATTCCGCTGTCCATATTCGCCAGATTTTATAATATTCCCTGATAGCTATGTTACGCGTTTATTTCCCTTTATTGGTAAAGAGGTTTTTAATAAGATGGCTTATGAACCCAAATTCTTAATATGCATCCAACTTTTTATAACGGGCGAAAAAAAGATTTTGATTGTGAAAATGTATTGTTAAATGTAGAAAATGGTCATATTATAACACGCGATACACTGTGTATATCCTTTCTTTCAAAGTATAACGATGCAAAGTAAATAACATCCAATATCAAAATTTGTTTTTTACATATATCACTTTCATTTCTTTGTTTCCGTCAACACTTTTCTATTCCATCCTTTTGATAAAACATTATTGATTTTACTTTAATACACACATTTATCATTTCTTATTTCGTTCTTCAGCCAACCAACCAATCACGCAGGTCCTAACTGTCTATGGATCCCAAAACTCTGTATTACCGTTTTGCTGATGTCTTCAGTCTGTGTTTTGGTACTTTAGTTCATTATATTAATACGTAAACTGATACCTCAGACAGAATAAAGCAAGTGACAGACTTGACATCTACCTGTGTATACTTATCAAATATGAATCCCGGGACTTTAGTCATGTATGCTGTGATCATCTCTATTCATTGAACATTAAGGTAGAGCAAGTGAATGGTTATCAGTCCCTTTATCATTCGATTGATACAAACATGTAGATGTGTAACAACATTATTATCAGTATTGCCATTATTTTGTTAGTGTTTGCTATTTCGTAGCAATATCTCTTATCTTAATTAAATGATGATAATTCAGGATAATTGTTATGGGGTTTTTATCGAAGGAACTTTGAATGTTTACACAGTGAATTGCCATATTACCATCACCAGCATTACAAAATGTATTCGTTTGAAAATAAGCAAATAACACTGTGCCGGATAATTATGCCAGTGCTAAGGTGGCATTTTTGCACCCGCTTAAAATGCAATTTCGTAAAAATCCATATATGCCAAATGATAGACAATTCCCTAGAGAGTATATAACCACTTTTGTTTTTAGTGTTTTTCACCTGACAGGTGAGATATTTACCTTTAAAAATTAATATCCCATAGGAAAATGATAATTCCCATAGGAGAAGCGATTCTCCTACAGAAAATATTGACAATCCTAAAAATCCTATAGTAATTATATTTCCTATAGGAGAAAGCTATTTCCTGTAGGAATTTGACTCAGTCATGTAGTTTTCCAATAGGCACTGGCATAATTATCCGGCACAGTGTTAAATATTGAAACCATTAAAATTTTGTCATTGGCCATTGCTACCACCTGGCCGACTCGTCATTCCCCGGTATCTCTTTCCAATATATAATATGGCTCATAAAAATAATAAGGCGGTTAAAATACTTATCATAGTAGGTCCACATTATATTGTTTACAAATTAATTTTTATATCTTTAACAGTGAAAATATGTCATACATTACATAAAAACACATTGCCTTTAATAAAAACATAAAAAGACTAATATTTTTCTTGGAAAATAACTAAGAAAGGTAAACCTGTGGCAGCACGAATAAAAACTGAAAAATGTAATGACATTTAAAATACATTGTCGGTATGAATGTAGTTTGCAAAAAAAATCGTAAACATGAAAAAGAAGACCTAGACGCGTTTTCAGAATAAATTAAAAGTGTTTCGTACATGTTAAATCTCGCATTAAACGATTAAAGCGCAATTTTAAAATCATTTATTCTTCTATATTTAATAATATCTATACTTATAAATTAAGACATTTCACCAATAAACTACGAAACGCATGCACTAGAGTAACTGCTTATACCCTTGGCATTTCAACACGTGTGATATGATGTCCGTAAGCTATAATTGAAATCTACCTCATAAATAATTATTGAGAAATAAATTAAAAACCTACTTTCATTTTCGATAAACAAGCCCGAAATAACAAAAATGAGAGTAAGGTTGTGGACACGCTTTGGCTGATCCAAGTCAGTGGAAGTTTGCATCAAATACTACTACATACTTGCATTAAACTAATAATGAATGATTACGGTTCACTGGTTTTAAATCTAATTAAAAAGTTTGCTATTTTTTCCAGACAGCTGCACAACACGTACATGTATATATCGTTCATTTTAGTTTATAATATTCACTCCTGCTCTCCTCTAAATGCTGTTTTTTTTCAATTTTAAAGGATATGTTAAAAAAGAAATAAAGAAAAAAATTGTACACAGTATATACCAAACCGAACAAAAAATATGGTTCTAAATATTTTAAAGCATTGTATCATTAAAATTAAAATGTATAAAAGTGTTAATTTCCGCGCTTGCGCGGGATATCATCTAGTAGAAATGAAAAATGAACTAGATAGATTACACGATCAGTTTGTACTGGTCCTTATTGACAAAGCAGGAAACAACCTTGTCTTTGTAAGTCTCATAATAAAAGTAAGTTGGATTTAATTCTGAAAGTGGCCATCCAATTTATACTCATAGCTTGCTTTCTAAGGAGGAAAATCTTCAAAATCATATGTCAGTTTTAAATATTTTCAATGTTCCCAACAACCAAAATGAATTTAAATTACCTTACTAATATTGGATAACTAAACGTTTTAACATTCTTTACAAACAAAGCTACATAGCGGGTTCCAGTAAATGTTCTACCAAGCCTCTTTCTTTCCTCCTTACTAAAAATGAACAGCAGTAAAGCACCCCTGTGAATGTGTTCGGAATGTTTTCTTTATCGTTGCTAAGTATGTAATAAATCCAGAGGTGCTCGAATGAAAGTTCACGAGACTTCGCCGAGATTTGTTCAGTTCCTGTGAAATTTCGAGCGGAAGTATAAGTGTTCGGATAATATTCTCAAAATACGTAAGTACAGGCCGTTTTTCATATCATATCATACTTAGATTTATGTTAAAACATGAAAATCTATTTTGATATATGTCTTATTTCATCATCTAGTGATTATTTAAACTAAACGATGATATTCAGAAAAGAGTTATCGTTCGTGTTCAACCACTCTACACGTGGTTGAAAATGTAAACATTGCGTTGCTTGATAAAATCATAGCCTGTTTCACCATAGTCTGTTTCACCATTGATGCTTATACTAGGTCAGGCGCAGATCGAAAATTATTCTTTAGGGTGGATCGCTACTAAGTATACTAATTGTTGCAAGAGCAGAAAAAACACTAAATTTTCTATTGTCACATTTATTTCTATAACTCATTTTATCCACCAATTAATGAGGGTCTAAAATCAATAAACTCTAGATTTTATATTTGATTACAAGTACCTAGATTCTAGGAAATAGACTATAAACACGAGGCACAATTTTTACTGCGAAACTGAAAGGGTCAAATAAAACCACATGGTCTAAATTTGAATGACAATAACATTCGCAGGGGTGAAAGGAGAAACTTCAAGAGTACTCTGCAACAGTATTTTCAAGAAGCGGTGTTCATCGGATGTGGATACTTAAAACTTCAAAGAAACTTTTAGAAAATTTGAATTACCAAAATCATAATTGATAGCTGCTTATTCAGTAATAATGGATCTCGTAAATTTACTCACCTTGTCTTCAGTCATTTACAAAACTATTTAAATTTGTTGAAAAATATTTAGACAGCGTACACAAGTACCCTGAATATGATACAAAAGATTTTTGCGTTTCTATTGACAACATCAGTAGTTTTTGGAAAGCAGGTCTTCCAACAATTTGGTGGAATTGCCATGGGTACCAATAGCGTTCCATTATTAGTAGAATTTTTTTTTATATTCATATGAAGCGGTATTTATTCAAAAACTTGTACATTATTAAAAGAAATCACTCGCGGTGGCCTTCAACTCGATATTTAGGTATATCGACGACGTACATGTATTATCAATTAACAATTGTTACCTCCATTCTTATGTCGACTCGATATATCCCAGTCAACTTGAAATAAAAGATACCACAGAGTCTGAGTCGTCTGTTTCATATTTAGATATCTTACTAGAAAAAAAATTAAGGACATTTTTTTACTCAAGGTTTGATTCGCAAATTTAGATTGTTATAAAGTGAAATGTCATGAGTAAAATCACTATATATGATATGTCAAATTTGCCCCCCAAATTCGCAATTTTTGAAATTGTTTCAGGTACATTATTTTTTAGAATAGTTGACATGACATATGTTTTTCACCAATTTCTTTGATTTGCATCCACCCATTGGCAGCATATGACGTCAGAAGTGACGCTATGTTTGTATTGTGATCAAAATCAGTCAAAATTGACATTTTTCTATTCTTTTTTTAATTGGAAATATAGAGCGACGCTCATATATTTTGTTTGTTCAAGCAATCGCCCAATGTTTTCTGAAAGAAAAACTTAAAAACAATCCATTTCATCCTAAAAATACAAAAATAGCGGAAAAGGTTTACTTTTTGATGTCATATTTCAAATTTTTGGGCAACTGGATCAAAATGAGAATAATGAAAAAACTCACAAGTATATCTGTAAAAAATGACAAATTGCAGTTAATTGATTTTCAATTAAGGGGGCCATATATCTGGCCTATATTATATAAAGTCCTTTGTTCTAAGCACAAAAAGTATTAATGACATGAATTATTATTTACATAACATTGGATATTTTTATTTTATTATGGAATTAGGCTCAAACAAAATTGGACTTTTAGCAAAGCAGAGGAAATTCGGACTAAATTCTTTAGATTGTTTTTTACTAAAATATTTTTGGCAGTACTATATTATTGAAAATTAAGATTTTATTTGTTATTTAATATAATTTTGCATATTTTCTGTTAGCTTATCTCACGTTTTCATTAAGTATTTCATTAAGTAAAAGGTATGGCACACACTGCACAAATATTGAAAAACGCTTAAAAACGATAAAAGACGCCATATCTAAAAAGTTAAATCATTGACCTCATAAAAATTTTATGCCAGCAGAATAAGGTCAATATAATTAGTTTAATACTATAAATGTTTTAGTATTATCATCATTCATTTTTTGCTAAATTGAATCAAAAATTGGTAGGGATTTGAAAATTAAGAAAATCTCAGTCTTAGTGTAAAATGTTACGGGATTTTTCTTAAATTTTAAAAAAAAAACCATTCAATGACCATTAACTCAAAAGTAGGTATTTGACCTAATTTTTTGAAAGTGAAAAATAACTCTACAATAATAGGTCTATAACACACTATAGATGGTTTCTCATTATCAGTTGAATTATTTTTCGTCATGAGTAAAGTTTTAAATGTAATCTTTAATGGTAACCTTACAACAAAACTGTATGATAAACGTGATGACTTCAAATTTTCTAACGTCAACTTTCCTTACTTATGTAACAACATACCTTCATTACCTGCCTATGGATTTTTGTTTCTCAGTTGCTTCGATACGTAAGGGCATGCTCTACGTATGCACAATTTCTAAAACGAGGCAAGATACTGAAAAACAAGTTGATAAAACAAGATTATCAACAGGCTCGATTGAAGTCATAATTTGTGAGTTGTATGGTCGATACAACGACCTTGTCAGCAAATACATTTTTCCTTGGTCGATTGATGACTGACGTTTTTCATAGATATTGTTGTTCCATTATTAGTACATGTTTCACGCCTCGAACAATATATTTTTTTGATACTAAATGACTTGGTACACACCTAGTCTAAGCTTCATTGTTCAGTGACAGTAATCGGTTTAATCATTGTTAGACCTGCAAAGCAAGTCTCAGTTACATAACATTTGTAAGAATTGGAATAAAACAACAGCTGAAAAAAACATATTTTTAAATTTTCTGGAGAACAGTGTTAGTTTCAATCATTTTCAATAATTAGATGGACAAGGTTATGTTTTTTCTTTCATTGCTTATCATAAACATTTTGTTGATTCAAGTTGGAATAATTTGCCTTAATACATTGCTGCATGTAGACTCACCCTTGCTAGAATCTGCAGTCAATGTTGATGATGTAGCTATGGATGGTGCTCTCTCACTTTCTACACACTGGGTTTTTCAAAATCAATCGCTAATATCAAAAAGACTTCTAAGTTCCTGACTTAAATCCAATTGAAAAGACATCTTGTATTATATGTAGCTTGCTTCATTTATTAATAGAATGGTGAATGTGTGATTTATGTTTAGTTTGAATTCTACTCACTTTCAAAACCTAAAAACTAATACAGGTAACCTGCCCCAGGGCACAAATTATCACCAGGCCAGGGTGGACTGAACCAATTACATTTTACTCATCATACTTACCTTGATTTCATTAAATATAACACAATTGAATAGTAATAAATAGATTGAAATATAAAGAAATAATTTCTCGTGTGAAACATGTACTAAGTATGTTGTTGTTACCAACATATACTTAATCACCGAATTGTCTAAGGATTTTTTCCGTTTCCCGATTAGACAAAGAGCACACTGCGGGTGTGACCGGTCAGCAGAGGATGCTCACTCCTCCATGGCACCTTATCCTACCTCTAAATTTTGTAGAGGTCCGTGTTTGTTCTGCTCCTGTTTTGTATTTTACCTTTGGACTTTTGATTATGAACACTGTTCGTTATCACTGCATTTCATATTTAAAGATATTTTAATTTGTTGATTGCTTGTTGAATTTTTTTATGCTTAAAACAGCGGTTAACTAGGACAAAATGGTTACCAAATGAATAACGGGATGTAATTTGGATTTTTTTTAGTTTATTTAATAAAATATGTACTTAGTTTCAAGACTCATTTCAATAAAAATATTAAGACAAACTGATTTATCTACAGGTACTATCAGTGCAGAAAGGTTTTTTTTCTCAATGCACTGGGGACGCGAAACAAGCATAAAAATCCCCCGTGTAGGTATTGATTTTGGGAGAGCTCGTGATAAGATATCTTTGCACGAGCTTATAGTTTGACTGTTTCAATATTATCTACATAGTAACACAGATATGCGGTGGTTTTTTTTTAATGTGTTACAACATTTGAGAATGAAGTTGTCAGTTAAATGCGTTTTAAAGTCTCTTCTACTCCTATTTCATAAAGAATTTGTTCCTCGATGGCATCAACAGCATAACAAGATGTCAAAGGCCTTAACAAATCACATGAGTACCATAGCAATATAAATACCTGTCGGAGAATCTCATATATGCATTCTATTAACCTTTATTCTTATGCCAAAAAATCCTTAATTTTTAAATGTCTTGTTTTTTTTTAATGAAAGAGCGTTACAAGAATCACGATGAGTGTAGGTATTGTCAACAACAGCGGCTAGTCATATATTGTTTCTCCTTATACTCACCATATTATTTTGTTTACAATAGACAATGTGTGACGGTTTTAAATACTACGTAGTCAGACTCAAGACCCACCTACTCAACTTGATTGACATCACCTGGTCACGTGACAATGGCAGAAGAGAATGCAGGACATCTACAAGCAATAAGGAAGTAAAACAAGGTGGCAATTCTTTTTTGAAAGTAGTCTTGTATTACAAAAAGTATTTGGTGTTAAAAGCTTCATCAATCGGAAAAGCCATGGACTTATTTTGGCGGTGTATTTTCGTTATATTTTCATCAACGATATATTTTGAAGGTACGATTTTCCCAATATTTAACAAAAAATTATGACTGTACTATTTAGGTGAGTTATGTTAAAAAAAGAGGCGTTGAACTGAAGAGGCTAAGGTCTCACATTATGCAAACCTTCAACGTGGCAATATAGAACTCTGGTTGATTATTTGAAGAGCCTTTTTAAGCGATGAAAGTAAATGCTAAATAACAATATGGTTTATACATCTTTTATACATTATTTGGTTAAGGAGGAGATTGTGGAACTGTTCAAACATCAGCATCATTCAACGCTATAATAGGATCATCAGTGGACTTAATGTGTACATATACATTAGAAAGTGGTGTTATTGTGGTCAGTGGTCTTATTTCCTGGCAAGCAAAGAAATCAGGGACATCTGATTATGAGAGAATTGCTATATTTTCACCTCCTGGAGGAGGTAACAATTCTTTTACTACCACAGAGTCCGCCCTGATTTTGAAAGATCGAACTGAATTACTGGATGTTACTTCTGGTGGTTCAAACACTTATCGTGTAGGGATGAGAGTGAATGAAGTGCAGTGCATGGATGAGAAAGAGTACCAATGCTCTGTTACTTTTATCGGTATAAATACTGGTCCCCAGACAAAAACTGCAGTAACCTCTCTCACAGTACAAGGTAGTATAAATGTATTTTTGCATGGATAACTAACAAATACTATTTATCATTTATCATTTCCCGTTGTTATTACAATGTTCAGTTTATTTAAAACTAACTGTTCTGTCCCAAATTTAAAATTGGTTTATGTAACAACTAATCGTTAAATTTTTTGGTGTAATATAACTAAAAGATGGAAATAAGATTATACAGCACAGTGACTATAAAATCAAATATAAATAATAATAATCTAACAAACAAAGTAAAAAATATATATATATATCTATATATTTCATGGTCCAGCAATGTAGGTTTTGTTGCTTTAAAGCACCTGCACAACAACCCTATGATATCCCGGCTCCCGATCGTAGTAATATAGAGGAAAATACAACATTCAACCTCTCCTGTACTGCTAATGTTGGTAAACCTCCTGGAAAGATCAAGTGGTGGCGCTACCGAGATCGGATCTATGCACCATTATTAATGGCGGAGTCTTCGGAAATCCCCACGGTGCAGCCTGGAGTGTGTGTGTACAACGTGACCTTCTCCATACAACCTCTGGTCACCAAGGACGACGACCAGTCTGTTTGGAAATGTTCTGTAGACAATGAACTGTTGACCAGCTCACCTGACCAAGACAAGCCTAACCAAGAAACAGCCAGAATCAATGTCTACTGTAAGTTACTTATTAAAAATGCCTACAAGTCTATCTACTAAATATTATTGTTTAGTCAATGCTTACAATTGATTGAAAAAAACCCAATTAATTTTGCTAGTAGCGAAGCACTGAAAAAACCCAACAACAATCAATATCTATAGGTGTAGGATCTGAAAGATACACAGTTATAACATGAGATATAAAATGCACTAAAAATAACCACTACATATATAATATGTTTTTACTCTTCTTTTATGTGTATTCTAAAATATGTTGAGTATTAATATTAAATTACACAAATCCGATGTTGCTTTTTATCAATAGATAAGGTTGGGGTTCCAAAAATAACAAAAAGTCCAGACACTACAAACTCACAGTATTATGTTGGCTCTTCTGTAACCTTGACATGCGTTTCTAACGGTAACCCAAATCCTTCGACCAATAATGACATCAGCAAGTATGTATGGACATTCAAAGCAAATCCAGGAGGCAATGAGACAGAGTTGCCTTCAAACAATGGAGTTCTTAGTCTGAACAATCTACAAGAGACGGACACAGGGACTTACATATGTACAGCCTTCAACGGATTCAATGGCAAAGTTTTCAACAGCTCTTTTGAACAGGAGCTCAAAATAGGTAAAATTAAATGTGTTCACTATCTATTGTCAGTATCAAAGTGTCAAGGAGTTTCATTAAATGTGAGCAGTACAACAACCATAATTAATTCATTTGAAACATAGGTTGTTTTATAAAATTATTTCTTTAAAAGTTTGCATCTCCTATAGTTTATTTCTGTTAACTAAGGAATAAGGAATCATTTTTTGAATATAATGATATGATGATTTTGGTCGGATCGTGGTCAAATCCAATCAAGACCGAATAGATAGATTCGGTCTTGTTTTATATGATAGATTTGATCACGCCCTGACCGAAATTAACATCTCACGATATTCAAGCATGATTCCTTATTACTTTTATTCATTAAGTGTTCAGCAATTGTACGATTGAATATAAGAATATTGACATACATGTGTTTGTGATTTTTATTTTTTATTAAACTCCGCTTGTGGCCTAACAATTTGAATTTATTGGAATGTACAATACAAAATGGATTCGTAGTGTTATCACGGACAAAGGCACTGAAAATGTAAATATTTTGACTAAAAAAAAATAAATGTGATAGGTAAAGATGAATTATCATCACTCGGTCAGGTGCATTTGCGCTGCATTCGGTCGCTAGCTGGGGATCACTTCGATATTGAGAAAATACAAAGACATTGCATATTCGAACTGAAAAAAAATATTTTTTGAATTGAATAAACGATTTTGCGTCATTAACTTCACGTTGAAAATTTAGCATTGCATTAAGAGTTCTTTTTTATTTTAGAAAGAATCAGTTTGCCCATTATTTAAGGAATAGGAATCATTCTTTGAGTATTATGAGGTGATTTTGGTCGGGGCGTGAACAAATCCAATAAAGCCCGAAGGGCTTTATGATAGATTTGATCACGCCCCGACCGAAATTATCACCTCATAATATTTAAAGAATGATTCCTTATTACTTATATATTAATATAATTTTAAGCCATCGTAAGTAAATATACAAAACTCGCTGGCGCCTCAATTTGGCGTCAATTGAAGTTATGGGTTATAAAGAACAAAATCGATACGTAGTGTTATCACACGCAAAGACACTGGAAAATGTAAATATTATTTTTAAGAAGACGTCATTAAGAAATGCATTTATGTATACTACAATACTACAATATATTTTGAAGTGTTATATTAACTTCTAAGGTTTCGTGATTTTGTGGAAACCTATACAATTTTAGATTGTTTTAGAATGCATTACCGAATAAGTCATTATTCAGTAAGCCTTCCAATATAATTTTAATGCAAATCAAGACTGTATTTCACCTTTCTTATAGTTTACAGAACATCCACTTCGGCTTCTACAGAGTGGTCTACAGAAAATTTAGTCACAAAGGATCAACAAGGAGGTTAGGTGTACTTTTCTTGATTTGATAGGTTACTTTCTATACAAATTATCATAAGAGTTATTTGTCAGAACTTTGGGAATGAAATAAACTGATAAAAAAAAACCCAAAGCATTTTACGAGGACAAGAGCGTTTTTACTTAACGTCCTATTATCACAGAGTTTAGTATGTAATATTAAAATTTTTAGTAAAAATGTCCATTAACTTGAGCTCAACAAGTTAAATATATTCCTTTATATCTAATAATTTTTCAAAATTTAATACTGCATAAATAAGGTCCAACGCACAATCAATTTTGTGTAAATAATAAAAATAGAAAAATGAAATTTGACCAAATCGTGACCATTCCCCTTAATGTTATACAATGGTTTAGATTTAGGTGTAGAAACTGTGATATGGACACCACAAAATTCAAAAATGCACAGTAACAAAAATGAGAAAAATAGAGAAACGACTTCTGATTCTCGATCAGTTGTTAGAAAATAAGACACCAAGTCGTAAAGAGTCGATTTTAAGACATACGATAATAAGTATAAAATAAAGATGTTGTAATTTAACAAACTGTACCCGCTTTGTTCGTTATGACGCCATGCTTATCATGTTTCTGAAATTGCTTGGGAGTCAAAAAGCTTTAAGTTGATCCAGTTTTGTTTTGTTGAACAGCCGAGCAAGGTCTTTGATTTTGTGTCCAGGTAGTTTATAGGTTTTCGACTTATTTGGGAAACGGTCATATCATTACAACCAAGGAAATCAATACGGGTTATGACGAGGCCTAGTAACGTTTGATATATGCCATTTTATACTTACCCATTGTACAAGTTAATTTTATTATTTTGATTTAGGAGGACATAGTGGAACAGTTCATACTTCAGCATCAGTCAAAGCAACAGTTGGATCATCTGTGGATTTAACTTGTAAATATACTTTAGGTCCTGATGATTCAGTGTACAGTGGTTTTATTTCATGGCAAGCTAAGATATCAGGGTCAAAAGGGTATGAGAATATTGCAACGTTTTCACCAATTGGAGGAGGACACAACTATTTCACTACCTCAGCATCTGCAATGAATTTAAGAAATAGGGCGGAGTTACTGGATATAACCTCCACTGGTTCAAACACTTTTCGAGTAGTTCTGAGAGTAAAGGCAGTGCAGCATTTGGATGAGAAAGAATACCGATGTTCAGTAACATTTATCAGTCCAACTACTGGCCCCCGGACAGAGACTGCAGAAACATTTCTTACAGTTCAAGGTAAGAATCACAGGGACCTAAAACGAGTTACTTATTAATTTTCTGTTAATATGTGTGGTTAAATTTTTTCTTTAGATTGATTGATTTTGATAATTTATTTCAATTTCTGAATGTTGACCTATCAGTAAGATATTCAATTTATACAATAATCATCCTTTTATGGTTGTTTAATAATGTAAACGGGTACTTTTTGTTGTAGGATTTTTATTACTTGTTTACAGTCAATCTTAAAAATCTTATGTTGGGCTAGTATCTATATAAGGACTGGGTTAACAATGATCTGTTTGGTGCGAATGTTGATGAGATACGACCAGGCTGAAGCTAGCAGCCACTAACAGCAGCCACTAAGACCGTAGAAGCTAGCAGTCAATATGGAAAATCATCAAAGTACTGAGAGTACTCGAATCGAATATTATATTTTACTTTATTATCGGCGTTCTTTAATTAATAACAAGAAGATTTATGCATGACTAATTTGTATAAGCATTGACAACTTCGGAGGCAGTAATGCTCGCCTGAATAAGAATTATAAACGCGTTTGTGTTTAATGAAATTAATGAATATTGGTATTTGTCTATACGTGTGCTTAAAAATATTTATCCCCGGGTCTGTTTACTTCTCTCCGGAAATAACATGCATAAAAATTCAGAAAAGTAGTCTAATTTTTACAAAAATAGGACTTTCAGACATCTTGTATTGTGATTTTATTCTCATAAAAAAAAATAGCCTCTGTCAAAACGAAAACCAAACAAGAGAAATCCAGAGGTTAATTTGGGATTTGTTTTGATGTTTTGACGTGAACCTTCGAGAAAAAAATGCAAAGATATAAACAAGAGATTATTTAGCTCACCCGAACTTTGGGATTTTTTTAGCATTTCACAATGATATAGGGATGAAAAGTGGACCATTATCTCCCTTATCTTTGAAGTGTGCATCAAACGGATAACAGGGCAGTGTAGGGGACCTATTGGGCTATTATTTCCCGGTCTCAAATATGGGCTGTAGGGGTACAACTTAACCTCAGTGTTTCCAGGTTCTTGTGATCAAACTCGAGTGAGATATAAACCCCTGAAAGGAGCCCGAACCCCTGGGAGCCACTTGGTGGTACCCCTACAGCCCATATTTGAGACCGGGAAATAATAGCCCAATAGGTCCCCTACACTGCCCTGTTATCCGTTTGATGCACACTTCAAAGATAAGGGAGATAATGGTCCACTTTTCACCCATATATCATTGTGAAATGCTAAAAAATCCCAAAGTTCGGATGAGCTAAATAATCTCTTGTTTATATCTTTGCATTTTTTTCTCGAAGGTTCACGTCAAAGCATGGCTGACACAAAATAATCCCAAATTAACCTCTGGATTTCTCTTGTTTGGTTTTCGTTTTGACAGAGGCTAATTTTTTTATGAGAATAAAATCACAATACAAGATGTCTGAAAGTCCTATTTTTGTAAAAATTAGACTACTTTTCTGAATTTTTATGCATGTTATTTCCGGAGAGAAGTAAACAGACCCGGGGATAAATATTTTTAAGCACACGTATAGAAAAATACCAATATTCATTAATTTCATTAAACACAAACACGTTTATAATTCTTATTTAGGCGAGCTTTACTGCCTCCGAAGTTGTCAATGCTCATACAAATTAGTCATGCATAAAATCTTCTTGTTATTAATTAAAGAACGCCGATAATAAAGTAAAATATAATATTCGAGTACTCTCAGTACTTTGATGATTTTCCTTATTGGCTGCTAGCTTCTACGGGCTTAGTGGCTGCTGTTAGTGGCTGCTAGCTTCAGCCTGGTGTTCTGGACTTTCTACTTTCTGACGCATGTATGCGACAGTCTGTTTTACGTTGTTGGCGCAAGTGTGTGGACTCCCTCTTTGGAGTCGCATTAATACAAGCGTGCGGTCATCCCTGCTTATATTAGAAGTGGTTGTGCACAATGGAGAGTTAGTGTGTGATCATCCCTGCTGGTGTTCTGGTATATCTGTTTCAAGTATACGACAGTCCCTGCTTCCGTTAATAGGTTTGCTTTGTTGGTGCAAGTATGCAGTCCTTCCTGCTTGGGTTTATTGAGTTGCGCGGGTATGTGGACATTCCTGCCTCCTGCGTAACGCAGAGTCCTTACATGTATATAGGCCGAGCAGGCGTGTTGATTAAGGCTACACTTTTTTGTAAAGCCATTTCAAGTTTTTTTTACGTTAAGCGTCCGCCCCAAAGTCATAAACCTATCTTTTTATAAAAACCCTACATCAACAGAAAAAAATACACATTATTATTTTGTGCATTTGGAGAATTTATTATCATTATTTGAGTATGTCTTATGTACATTAACAATACTTAACACACAAAAATTCAATACCATAAAAATCCTTTTTTATAAGAGCCACTGTTACAGCCACAAGAATGAACCTTGATTTTCGCTTGTGACGTTGCAGTAGCTTTCCACATATTTAACATGCAAACTATGTGGAATGTAATTATTAAAAGATTAGGAGTACATGTACACGTGCATGTGGGTTATTTAATCTCGTGCTTCAAAACCAGTCTGTCTGCGGACGGTAAACATAGAAAAAAAACTTCGAATGGCAAGCAATCAGTAGTAATCAGGGTTACCCTATTTTATCTTGGGTAGGGGACCGCAATGGTCCTCTTGCATGTTACAGTACTTCAAATTGTGTGCAGCATACACTAGCTATATAGTTATTTAAAGTTAAAATGCATGAATAATTCAAAGAAAATGAAGATAGAGAAGAGAGAATGTACATTGACAAGATATTCAGAGTGCTCTTTTAATTAGACAGAAGGAATTTATTATATTATATTTCAATATACGTAATTATTCTGTATAACCTTTCATCTTATTTGTCTAGAAAATCACGTGGCGGGGAGAACAACACGTATACGTAGTGTCTCCCGTGGAATAAATATCAAGTTTCACCTCTTCGTAAATCCAAGGATTTTTCATTCCAAAGGTATGAAAAAGACAATATGAGCATACGATGTGGAAAACTATGATTAGATCAAAAGATATTTATCATTTTATCATTTATATTCTCTACTTATCATGAAAACCAGTTTAATTGTCTATGATTGACATTTATGAGGGAAAAAAAGGACTTCGAAAATCAAACAATCACTACGTTATCGGTTTTTAAAAATCGAAAATTGACGTATTTTGTATAATCATATATTGTTTGGAATAATTAATCGTTTATTGTACGAATGATTGGGAAATGTGAAGATTTATTCCCCCATAAAAATCAGATTTTTATCGGGCGATGCCTTCGGGGGAATCATCATATTTTCTCATGCATTAAAGGTATAATATGTTATTATGGTTTGTGTTTATGGTTTGTGTTTATATTGTTACGGTTTTTCAAGTTACAAATAAAATAATCATCTATTAATTCGTGAGTTCGCTTATGTTTCTTTCCTAAGAATCACGTCATTTTGTTATCTCCAGCAACATTTCATTATTCTATCCCTATATGAGAGAACACATTATTTCAGCAAAAAACGCAGGATCTTCCAATCTGTGACACCCTTAACTTTGTATCGCAGTTTTGCTAATCAGCTTTCGGTGCTTTAGTACTCTGAAATGGGCTTTACATCTACCTGCGTATACCTTGGACTTCACGTGACAATCTCAAATCAGTGAACGTCGAGAAAAAGGCAGTGATTGGCTTTTGAAAACTTTTATCATAATCACATATGTGAATCGAATTTATGTTTGTAATGCATAAATAAGTGTTTTAAATGTCTTCGTTTTGTTGAATTGTTCTCATTTTTCATGAATGCAAACACAATGAAATGCACAAAATGTGCAATTAATCATATTAATCATTTGAATAAAATAACCCTTCCTGCATTTTTTTTCTCGGATGCAATCTCTGAAAAACACTTTTGACAAGAAGGAGACGCAATATGTCATCTGTTAAGACTTATCCACATATCATAATATATGCAGTTCTACTAATAGATTTGTGTGGATATTGAATTTTTAACACAGGGAAAGATGCAGAGGAAAGACCAGGCCGGTGGGGTAATTTCTAGCCAGAAAGCATTAGATCTGGAATCTCTACCCTAATAAAACAGAGGTTAGACAGCGGTTCAGTATAATAACTTTGTTGCCGATAGCATTCGATGATTATCTGTCGTGAATTTAGAGGAAACCTCGGAAACGTCTAATATATCTTTTTGAAATTCCGAAATCATTTTTAGCTCACCTGAGCTGAAAGCTCAAGTGAGCTATTCTGATCACATTTTGTCTGTCGTCCGTCTGTCTGTCTGTCTGTAATTTTTTCATTTTTTTAACATCTTCTCAAGAACCACTGGGCCAATTTCAACCAAACTTGGCACATAGCATCCTTAGCCTAAGGGGACTCAAAGTTGTGAAAATTAAGGACCAAGCCCTCTTACAAGGGGAGATAATTAGGAATTAATGAAAATTTTCGAGAAATTTTCAAAAATCTTCTTCTCAAGAACCATTTGGCCAGGAAAGCTGAAACTTATGTGGAAGCATCCTCAGGTAGTGTAGATTCAAAGTTGTGAAAATCATGACCCCCAGGGGTAGGATGGGGCCAAAATGGGGGGTCAACTTTTTACATAGGAATATATAGGGTAAATCTTAAAAAATCTTCTTCTCAAAAACCGTTAGGCCAGGAAAGCTGAAACTTATGTGGAAGCATCCTCAGGTAGTGTAGATTAAAATGTTTTGAAAATCGTGACCCCCGGGGGTAGGGTGGGGCCACAATGGGGGAGTCGACTTTTTACATAGGAAATATAGAGTAAATCTTTAAAAATCTTCTTCTAAAAAACCATTTGGCAAAAAAAGCTGAAACCTATGTGGAAGCATCCTCAGGTAGTGTAGATTCAGAGTTGTGAAAATCATGACCCCCAGGGGTAGGGTGGGGCCAAAATGAGGGGGTCGACTTTTTACATAGGAATATATAGAGAAAATCTTTAAAAATCTTCTTCTCAAAAACTATTAGGCCAGGAAAGCTGAAACTTATTTGGAAGCATCCTCAGGTAGCGTAGATTCAAAGTTGTGAAGATCATGACCCCCGGGGGTAGGGTGGGGCCACAATTGGGGGGGTCGAATTTTTACATAGGAAATATAGAGTAAATCTTTAAAAATCTTCTTCAAAAAAACCATTTGGCCAAAAAAGCTGAAACCTATGTGGAAGCATCCTCAGGTAGTGTAGATTCAGAGTTGTGAAAATCATGATCCCTGGGGGTAGGGTGGGGCCAAAATGGGGGGGGGGGTCGACTTTTTACATAGGAATATATAGAGTAAATCTTTAAAAATCTTCTTCTCAAAAACCGTTAGGCCAGGAAAGCTGAAACTTATTTGAAAGCATCCTCAGGTAGTGTAGATTCAAAGTTGTGATAATCATGACCCCCGGGGGTAGGGTGGGGCCACAATATGGGGGGGTCGACTTTTTTCATAGGAATATATAGAGTAAATCTTTAAAAATCTTCTTCTCAAGAACCATTTGATTTGGCCAGAAAAGCTGAAACTTATGTGGAAGCATCCTCAGATAGTGTAGATTTAAAGTTGTGAAAATCATGACCCCCGGGGGTAGGGTGATGCTACAACGGAGGGTCGATTTTTAGCATAGGAATATATAGAGTAAATCTTTAAAAATCTTCTTCTCAAGAACCATTTGGCCAGGAAAGCTGAAACTTGTGTGGAAGCATCCTCAGGTAGTGTAGATTCAGAGTTGTGAAAATCATGACTCCCAGGGATAGGGTGGGGCCACAATTGGGAGGGTCGACTTTTTACATAGGAATATATAGAGTAAAACTTTAAAAATCTTCTTCTCAAAAACTGTTAGGCCAGAAAAGCTGAAACGTATGTGGGAGCATCCTCAGGTAGTGTAGATTCAAAGTTGTGAAAATCATGACCCCCGGGGGTAGGGTGGGGCCACAATTGGGGGTCGACTTTTTACATAGGAAATATAGAGTAAATCTTTAAAAATCTTCTAAAAAAAGATTTGGCCAGAAAAGCTGAAACTTGTGTGGAGGCATCCTCATGTAGTGTAGATTCAAAGTTGTGAAAATCATGACCCCCGGGGGTAGGGTGGGCCAAAATGGGGGTTTCAACTTTTTACATAGGAATATATAGAGTAAATCTTTAAAAATCTTCTTCTCAAGAACCATTTGGCCAGGAAAGCTGAAACTTATGTGGAAGCATCCTAAGGTAGTGTAGATTCAGAGTTGTTAAAATCATGACTCTCGAGGGTAGGGTGGGGCCACAATTGGGGGGGGGTCAACTTTTTACATAGGAATATAAAGAGTAAGTCTTTAAAAATCTTCTTCTCAGAAACTAATCAGCCAGGATAGCTGAAACTTGTGTGGAAGCATTCTCAGGTAGTGTATATTTAAAGTTGTGAAAATCATTTCCCCCAGGGGTAGAGTGGAGCCACAATTGGGGATCAAATATCTACATAGGAATATATATAGAGTAAAACTTTAAAAATCTTCTTCTCAGAAACTAATCAGCCAGGTGATTATTTAATATTGTTTAGATTTTGGCCTCTGGATGATTCCTGGACAATTGGGTCTCACAAGGGGTTCAGAGTTTGATGTAGGTTTATATCCCATTTATAAACAATTGTTTATGATCTTTTTGAGAGCTGCAATGCTCAACATGTGATATTACTTTAAAATCATCCTGTTAGAAAAGGGACTAATGATAATAAACATAAGAATATCCAGTGGAAAAAATGGATTTTTATTTATACAGGGTCTACATGTATTATACTACATTGTCCAGATAGTTTTTATTATGACTCCATTAAGCTGATTTTATCATACCTATTGTTCCTCAGGTGAGCGATGTGGCCCATGGGCCTCTTGTTTAAATTAGTATTTTTCTTATCTTTTAAAAATAATGACAGAATATCGACACTTTTTTTTATATAGAAAAACAAAATATTAATAGATGACAATTAAGATGCACATCTATCCATAAACAAAAGAATTATAGAAAACAATTCCTTGCAATTGATAAATGTTGGTACTAGTCTCTCTGTAATCTCAATCCAAGTTGCAAATCTTAACGATAATGTTTTCAATCCATTTATTAAAAAAAAATTAAACATGAGATAGTGATAATACAAAATGATTTTCATATACACAGCATACATATTTTTTACATGTATAAGCAATTAACAAGATTTTAAAAATAAAATCACCCTGCTGAAAATGATTGCGTTTATCAAAATGCACATACACAAATGTATTATCAGATTTATTACAACATTTGCAATGTACATGTAGCAAACTGCCAGCAAGTTGTCTTACATGTAAAATATGATTGACTCTTTATTTAACATGCACTCATTCTTTCTCTCAATAAATAAACAATAGCAGCATGCTTACAAACAACATTATGAAATACAGTCTCATAATAAAATCAGGTACATGTACTTGTAGGTCCCACACTGTATTTCAATTAACAATTTATGCATTGTTAAAATCATTCTACTGTTTCCTGTATAATTGCACATAAGAAACCCACGATCCATCCCATCTCAAGAAGACCAAAGGGCAACATGGAATTCTGCATGATGATTATAATGAATGCAATGTTTCCAAAAGCATTTAATGCTTTTGAACACATGAGTGATTTTTTTCCGTCTGAAATCTGTCACTTAGATACTTTAGAGATGAGATAATATGTCAAAAAGAAGAGAAGCACCAGTCCCAGTATGAGATAACACATCAGCTTCCTGTTCCCGCGGTTGGCCTGCACCATGTGTGACAGTCGGTGAACGGATCCTCCAAGGAGCCCCTGGGTGCTCTCATAGTCCCCACCCTGCAGAATGTACAAACAGATCTTACTATTGCATCTACACTCAACAAAACTTCTAAGTGTTCACCCTAATAAATAAAATGATTTTGAAATTATGAAATAAAATGATGTGAAATTTTCAGCATTTCGTAACTGATGTGTCTTCTCATCAATTGAACAGATAAAATAAAACAACACTGATTGAAATCATTTACCCGTGACGAAACGTCAAAACATGAAATTGGTATTTTTCTGCGCATGCTTAATATGATTGTCATTATTTTGTGATTGATTTTAGTGTTTGGTGATAGTTTATAAAGAAAACCACTTAACATGGCCAAAATGATCACTGCAAACACAGCCAAGGCCGTTGGAATATTGGTGTCTGCATTGTTTTCACAACAGATCGTATTCACTTTAAATTTGCTGTTTGTTTTGATCTCGACATTGTTTCAAATATCAAGTAATTCGAAGAAAACGTTATTTTGATATAATTTTTCTATTTCTTAAGCGTAATATCATTTTCACCGGCATTCAAAAGCTATGAGCAAAATTGAACCAAACCGGAAGTGTTAGTGATATTGAGCAAAGGTCAACATCTCGGGTCGCAACCTTAGGTCAAGGTTAATGCATAGTTCTAAACAATTTGAAAGATTAGTGGAAATCAGTCACCATGACGGCAAGACAAACAAATGTGCCTATTTCATATAGGAAATACATTATACTGGGTGAACACTTAGAAGTTTTGTTGAGTGTTTATCATGTGTTAATTATCATCATATCAAAAATCAACAAGTTTTCTTTAAAGGACTATATATGGTTTGAGCCTAAAATGGCCCCCTAAAATGAACATCATCATTTTACTGTAGTTCTTTTGTTTTCTTTGTACAGATATACATTTGAAGTTTATTCATAATTTTCATTTTGTGTAAAGTGCCCACAATTTAAAAATACGACATCATAAAGTTGACCTTTTCCCGCCATTTTTGCATTTTTAGCGTAAAACGGCTGGTTTTCAAGCAGATTTTCTTTAAGAAAACATTTAGCGATTGCTTGAACAAACAAAATATTTTCACCAAAGATGTATCTAGTCAGTACTTATAAGTGACAAAAATTCTGTTCTTGTTCAAAGCGTCGCTCTATATTTCCCATTCGAAAAAAGATAGGAAAAATGTCAAATAATGACCGATTTTGATTGAATTATAAAAATAGCGTCACTTCTGACGTCATATACTGCCAGTGCGTGCAAATTAATCAAATAAATAGGTGAAAAATATAGTTTATATCAACTCTTCTAAAAAAAAACATAACAATTTAATGTACCTGAAACACTTTAAAAAATGGCGAATTATGTGGGCCAAATTTGACTAATATCATATATAGTTCTTTGGAAGACAGGATTTGTCAAAAATATGTCAGTTAATCTTTACCTACATATGTATATATATTCATAACCATCAGTCTGATTAAAACCACCCCCCTTCTCCTTACACTGGTCAGGGTCTGACAGGTATCGATAAAGGTCATCTTCCCATGAACTCTACATTTGCATACAATGTAAATATACCCCAACCAATCAATGGCATTTAAGTATACCCCAACCAATCAAAGCCATCTAAATATACACTGTACCCCAACCAATCAAAGACATGCTTTTATCTGTTTTATGAGAGGTGTAACTCTTCAATTCTGGACGTTACATAGAAAACAAGCATGAATTAATTTTTTTCTATCTCCTTGTGAATAGTTCCAATAGATTTTCTAAAGCTTCTGATTGGTCAGAAGAAAAGATCGTGTGAAGATGACCTCTTATTGATACCTAGTGTGAAAATGACCTCCTATTGATACCTGTCAGACCCCGACTAGTGTAAAGAGAAGGTGATTTTAATCAGACTGTATCACCATATGCATCAAACTTGGATGTAAAATTTACTTCTTTTTTTTATAAATGTTTCCCTTGTTTGACATGATTTTCTTTTTAAAAGAAATACCATATTCAATATAAGTGTACATTCAAGTGAGCTCAGACCATATTTTCCTCAGTCAAACCAATTATCTTGTTTATAAAGCAGTTTATAAAATGCCTATTTCTTAGCATTAGAAGGGGTGGATTTTTCCTCCTTTTTTTAACATAAATAAATACATTAAGACTTTATAAAAATAGCGAGTCATTCTAATTTCTATTTATCACAACTCCAATTTTTTATACAATAGAATAGCTTGATAAAATCAAAACTCAGTCAAACCAATAATCCTGTTTATAAAGCAGTTTATAAAATGCTTATTTCTTAGCATTAGAAGAGGTGGATTTATTTTCCTTTTTTTATCAATAATAAATAAATTAAGACTATATCAAAATAGTGCTTCATTCTACTGTATACAGAGCTTTTTTGCCCTTCTTTACTTGCAAATGGTTTTGCGTTGTCTTGAATTCGCCCAGACATAGTTGTGGTTCAAAAGAGATGATATGAGACATTGGAATTCGCCCAGTCTTAAATTCGACAGCTGACAAAGAGGATGAAAAGGGTTAAAAAATGAAACGGGGATGAATACTTCCCTGTATACAGTATTTATCACAATTCCAATTTTTTATATAATGAATAGCTAATTAAAATCAAAGAAAGATAACTCTGCTTTAAATTTGCATTCATTTACCTTATTTTTCTAACTAGTTTCAGGAAGTTCAAGAATTCCATATTGGATAAGAAACCATTAAGTTTAAGTTCCAGTGACTCTTTAGAAGACATTTTATGAAAAATATCAATGAGAATAAAATGCCCCGGGCCAGGCCATTTCCTTTTAATCTTTAAAATTAGAATCTACACTATTTGAGGATGCTTACTTAGTAATCTCACAAACTGTAACATTGTTGTTCTTGAGAAGAAGATTTTTAAACATGTTTCCTATATATTTCTATGTTAAACTTTGAACCCCTCTTGGTGCCCCAGTAATAGTCCGGGGTCACAATTTTAACAATATTATCCGCAATAGCAAGGATGTATGCATAGAAATATTCCGAACAGTTGCATTGTAGTTCTTGAGAAGAAGATTTTAAAACATTTTCCTATACATGTATATGATAAACTTTTAACCCTGCCTGGGGCCCCAGTTTTGGTCAGGGTGTCACGAATTTAAAATCTTCATATAAAATAAAATATTGGCATTTCTAATGCGGTGGTTCTTGAGAAGAAGATTTTAAAACATTTTTCCTATGTATTTCTATGTTAAACTTTGAACCCCGCCTGGAGCTCCAGTTTTGGTCCCAGTGGTTTTAGAGAAGAAGTCAAAAATATGAAAAGTTTACAGACAGACGCCGGACAACAGGTGATCAGAAAAGCTCACTTGAACCTTCAGTTCAGGTAAGCTAGAAACTAGGTTACACTTGGAAAGTATCATATTCACACAACAGGGACTTAAGACTGAAAACGCAACTACATTTTAATACTCATCCATTATTCAATGCATAACTTTTTATTCTTGTCTTGATAAATTGTCCAATTTAGTCTTAATACACCATAATTTTACATACAGTTTTCATACATGCCAACTATCCCGATTTTCGCGGGATTCTCCCGATTCTCCCGATTTGACGTCGTCAAAAATAAAAATCCCCGATATCCTGATCGGGCTTGTCAAAATACCCCGAAATCCCGATTCTCAAAAAATCTAACCCGTTTTACGTCAATAAGTCCCGATTTCCATCCAAAATTTTAAATCCCGCGCTGCCTATGCTAACCAATCAAAAAGCGGGATTATGACCGCCATTGCTGTTACCTGTATCATGTGTATCGCGTGTGTGGATATAGCGGGATGTGAATTGGTGTAATTACCTGTACGCTACCTGTGTTGGGTGTTTGCGAACCTAATGAGGAACATGTTTTGATAGTAATTGATCGGGAAGTATCGGGACGAGTAGCAAAATACCACAATATACACCAGCTTCGACAAGTATGGGGGTTACACCACCAAAGAAGAAAGCGAAACTTTTGTTCCGATAACTCAGCAAGTGGGAGGCAGATTCCAGATTTTCAGGATGGTTATCGGGATCCGAACTGGGTGACAACCATGCATATAGGTTTGTTTAACTTATATATAGTACAGTTGAATAAATTTATTGACTATATGGTAGGAGGTCGTACGATTAAAATCGACAGCTCGAAGTTCTATGCGTGTGATTTTTTTTTTTACATTTCGTTTGTATGTTCTATTGTATACACATGACACTATATAGGACAGATTGACAGATTGTTTTGATGAACCAGAAGTAGAGCTAAACTGCAGTGAGTTTTATTTAGAGTTCTCTCAACCTACCATACTATCCAAGTATCTGTTTGAGTCAGCTGCCTCATCATCAATGTCCAGGGCAAGCTTTAAAGGAGAGCATAAGTAAAAGTTTAACTAAGATAATACAATGTATAAAATTTGGAGAGTATATATATATATATTAGGATATAGCGAAATTTCGGATATAGCGAAATTTTTTTGAGTCCCCAGTAAAATTTTAACTAATCTTTGCAAAATTTTACGGTTATAACAAATTCAGATATAACAAATTTACGGAAATAGCAAACTGATTATGAGTCCCGTAGAGCTGAATAATGATGAAATTTAACACCTTTTATAACGAATTTCTTTCTAGTTTAAAAAGTTGACACTACCATTTAACATAATAGTTTGAATAAATTTATTTTCACAAAAATTTTCTACAATTTACAATCCGATTATTAAAGTATCAAAAGAATGTATTTTAATTCTAAGCCTCAATTAGCAAAAATTGTAGTCAGGTGAAAGAAAACATGTATATATTGAATTCGCTATAGTTATTATAAACGAATTCGTTATACGGATATAACAAATTACGGATATAACGAAGGACTTCACTATAACCGTGTTTTACTGTACTTGTCAGTGAAGAAAAGTTGAAACTGATAAAAGGACAAAGCCCAAAATGTTCTCGTTTACATGTCTCCTCTTTTTATGCCAAGAAATTTACAATAATGAGAACAAGTTTTTGACAGGGATTTATAATGGAAAAAGCTGACATCCTACTTTCATTCATAGGTTCTCTAAACACCTTTGACAGTTTTTCAACATTATTATTCAGGTACTTTCTATTTGTTTGCAATGCAAAATTTAGCCATTTCTATAAATCAGATGTAATAAACAGAGTGCTCACAAACAGAATTCTTGAAATATTCTACTCTAGTGAATGCATGTAGTTAAACTCAAAGGTATTAATGTTCATCAATTAAAATATCTCTGGGTAAGCGATGCAATGGAAATAGAAATTTGAGACAGACTACAGAATCTTTAAAACAATGTTTTCCATTTATTGCACAATGTTTACATATTTTCACATATTATACTTGCATTCTTCAGGCGTGACACTTTGCTGGCCAAGTTGTCAACTCTCTGCTGATTCTCACTGTCAAGCATTTCCTCTGTTCTTGCCATGCCTATTTAAAATATACATATAATTCAAAACAGAATTCAAAGATCAATGGAAATTAAACCTGTCGAGTATTAATGATATGTCAATCTAAGAGGCCCTCTAAATTGCAGTAGGAAAGGAGGAATCAGCATATAAACAATATATAAGATGTAAGGCTGGACCATGCAGGATTAGAAAGAAGAATCTTAACATGACCAGGCTATGCTCAGGTCACAGTAAGAATTTGTTCCCATATACTTGCAATGTAGCAGCTGCGAAGCGGATCTGCTTCGCGTAAATTTTAAGTCTGTTAAAAATAATCTGCAGGGGAAAAAACATTTTTATATATTACATACCTTTTTTGAACATGCATATTTAGTTGAGTCCACATAATATCCATTTAATGGGTCATACCAAGGCATTTTGTTAATATATACATTTGAATTTGTCTGCCATTTTGTCGGAAATCGCACTCACAATGTCTCCCACTTTATCATCAACATGACGATCGCAAACAGCGAATTTTCAAATGTGATTATAGTGATGTTAAAAGTGGCAGTGATTTTGTTGCGAAAACAGTTATTGTGGTAAAATGGGATTAATGGGATTATAAAAGAGCAACATTGTAGGTCACTGTAGGTATTTGAGACAAATGAAATATGAAAATGAGACATATGAAAATTTTGGTGAGATACAGCACGATATATATTTTTTATATTTGCTATGAAGCAAGTATATGGGACAAATTCTATTGTTAAATCAGGTCGTAGGACATCAGTCTTTTTAACGATAGAACATTCTATGTAGACCAGGATATGAACCCAGGATCCCTGCATCTCTAGGCAGGTGCTCTACCACTTAGCTACTCAGCCCAATATCCATGGTCAAAACAGTTTCTCACATAGCATAATCTTTCAAAATAAAAGAGCTGTTCAAAACTCTTTACCTTTGTATTTTTGTCATTCAGTTTTTAATTAATTAAAAAACATTTTTATTGACACAAAGAAGGTCAAAATTAAATTTAAAATTTAAGAAAATTTACTGTTAACATTGACATTCTGAAAATTCATTTTTTTTTTTTTTTTTTTTTTTACATTGAAGTATTTCACTATGAAGTATAAATATTATCAGATTATGACAACTCTCCGTCATCATATAAACAAATCCCTGCATGTTCTCATGCTTTCGTTGATGTTATACCAGATTTGTTCAAACTTTAGCAAAGAATCAAAACATAGATATCCATATATGCAAATGTTACTCATGATATACATCTATGAAAGTTACAAATCCTTACTATCTCTAACCCTACCATTTCTGTTGTTTCTAAAGTCTGCCATGCTGTCAAAAACAAATCAAAGTCTCAAACACGCTTGAACAAAGAGAGAAAACCTATGACTGTAAATCATATAAATTCCGGATTGAGGATCGTCAGGATATTGTTCGATGATCTGCATTTAAAATATATAACATCTTAATTTTGAAAAATCGCTGAGGTTTAAAGCATTTATGACTGGTGTGTTAGATTGAACGACGCTTGGAAAACGCGGCTAAAATGTAGTGTTTATTTGGCTTTGACAGTTCCTGTAGTTATATTTACAATCACTTATCATTTTCAGTTAACTATTCGATCTAATAAGTTGAAATCAATCTTTTTTCATGCGTATGATTATACCTCTTATACATTCGTATTTAAGGTATCCGACCCATATTAGGACCTAATTTTTCTAACCCCGAATATTAATATCTATCATGTATTAAATACTCTGATAATATGTTTTACGGTGTGACCGTTGTGGCGAGCGCAGAAGGAACTATATACACATTAATGCAACCTGTGGACTTGCCCTAACCTAAAACTTCGGCTTTCTCTCTAAAAATTTTTCCACCGCAAAGAACCCGATATTATAAACATTTATTCCAATTGTCCCACCCTAGGCTATAAAACACACATAAACAAACTACCACTGAGCATTAAATCAGACTTATTAATACAAAGTCGTTTGGGGGTTCTTTTTCAAATACATGTACAATCATGTATTATCATTTCTTTACTTTTTAATAAAGATTGATAAAATCAGTAAAATATAAATTGCTTGTCAGTGTTATTTCTCTTTTTGTTCCTTGTAGTTATCAGAGATTTAATTAATTTCCTCTGTTATTTCGATTTTGTTTTTAAGTTTTTTAAAAAGTTTTCTATGCTATAAATGCGTTGTAGCCATATGTCCTCCCCCTTTTATAGCGAGCGCAGCTCGCCGGCGCGCAAAGCGAGCTCTAAGAACCAGTAAGCGCGGGAAAAAGAACGCGCTAAACCTATAGATTCATCAAGAAAAAATTTGTGTCTACGTCCCATAGTGCTCTCTAATGTTTTTTCCCGTGGTGCTATGCCAAAAATGGCTAAAATTTAACTCGTAATTAATGGTGCCTTGAGGTTTGAAGACACATTTTTAGTAGCGCACAAGCTTAATTTGGTGAGACCCAAGTAGTCTAGCAGATTGGTGCAAAGTTTTAGCAAAATTGCTCACTTGATGAAGAAAGCATGAAACTTTCTACACTAGTTCTGTAATAGATAAGCTTCAATTTCGGCTATGGACCCACTTTCAAAAATCCAATATGGCTGCCATTTTCAAGATGGCGGAAAACTGATAAAATTTTCAAGTTTCCTTCATATAAAAATTTGTTTTGACAAAGGGCAATATTTTTTTAAAAAATAACTAATGATGTTTTATCACTTAAGAAGGTTTACCATTTCATGTTATTACAGGTTTAATAACGTTCATTTAAAATTATGCTTTTTATGATTTTGCTCGTAATGGTAACCCCTTTTTTTACCAAAAATATTTTATCAAATTCTGAAAAATATACCAGGTAATTTTGAAATAAAAGAGATACAACTGCTTAAGATATTTTAAGAAAGTTTAAATGTTTAGACTGTTCAAGATTTAGTCTCTGTCACATTCATACATTTATGTAAAGAGCAGTGAAGGTCAAATTAGCTTTAACACATTGGCATCTCCCTCTACATCCAATCTGAGGCTTCCATCCACATTTAATTAGCTCATTGCATGCATGATGCTGACGCTTCAGGTACTGCTGTCCAAAATGGAATCCACATATTTGTTTTATTCCTTTTCCAGACCCATGTCCCTGGTTCTACTGTTAGAGAGGTAGGTTCAAGGCATCTGTCCCAGACCTGGCTAGTCATGTAACAGACTGGCTTTGTCTGTTGAAGCAGTGCTGCTTCTGTAGGAGGAATATTATCAATTGCCCTTCCTTTTCTAGCAAATAGGTCCATTCTTGCGCTATTTACTGTTACACACTCACTTGCCTTATCGTACATGAGCACAACAAAACGTTGTATTTCTTCCATGTTATTCGCAACGGCTGTTTGTGATATTCTCTAATCGGTGAAGTTGTCAAAGGTTTCCGTTACTAGTCTTAAGCTTGTTCTTGTATCCCATGATCTTTTCTTACACTTGTTTGCAAATGATGATACCTGAATGCATGTAAAAACAAAAGGCCACGTGACTTCTGGGGTCCAAGAGCATTGGCAATATTGTGGACTGACAGGTACCTAAACATTTTTCTAACCCTGAAGGCAATCCTCATTTCTTTTATCTGTTCAATGTTCTTAAAACAAGATATGGCTATAATCACATCTGCAACTGCATCCTTAACATGAAGCATCATTCGTGTATCTGCCTGCCTCTTCATGTGTTCAATGTTCTATTTGACTGGCGTCCCTTGTCTTAAAGTACATGATAGAGCTGCATATCGTAGTGACGAGGTGTTTCTCAGCACCCCAACGTTTGTCTGATACCAGTTGTTTAGATAGGTAAACAAACTATTCCTTCTTGTTCTCATCTACTCTCAAGAAATTTTCCCAATTTCCCGTAACGTTAGAGTCTGATAAAACCCTCAGACTTATCCCCTTTCTTCTTCTAGATCTTTCCGATGATTTTAAGCTGTTTGTTATATTATATTCATTCTAGAAGATATCAATTATCCTGACAGAGTGCAACTGAATCTAACGAATGTATGGTTTGATAATATTTCTGAAGTAATCTTCAAACGTTTTACACCCACTTGGTTTAAGCATATTAATAAGGGCAGCTTCATCTAAAACTAAAGCATTAACTTTCGGTCGCTTGATTCAGTAATTTTCTCCAATTGTACAAGAAGATCAGATTTTGATCCATGGCGTAAATCACCAAATTGTGAAAGGGATGGAGGATACGCTTATTTTTAATGTTTTAAAATTTTACAAGATCGCCATTTCGAACTTTACACGAAACATATAACTGTGTAAAAAGAGAACATTCCTGATGCAAATGGTTGTTTTCCCTTGGATTCTGTTCTCGGTGGTTGACAACTAAATAAAAGGAGCTTATTATCATATTAAATTGGTTCGTGATTTGATTTTGATTTACTCTCTAAACGTTCTTTTACAAACTGGTGAAATTTTTGTTTTCAAATAACCTCTATCTTTCTAACTGTTTCAGCAACCTTTTTGTCAACAATATCATGTATGTCCAATTTACATAAGTAAATCCTCGCTTTGCTCTACTACAGGATTTCCCAAATCTTCAAAACTGCACAGAAATTTTTTACATACTTTTGTCGACTCCTGACCTGTCCGTGGTGTTGTAAACCTGGTCATTTGCTTTGAACTTTCTTTATTTGTTCTTGATCAGATTCTAATTCATTATTAATCTAGCTACTTCTGGACCCAATACCATCCACCTTTGAAGCTGAGCCATATTCTCTGTAAGGTCCATTGGTCTACCATCTCCTTTTCATTACCTTATTGTTCTGCCCATGTGCCTGATCTGATACTATTGATAAAAATCTATTATAAGATTCTTCGCAACAAATTTCCCATTCTGAAACTCCTTTTCCACTGGTGCATTATTTTGTAGCATAACCATCTCTAGTAAGTGAACAGGTAATTATCTCGCATAGTTCGGATGATCGAGCGCAAGGGATAACTTACACACATATAAACTAAATAACCTAGTACCATATTATGTTACTTCAAAAATATTCTATATTTTTTACTGCAATGGCATTCCATACTTTTTTGGTGATGGAACTTGTGTTAACTATTTAGTAGGTGCGTTTAGAGTTGTACCGTTGGTGAAATTGAGATCTACCGCTGGCAGCACTTGGTTGCCATCGGTTAACTATGGTAGTAATTGGTCACCAAGTGCTGCCATTTGTAGCAATTTTTATAGGTAGAACCATGAACGATTTTTGGTCAAATTCAAACAAATGGTAGTCTTTGGTTACCTTTGGTTACCAACTGTAACCATCTGAACATATAAAACAGTGGAAAAATTTATCCTCTTGTAAATTTACTGCAGTAACTGTATTTCCCCGAAACAGTTATCAAAAATGCTTCCTTTAATGATTTATTCTACTAAAATATTGAGGTCAAAATACAAAAAAATTACAATTTTATTCCTAATTATATTACAAAAGACGTCATTGATTACTACAATATGACTATCAATCCATCATTTATGCAATGATCGTAAAATTGTAAAAGAACTGGGTACATGTACATTTTCAGTCATATTTTGACCTTTTTCAAGTGATTTTTAAAAATATCACAAACAATGGAAATTTAGCATTTACTCACACAATGATACCAAAAAAAATCTCAGGCTATAAATAGTTACCTGATTGGTAATTGTGTTATCATTAAAAGTGCATTATACCGTATTTTTCTTAAATCTTAGCAGTAGACTCAATTTTACACTAGTTTATTGAATAGAAAGCATATTAAACATAAAAAAGTTTCGTTATGAGCGGCGACGACAGACACATTTTCTTTATCAAAAAACTATGGGAAAATATATGCCATTTTGTATTATTGTTTTACTACATCTATCGAATATGACAAATTTTTGAATATATTATTCCCTCTTGTAAACAGAATAAAAGTGTATAACTTGATACTTTATAAAAACACGTTTTAAAGATTGTATATTTTTATAAGATTTGAACAACTTTTGAATTTTAGGGCATATAATGAAAGAAGCTGTACCTTTTTATTTACAATCATATTTAATACGAGCAAAAAGTACATGTATATCACATATATTGGTGACGGCGGGGCCTGGGTACATAGACAGACTCTAGAAGCCCTCAGTTGTCTTTCATTGTATTCAAGATATTTATGCAACGAGATGTTTACATATTTTATACAACGAATCATTATTTACATAAGTTTCTATAGATTTCTTATAGCTCGCCATATTGAATTAGCATATAGTGACGTCACCTACCAAACTTGCCTAAGCTCTAGGCTGCTGGTAGATTTGGTGACCTCATTTGAAATTGAAAGTACACCAATGGTCAACATTGGTACCAATTGCTACCATTGGAAACCATTTGTAGACATTGGTGACCGAACTTGCCGTTGGTAACAATCTGGTGAACTCTGAACGCACCTAATATTTGTTCTTTTACTGTTGATGTTTATAAATGTTTTTATGTCATATAATATTTGTATAAGTATACGTGTACATCTTCTATATCGTACAAATATTGACTGGGGTTAAAAGCAACATTGATTATATAGGCTCCCGAGGAACGAAAAATTGCCCGATGCGAAGCGGAGGGCAATATATTCGTCTCGAGATATTCGTCATGATAGTTGAGTCCATTTTATCAATTTTTTATATACTAGTCAAATAAATTAATTCATATGTAATTCATTCTCATTTCATATCAATCATCAATTAATGAACTCATTTTAGCTTTTAAACTTTTATATAAAACCAGTTAGAAAAAATATGGCAATCATATTCAAAGATCAAATTTATAAATTCAACATTAATTAAGGGTCCCAATTTTATCACAATTGATAAATTCTGTTTTATTTTGAACTATTATCAAAAGCAGTATTGTTTGAAACAAACGGAAATGTAACAGATATTTTACATGGCGGCCATTTTGAATATGGCGGCCATAGTAAAATATTATCATTTTGAATGTTAGAACGTCTAAAGAATCCACAGCCTATCAACTGTGTAAAATTTGAACTCATAGGATCAAAAATAGTTATTCTATTGAACAAAGTTATAAAACGATAAGCTATATGGCGGCCATCTTGAAAATGGCGGCCATATTGATTTTGGAGAGTGGGTCCATAGCTAATATTGCTTAGTATACCTAAATATACCACCATGCAAAATTTGGTGCTTTCTTCATTAAGTGAGCGATTTTTTCACCAATCAGCCGGACTAAAGAGATTTTTACATGCTTCCATTCCTTCGTATTGAGTCGAGATATGTAAACAAATGAATTTAGATTTGAACGTGTGACGTCACAGTGATCTCGCGCTAGTTTTCCCGGGATAAATTTAGAGGTGGATCAAACTTCATGTAATGTGTCTTCTATAGCTATTTCAGTATAAACTTCGATACCTGCCTTAGATGATTTGTGGGTTTTTTTAGTGTTTTTTTTATTTTGATAGAGAGATCATTATATAATTATATAGGCCTATACAAGGAAGAGTTAGCCTAAGCTAATTTTTTCGTGCATGAACAATAAGTATAAGTAGTGAGGAAATTAAACAAATTTAAAAAGTCATTTTGAACTAAATAGTAAAGAATGCAGAGAAAAAATAAACAGTTAAAAAAATATATGCAGATATTGCATGTTTTCTAACCATTAATTTGGAAAATGGGAAATTACACACCTACAAACAGGGACCGGGGCACGGATACAACGTATGCCAAAATAAACTTCAGTAAAAAAAATATGAATCAGGAATAAAAAACAAAAAAATGAAAGTCAGATAACAACAAGGTACAAAAGACAAATAATACATATGTACTGTATTTACACTTTTGACTAAATTAAACAGAAATTACACTTTACAGACTGATCAATTTTCTCCAAAAATAAAGAACGGTTTTAGGGGGAAGCAAGTCTATGTATTTGGTAGGATTTTTTTCAAAACTTAGAAATATTATATTCTCTCTCTCTCTCTCTCTCTCTCTCTCTCTCTCTCTCTCTCTCTCTCTCTCTCTCTAAAAAATTCCTTTGATGTTAAATGATAACTGTCAAAATATCACTAAGTTGACAATGATGCAAGGTATGTGTAATTCTTGCGGCTGCGCTCGCCACAACGGTAGCACCGTAAAACATATTATGTGTGATATCCCAATCTATACTTATAAATTAAGACATTTTGCCAATAAACTTCGAAATGCCTGCACCCGAGTAACTGCTCACACATTTGGCATTTCAACACGTGTGAGTTGATGTCCGTAAGCTATAATTGAATTTTACCTGATAAGTAATTATTGTAAGATAAATTAAAAACCTACTTTCATTTTCGATAAACCAGCCCGAAATAGCAAATATGTGAGTAAGGTGGTGGACACGCTTTGGCGGATCCAAGTCAGTGGGAGTTTGCATACTTACAATGAAATGATATTGAATGATTATGTAAAGAGTGAATATATATCCTGTGAACCTATTTCGGGTATACATAAGAATTGAGATTTAACAAATGTTGAATAAATAAAATGAACCAATTCGTTTCTTGAATGTGCGATTTTTGTTTTGATGAATAGAACTTTCCAGAACGGGGTAACCAAGAACGCGGTTTGACTAATTAACGTCATGGTGGAGAATGTAGGATGAGTCACCATACTTTGCGTCAGATACCTTGGATCGGACATCTGGTTAATACAAAAAAGTTAATAAATAAAATGGGCCAATAGACGCGATTTTATTTTTGATGGAAAGAACTTTACAGAATGGGATGCCAAAAAATGTTGTTGACTAACACTATGGCGAAAAGTGCGTACATGTTTTTAAATAAGATATACATTTTTTATACCGCGACAGATTGGTAGTAAACCTTACAAATTAATTTGTTGACAGTGTTTTATCTAAAATTCTTATTTTGGGCAATAATAAGTGAAATTTGACATAGAGAACAAAGTTCTAAAAAGAAATACCACGCACTATACACCCACACTCTGGTTTGAAATAAGATAATAGTCTAATTTTTTTTCCAGTCAGCTGCAACAAAAAGAATTAAGGTCACGTAAATGTTCATGTGTATATACTCCATTTCAGTTTAGATTTTCATCCCTGTCCTCTCCTCTAAATTTCCAGCCACGCAGTTGCTTTTTTATTTCAATTTTATAGAATATTTTAAGAAAAGCAATTAAGAAAAATTTCGGACACAGTACATAGAAAAATAAACAAAAAACCTGGTTCAACATATTAATTAAGCATTGTATTATACTAATGTGAATTATTGTTAATTCCCGCGCTTGCGCGGGATATCATCTAGTAATATTTAAAAGTTTGACCACATGCAACTAACAAACAGATTTTTGAACTGCTTATGTTTACTCTCTTTTTTTCTAATAAAAATTAGAATTTTATAATTTTTTGTCACATATCTAACGTATGCATATACGATCATTGGATCAATATTGACAGTAAATTAAGCATGGAACTTCAATGTGTATCATCCCCTTTACTAAGCAAAAAAATATATCAAAACAAAACTAGTTCGTGAGCCGAGGAGTCGCTGTTAACACTGAAATCATATGGAGAAATAAGTCCGATTTTTTCTCATTAATATTCATTAACCACACTACGTAAACCCTGACGTCACAATGCATATAGTTCAAAGTGCGCCAAAGTCGTAGTATTTGACTTTAGAAAGTTGTCGGAGGGTAATTTTCAAACAGAAGAGGATAATAAAAGTAAAACATCCATGTGTTCTGTCTATGAAAACAAAAGCTAGTTAAAACACCCTTTGTTTGCCCCTGAAATGTCGCTTAAATCAAATATATATTATAGAGGTTTGCAGGTTTGTGCCCCTTTACCTACAAGCAACAACCCCCAAAAAGACAATTTTTAAAACTAATTGGCACATTCATTTTAATTAGAAATAAATAAAAATGTACATTAATTTAAAGTATTAAATATCAAATACTAGGGAGCACCATGGCAACTCGATTATATCAATTTAAAAAATTCGAACATTTGTGTCGAAATTGGCAAGTATCAACTTAATTCACTAATTTACTATGTAACTGGTTCATTTCTCGCTTCAAATTTTTATATTCAAACGGCACAATAAAAAATAAATCAATTTTTAATCGAATTGCGTCATTTTTTTTCTACCGGTGTGTAGGTGAAATTCATACCATGGCAAACACTTCCAGCGTTAGCGATTCCGAGTTATTTGAAAAATTTTAAATGTTCATTATACATTACTTTGAAATAGTTACAGCCTCAATTTCAAGATGGCGGCCGTATGCAAATTAGACAAATCGGACTTATTTCTCCATATGTACCGAGTATCTACTACACGTAACACCCAGTACAGATGCTTGATCCATCTCTAAATTTATCGCGGGAAATATAGCGCAAGATCACTGTGACGTCATACTTAACTTTCTTTTGCTCTCGACAGTTCTCGTAATTTGTCGGATAACTTCGGGAAAGGAAATGACGTCATATTTCAGCAAAAGTTCAGATAGGTACAGTTTATTTTACGTCAGCATATGTTGCTTACTTTAGTGTTTTAAAAGATGTATGCAATTTTACAGGTAAGAATTTTCCTTAGAAACGCTTCCTGTTCCACCATGTTGCTATGCAAAGGATTATTGGGATATGTAGAACTTTTTCACGCGGGTCCACAAAATTTTCTTTGAACAATGTGCAGATTTCAACTCGAATTTCCTCCGTTCGTACACGTTGTCTATGGAGCTCGCTACGCGAGCGGCGCTCGCTGCGCTCGCTATTAATTTAAAGCTTTGTAGAGTAGAAAAGATTTACCGATAGATATTTTCAAAAATATTAACTATAGTCTGTCCAAAGATATTTATGCAGCACATTTGGCCGATTTTTACTTAAAATACACATACCTGTGAAAGAAGTGCAATTGAAATCGATGAAAGGGGAAATTTCCAAGATATCTTCATTGACACATTATCATTTTTCACTCGAAAAAAATCCCAGGAACGAAAACAGATTTCTTACGGAGATTTATAATGGGGAATGTTTACATCTTTTCTCCATTCGGAAGTACTCGGAATACCTCGCGCAATTTTTCAAGGTTATCATCCGGGCTTACTGCAATACAAAATCCCCGTAGACATCACATTTTTTAGCCGTGTATTGAAACCTGATAAGCTAACGGGGGCGTTTTAACTGAGAAATCTTGGAAATTTTTCATACTTTTGAATGAACATCGTTTAAACCCTAAGGTATTTATAAATATTGAGTAATTAAGCAAAATGTGAATCCAGGATATCTTGGGACAGAGTATAAGCAGTAATTATAGTCTGTCCCAAGATATTTATGCAGCACATTTGGCCGATTTTTACTTAAAATACACATACCTGTGAAAGAAGTGCAATTGAAATCGATGAAAGGGGAAATTTCCAAGATACCTTCATTGACACATTATCATTTTTCACTCGAAAAAATTCCCAGGAACGAAAACAGATTTCTTACGGAGATTTATAATGGGGAATGTTTACATCTTTTCTCCATTCGGATATACTCGGAATACCTCGCGCAATTTTTCAAGGTTATCATCCGGGCTTACTGCAATACAAAATCCCCGTAGACATCACATTTTTTAGCCGTGTATTGAAACCTGATAAGCTAACGGGGGCATCTTGGAAATTTTTCATACTTTTGAATGAACATCGTTTAAACCCTAAGGTATTTATAATTATTGAGTAATTAAGCAAAATGTGAATCCAGGATATCTTGGGACAGAGTATAATTAATGAAGATTGCATTTAGGTCTATCGGGACAAGCACATTTTGTGAAATAAAAAACTAAGTACATCTGTACTAAAAATATCAATAAATGCTTCAAATGGTGAAAAGATTAATTTAATCCTAAAAAGTACTAAAACTATTGAAGATAAATTTTATACCGACGTATATAATTTTTTTAAATTGATTTTTATAGATTAAAATCAATGGCGGGCAACTCTTCAGGAACAGGAAAAGGGTCATTTATTAGGACACATTCTACTCCTACACACTGATACTTAAACATGAAAATTGTGTGCAAGTATACTGAGTATTAAGCCCATACATATATGTTATGCATCCATGCAGATTCATTGCATCTTAGGCTATTATGGATCGGATATCTTAAAACTTGGCATCCCTCTTTGGATCCATGAACGTATATCCAGAGAGGTATTGGGGAATTTGGGCATTGGAGGATTTGTTGAAAAGGGGCCAAAAGGCCGGAGTCTGACACCCCTCCCCCCTTCGGAAGCTCCATGGTTTTGAAGTGTTAAGACATTTTTTATATTTATATATATGAGCTATTATAGCTATACTTAACACATCATAAGATCGATAAATGAAAACAAAATTTGACATTCTTTGTTCTGTAGCTCTAATTATTGCTACAGTGCCCTAATTCTAAAAAGTTCACGTTTGCACTTTAGTATGCGGTTCAGGGATATAGAATTAAAATTAAAAATTTTAAAATAATTTTTATCAAAAATCCCCGAATTAGTAAATTAAACGACTGCATATATTCCCCGAACGGCTACTCGCCAAACTTAACACCGAATTATTTTAGGCAATTATGGGATCCAGGTAGAATTAACCATGTGTTTACCTGGATTCCCCTCATCAGTTATAAATCAGCATGAATTCATAAGAAATAAATGCATGTTTCTTTAGATTTAGTATACCTTTTTTTTAAGTACAAAAAATAATGCAGTTTCCAGTCATTTTGTTTAATTCAAACACATGCACGTACATACAGTATATGTACGAGGGCCAATCAAAAAATACGAAGACTTTTGCCATAGCTATGTTATTTAAAGTCATATTATTACTAAATTTGGTAGACATAATCTAGCAATTGTTTCAAACAATTTGAAATAAAAAAATTCGTATATTCCTTTATTTCTAAGAATTATTTAGAATCTAATCCTGCAAAAATGAGGTCACGGCGCAACGTCAAACTTTGCGTTCCGTCAACAATAAATCATATCATGTTGAAAGTAATATCTCCATAAATTGGGCGTAAAACCCACTAATATTGAAACCTAAAATTAAAAATTGCTATGACATTCTATGTACCAAATAATGACGGGATATATAGATTTGTTGAACAGTTATCAGTAACTAAAGACATAAAGTCTTCTTTAAAGTTGACTAAAAACATTGACGTCGCCGGACGTCACGGTGCAGCGAAAAGTATAAACAATATGGATCTAACTCGGGATAAGCCGATGAAGAAGATGATGAAAATGCTCAGTGGTGGGAAAAATAAGTCAAAAATTATTTGCATATTTGTGTTTTAACTCTAACACATCTTGTGGGGGTTGTAGTATATGTATTTTGAATATCAAACAGTACGAAAGAGAATAGAATATCTGTAAATTTTTTATCAACAAGTAAACAACGTCATCTGACATTCAGAGATTTTCTTACTGTAAACGAAGAGACATACGGTAAAATATAAGAAAACTTCGAAGAGCTAGCTTATGATTTTCGAACAATTGTGAACAAATTAAATGCCAAGTAATATAGTGCCGATTTAAATCGTATGGTGAAAAGCACAAAAGACTAAGGGTGATATAAAGATTGAATATTTCTATTAAAGGTATATGTGGCGTATTTGGAGTAAAATTTTTGACATGGGTTTGAGTAAAAATATACATCATGCTTCTTATAATTAAACGTTTCACAAACTCTAGGCCCATAAAACATGTTATGTCTTTAGTTATTTGTCTCCAAACTTTGCTACACGTCTGATGAATATTAATGTGATCCGCCATTTATAACGCCACTGCGCATGAGTGCGGGAAAACCTAGCATTGAAAACACGATGGAAGAACAGTTTGTTTACAAATTAAAATCACGTTTTTCATGTCTTAAATTAGATGATTCTTATATCAGATGATACTCGAAGCAGTATTATTCCGATATTCATTAATGTAGAACGATATAAATTGTTAATTATGTGTAATAATTAGAGGTGTACACAATACGGCGATGTATTGATCGTGAGGGCCCACGATACGCGTATCGTATCGTCACATGTGTATCGTGATACAGTGTATGAGTTAATTTTCATTGACTTTCTAGAATAGTTACATAGTACTTTACATAAATTGAAGACATTAAGAAATTTCAATTTAAGTTAGAAATAATTTGTTCATCAATTGAACTGTATATCTAAAGTTTGTTGATTGATTTTTTAAATAGTTGACATATTTTCTTCATTCAATTCTATTTCTTATAGAGGTAGGCAACATAGATACCAGTTTATTTATAGTTGACAACTATATCGTGATACATGATGTATCGCATTGATATATCGTGATGCGTATCGTATCGTGAGGTAGCTGGCGATACTCAAGCCTAGTAATAATGATGAAACACGATTTTAGCATCATCGACACGGTAAACGGATTAAATACCCCTCTTCCTGAGAGATGCATGTACTGAGAGTGTTTATTCTTTAATATAAAATCCTCTAAACGAAAATCCACTTGTGTTGTAAAACTTATAAAGTAAACATACGGAAAACATGCAGCACGAACCTGACTATAGCAAAACCCCTACAACTTCACGATGGAAACTTAAGTTTAATTCGGCTTTAATTCCTATTCCATCAATCTACATGGTCTCCGATGACAATCTTCCTTTTAATCCTATCCTTGTCAGTCTGTCTCTTTTTTCTTTCATCGTCATCTGTCAAACTTAATGTTACACCTATCTTCTTGTCGTCGCCATTGTTGTTGATAGACCGAGATGGATGTCAAGTGACCCATATTAGGCGGGGTTATTCAAATCTTTTGTATTTTTTACCGTGCCGTGAAAAATAAAAAATATTTTTTGAATTGCTTGTATCTTTGTCATGCGGTTGACTTATAAAGCATAATTTGTGCGAAAGTCCTATCTTTAAGTAAAGAAATGAAGCAAATAATCAGATCTTATTAAATATTATTGTTATTCACTAAAAATACGCCACATATACCCTTAACCATGCTTGCCTCATCTTGACGTCATGTTTTCAACGTTACCCTGCGCCGTGGTGACAAAACATATTGATTTAAAAATCGGGTAACAAAAATACCTTTTCATCAAATGGAATGAAACTTCGTATATCAATAAAATAAGTATTGTTGCATAGTTTAATCTGTTAGCTATGACTTTAATGAAAAATATATGATAGACAGCCACATTGTCTTCGTATTTTTTGATTGACCTTCGTACATGTAGTACTGTTCAACAATATATATGAATTATATATTGCTATAATTTAGTACCAAGGATAGCAATTAATTTATCATTTATAATATACATTTATATTCTATAATATATGTTACTTTGATTAACATGCATATTAGAATCAGCACCCCTTATCAACCCCACCACCCACACTGTGGCGGACCACGTGATACGCGTATGATCAATTCCACGAAAAATTGGCGATTTGGAGGTGCGCCTGAGGGAAAATTTAACGGTAAGCCCGAACCATTCCATGTTATGTTCTCTCTCTCTCTCTCTCTCTCTCTCTCTCTCTCTCTCTCTCTCTCTCTCTCTCTCTCTCTCTCTCTCTCTTCTGGTGTGTCCATGCTTTCTCATAGCTAGTCCGAAATATCTGACGTTTTTTGGGGGGTGGGGGGTTTTAACGATTTTGATATTTTACTTTCCTGGCAAATAAAATATCAAAATTGTTAAACAGTCATTCTCATTTATATGACTCCATTTTGAAATATCACTGTCGGTCAAGTTGAGATCGTTTTTTTTTTTTTTTGAAGTAACGGGATAATATTATACATGTTTTTCAATAAATGATTTTAGGAGTTTATATTCAAATTATATACAATAAATCGCCGTTTATTTTTTAAACGCATTCTTATTATTTTAACAGCCAAATTATAGATGGCACAGTGGTTTCCGTATGTCGCTACATATGATAATTGTTGTCCAATTTTCTGCTACTGAAGTCGGGAAAGGAAAATATAAAAATATAGATTTTTTTTATGTAAAACTACCCCAACATTTTAGAGACTAAAGTATTTGCCACTCGTCAATATTTTTTGAATCAAGGATTGATAAAACCTGTCGCAATGTTACCAAAACTTACCCTCCGATAGGAATTAAGCCAAAACCGATCTTTCATGAATCAAGTTTAATCTGAGTACATGTATATCTATTTTTTAGGCATTTAAGTATATGATCACGTAACCAGTGTAATGGAGTAGCAGTTCTGAGATGACTGTAAAGTATAGTGACTCCAAATAGATGTTTTACTTTTCGATGATGACAACGAAAATAAGAAGAGCTACTCGAAATTTCATCATACGGAAATCTTCACGCATCATAATTCATCACATCAATTTACAAGACATTAAAACTCATCCGGAAATTGCACATGTAAATAAACCGGGTTGTTTTGGAGATTGATTTAGTGTCACGTGATTGCGATTTCTGTCTAAAAATAGACTGGCACACTGAAAAAAGAATTTGAATTTGAAGGTATTCGATGTCATGCATTAATAAAGAATGCATCTTAATAACTATATAGTTCTTGAAGACATCACTTTTCAATGAGAGGCTTCTGGCTCATGATGTATGCCACACTGCAGTATTTACATTCCCCTGCGCTTGCGTGGCCATGAAGCGGAAGGAAAACTCAAACTTATTTTCTCTTTTTAATTTGTTTTATTTACTTTTTAACACCGTTATTTTTCAAGAGTTCATATTTTCATATGATGTATGAAATATGTGGAAATCGTGTAAAAATCGATATTTGCTAAATCATGGGTTTGTGCGTCACCATGTCCCTTTAAAAAAATCCAGGAAAACGTCAAATATTTCGGACTATCTCCTGATGTGCGTGTCTCCCTCTCCAGAACTAAAATATTCAAGTGTAACATTTCATTAATTTGAGGGGAAAAGGGAACTTTACAAAATATAATTATGTAGGACTTATTTGGAACTGCAAACGGAATTTTGCCCCGCCCCGTTTCGTAAACTAATTAAGGATGTATTTCACTATGAATTAAATAAAAAATACTATACCACAGATTTTGAAAAAATATTTTTCGCTCAATTTTCTCATATTTTTATCTTTTTATTTAAAAAAATGTTTCCTTCTAATACAAACATTTAAACAATTTTAAGAATCTACCTATTTTGTATGTAACCTATCCTATTTTAATGATAAGTCAAATTTTAGATATATAATGCATCTAAAAAGAAGAGGAATGATAAACCTTAGTTCAAGAAATCATGTCTATAGTATTCCTTTTAACTTGTTACAATAAAATAAATCCAACATATGATAAAAAGTAATAATTAATAATCAACTCTTGTACATGTACTATATATACAACCAGGTAAACATAAGTAAACTCTACCTGTGCCCCTTAGAGGGCCCCTTAGTTGTTTAATTGCCTAATTGACGAGTAGCCGTTCGGGGAGCACACCTATTTAGGTCACTCTCGGCGACCAAGCAATATGGACAGAGTTCGACTGGCCAGTTTCCATAGTGATATCTGATATGGTGGGAGCACGTTCAGAATTGTGATGCTAAACTTATGCAAAACGGATTTGTTTTTAAAATTTGACAAATCGTTGAATAGATCTAAAATATACAAACTCTAGCGAACAATACAAGAATGTAAGTATTACATGTATATATCTTAAAATAGTGCAGACTTTCATGTGTTTGTTTCTGATCAATATACATATTGAGGTCAGGCGTGTTATCATGTAGCTACATGTGTATGTATAGGCGAATTCTGTTAAATAGCTCTTTGATTTCAGATTGCTAGGAATTTACTCATTCCAGACTAACTGCTCTTATTTTACAACTTCAATTTATTTGTTAAACATGTGAGCAGTGAATTATTTGCATGCGCGGAACTGCAGGGGATGGGGGGTGGGGGTGTACGGAAATTCAAACTTTTGAATTGGAGAGGGTTTTTGTTTAACATCGTACGCAAGACCTTAGATTAGTCAAGTTTTAGTAAGATTAATTAGATCCTGCTAGCAAGTCTAGGGTTAGAAAGAATAATCTTCAGACTACAGTCAGGTCAAACCACACGCACCTGACGTTATATATTTTTCTCATAATAAAAATATATAATATACTCTCTACCTAATTAGGTAAAAATATATATACCCTCTACCTAATTAGGTAGAGGGTATATATATTTTTATTATGAGAAAAATATATTTAACTTCAGGTGCCTGTGGGTCAAACTGGGTCCTTAGGACATCTGTCATTTTAACGATAGAACTAGGGTCCATAAGGCGGTGAAGTGTCATCAACCTGAATCAGTATCATGATCGAGTATGTTTAATCAACTGACTAGCTCCGGGATTTACCAGGCTGTGAGTGCATTGTTTGGGTAGGGTATGTGTGTGACTCTATATATAAGGAAGATAAAATAGGATGATAGAGGAAAATGGAGGTAGAGGAACTCGGGAGAGTTACTATATTTTGTTTGGATCTATGTGTAAAAGTTTGGATATACATTGTAACATAATTAACCCATTAACATATGCAAGCTAAACAATAGCTGATGACTGACTTAAGTTCAATTTAAATAAAACAAAATTATGAGGTACCCGTATATAACAATGCATTTATTGACAAAATTCCAAATGATGAAATTCAATGTCAGTGTGAGTGATCAGCTCTACCCGGAAACACTATTACCGGAAATCAGGGGCAAATGTTTATCATATTCTAGCTATGCCAAAAAAAAAAAAAAATAATGAAAAGGAGAAATCTTTCATAAACCTAATAAAACAACTGGAGGAAAAGTATGAAGAAAACGTTCAAACAATCAACTTAAAAAAGAAAGTAGTTTGTTGACCCAACATCGGCAAATGTAACGCACACAGCCGGTAAACGGTTGGCCGAAGTCAGAAGATGACCAAAGCTCATTTCGGCCAACGATTGCTTTATACGTGCTGGACCAACATTAAGCCGCAATTAGTATAAAAATGCATTTGACGACATGATTATCTATATGTTGGCCAGCAACGTACCTGATGCGTGATAATGACCTAATATTAAGCTTGCTTAAAAAACTAGCCTTTATATCCCCGTTTTAATATACAATAAGCAATAACAAATTGCCGGATGTGTGTCGACATTGTTGTGAAGCATCAGCCTCATTATATCTATTATGTATCAATTATGGGTATTTTTGCCGGTTGATATTGCGCTGAAACAATTCATGAATTGTTGCATCGGTACTTTAATAATAATTGGTTATTCTGTATAAGAGATATTCACAACAAATGTGGTCTATCCTATATATGGCACCAGCAAAATGCTATCAATGTTAAATGGCTAGAGGGTATTGTTAATCAAATTTTAAAAACAAGTTTATTAAAAAAATGGAACTCTGAATTATATATTTCTTCAAAAGATGTTATATATCGTATATTCAAACCACATTTTTGTTGTGAAGACTATTTACTGTCACAAAAAATACGAAATTTATTTGTTACTACATGTAGTATATATAGAACCACAAACCTCACCTCCCAATAGAAACTGGCAGATGGAATAATATTTTAATAGAAGACCGAAAATGTAACTTATGTGAAGCCAATCAGATTGGCGATGCATATCATATGTTTTGGAATGCAGAGCTCTACCATCAATAAAAAAAATTATTTAAAAACTAGTACTATCTTAGAGACCCTAATACTTTAAAATTTAGATTAATTATGTCATAATCAAATCCCGAAACTCTTCAAAAAATAGGTAAACTAAAAAGCAAAATTTTGATTTGTCGGTTCTCCTAGGTAAACACATGTAGTCTATTTGTATTTTTTATATGAAATAACCATGCTTTAGTATATTACTATACTTTACCCCTGCGTTACTACATTGTATATCCTTTTGTTTATATATATTTATTTCCTGTACCTCATGTAACATAATTTATGTTTTGAGTGTAATAAATGAACTTTAATTTGTACATATAAACCTTTTTATATCTGTTGTTAGAAAATAATTTTCTTAATTGTTGCAAAAATTAAGAATGTTATGATAAATTCATTTTAGAGAGAAGACTTCCATTATACCATCTTTCAGTGACATGCTACACTTTATGATTGTGTACATGACCAAATATGATAATAGAGGTCCTGAAGGGTGATGGTCGCCAAACAAATTACAACAAGGAAGCAATAAAAATATATTTTATATCTAAACAAATCAAAAAGAAAGAAACGTACTTTCAATAGGCAAAAGTTATTATTATACTTTCATGTTAAATACTGAAATCTGATTCGTTTAGACGCAGTTGACAATCCGTTCTCATACCCTCAGCATTTGGCAATGGACCGATAGAACGAATTGTTACATGCGCGTAAATTATGCGCGTACGGTTCGTCGTAGAACTCACGTTGTTAGGTCACCTGAGTAAACTCAGGTGACCTATTGCTATCTGTTTTCGTCCGTCGTCGTGCGTCGTGCGTTAACAATTTACCTTTTTAACTTCTTCTTAAAAACTACAAGGCCAATTGTTCCCATTTTTGGTGTGAAGCATCTTTATGGTAAGAGGAATGTAAATTGTGACATTGGTGGCTCTACCACCACCAGGGTGCCACAGGTGGGGCCAAATATGCAAAAACAGCCAAATTTTCAAAAATCTTCTTCTCTACTCTCACACATGTGAGGAAAAAACTGATTGCATGGTTATGATGTCCATGAAGCCCTCTACCAAAATTGTGAAATTCATGGCCCCTGGGTCAGGGGTTCAGGCTCTAGGGTGGGGCCAATATGGCCATATAGTAAAAATGTATTAAATCTTAGAAAATCTTCTTCTCTACTCCCATTGATATTTGTTAAAAACTAAATACATAGTTATGATGTCCATGAAGCTCTCTACCAAAATTGTGAAATTCATGGCCCCTGGGTCAGGGGTTCAGGCTCTAGGGTGGGGCCAATATGGCCATATAGTAAAAATGTATTAAATCTTAGAAAATCTTCTTCTCTACTCCCATAGATATTTGTTTAAAACTAAATGCATGGATATGATGTCCATGAAGCCCTCTACCAAAATTGTAAAATTCATGGCCCCTGGGTCAGGGGTTCAGGCTCTAGGGTGGGGCCAATATGGTCATATAGTAAAAATGTATTAAATCTAAGAAAATCTTCTTCTATACTCCCATATATATTTGTTAAAAACTAAATGCATGGTTATGATGTCCATGAAGCCCTCTACCAAAATTGTGAAATTTATGGTCTCTGGGTCAGGGGTTCAGGCTCTAGGGTGGGGCCAATATGGCCATATAGTAAAAATGTATTAAATCTTAGAAAATCTTCTTCTCTACTCCCATAGATATTTGTTTAAAACTAAATGCATGGATATGATGTCCATGAAGCCTTCTACCAAAATTGTGAAATTTATGGTCCCTGGGTCAGGGGTTCAGGCTCAAGGGTGGGGCCAAAAATGCCATATAGTAAAAGTGTATTAAATTTTAGAAAATCTTCTTCTCTACTCCCATATATATTTGTGAAAAACTAAAGGCCTGGATATGATGTACATGAAGTCTTCTACCTAAATTGTGAAATTTATGACCCCTGGGACAGGTGTTTAGGCACTAGGGTGGGGCCAATATGGCACAGGAAGGGCCCACATATCTTGAAAACGGTTAAAATCCCCACCCCTAACCATATATATTCTTGTTCCTTGTGTTAAGGGCCATCAAATGGTATGTAGGTCATGGGCCTCAGGGGTGGTTCCTGACCCCCCTCAAACAGGAAGAGCCCAAATATCTTGAAAACGGTTAAGAACCCTGCCCCTAAACCATATATATTCTTGTTCCATGTGTCAAGGGGCATCATATGGTAAAACTATGTAGGTCATGGGCCCTGGGGATGGTCCTGACCCCCCTCAAACAGGAAGTGCACAAATATCTTGAAAACGGTTGAGATCCCCACCCCTAAACCATATATATTCTTGTTCCTTGTGTCAAGGGGCTTCATATGGTATATAGGTCATGGGCCCCAGGGATGGTCCTGACCCCCCTCAAACAGGTAGTGCCCAAATATCTTGAAAACGGTTGAGATCCCCACCCCTAAACTATATATATTCTTGTTCCTTGTGTCAAGGGGCATCATATGGTATGTAGGTCATGGGCCCTTGGGGTGGTCCTGACCCCTCTCAAACAGGTAGTGCCTGAATATCTTGAAAACGGTTAATATCCCCACCCCTAAACCATATATATTCTTGTTCCTTGTTTATGTTAATAGAAAAGTAATAATTGGCTAAATAAAATCACTGATATATAAAGGTAAAATGATTTTGGTATATATGCCAGATGGTGATTCTCAACGAATGTTGAATATTCCAAAACTGGAACAGGAGAAGTGAGTAACTCATGATGGCTTTTATCGATAAAGCTGGGTTTTTTTTTCGTTTGTTTAAATGCCCATAGGGAGAGTTCCTGTCTGCCCCGGGGGGATGGGGGATGGGAGGTTGTTTTAGATAAAACATGAATAATAGCCACCTTGTTATTATTATTAAATTATTTTCTATCAGAGTCTTGCACCTTTTCAATATCAGGTCATGCACTCTTTTATGATCTTTAAAGTTTTTTGCTAAAATTATAGGTTTAATAGTCCTTTTTGAAAGATTTCAGGCAGGGAGGTGGTCGTCATTACAAATTAAAAAATTTTCTATTCCAGAATAAAACTTAACTAAATATGCATATATGAGACTCCTTGACAAGTTTGTGTATGGGTTATGCTACTCAGGTGACCGTTAAGGCCATTTGGCCTCTTGTTTATATATAACAGCAGTAAAATTTGCTATCAAATTAAGACATGCAGTATAATAAAATAGATAGTGCCTGTTTGGGAGGGTACCAGTTGAAATTGACACCCCGAAAAAACCATTGTCAACCGACGCGAACTGGTACCCTCCCAAACAGGCACTATTTATATAATTTTGCATGGCGCAAAGTTACGTATACCCGTAGTAGCAATGCCATAAGGAGGCTGGGTGGTCAACAAACTAGCCATCAGATTTACGTTTAATTTTTAGAGATGATTTTGTAAGTCATAAACTATCTTTTAGTAAAGAACTCTTCAAATAATTTAGCACTATCCTTTATTCTTTATACAGAGCTCTATATAAACTATATAGTAAAAATTGACCACGACCATCCAACCCTCTTAAATTAAACAAGGAGTTGACCTACATATGCCTGTTTTAAAACAAGAGGTGGTAGGCCCCTTTTTACCCCCTCCTCCCCTTTTTATCGCTTTAAACTTGCCAAATTGTTCAGAGAAATAACAAACAAACATTTAAATCGGCTACTCTGAGATATGATCTCTCGTTTTTACTATTATATAATTTTAAATCATATGGTTAATCTTGTGTTCAAAACTTTACGTTTACCTATGTAAATTTCATATTCTTAATTCCGAAATCTAAGTTTTTATATCCAGGTACCTATAATGTTATCATTAGAATATCTGACTGTACTTTACATCTACATCTATATACACTTTAGTTAAACCTTATCTTAACCGAACTGAACTAGTTAAGTCCCGAAAGAAAAATTAGAGCCTCACTCATGATTAAACTGTAAGTATCATAACATATTAACCACCACACTTCCTTCGCCGGAAATTACATACACGTTCATAGTATTAAATCAAGGATTTAAAAAGGGGTTGTTAAATAATGGTGAATATTATAAAACCTTGAAAGGGGCACCTTTTTCTGCGGTAATATTATAAATCATTAATCCTTGAAACAAGCGTATTTTAAGGAAACTTTTGCATCGTAATCAAGTGTGATCCGAGATGATCTGTAATGAAACAAGATTATTGAACAATAAATGATTTGCTTTTGCATTCAGGTAAGTCTTATTCAAAGTCTTATTTTCAATAATTAAATTAAGTTTCTGCATTCTTCAAGAAGAGTTACGTTTCTTGGGAAACAGAGAAAATTCTGGTTAATCTGACGATTGTTTAAAAACTTAAAAAGAATAAGAAAACTTCACATCTAGACTTTTATTAAATTGTTTCATTAGTCTAAACATGGTTTTAGGTGCCTCAGTGTTAAAATTTCAAAATTTCTCCATAAAATATATTCTTTTGTGTTAATTCTATTTATAGATAACCTTACGATGTCTCAATGATAAGCTTGTACAATTACATGCACTAATTTCAAGGAGAACATTCAGTTGTTATTTATCAAATTACTGTACCAGTAATTAGGTGTCAAATCACCCATTTATATAGGACAGCTGTGTATACCCCTCAGCTTGGTTCTCTCCAGTTTCCTGTATCGTCTATCGTCTCAGGTCACTCGTGCGTGAAGTCCAGCGAGTGTTAACTTTGCAATCAAAACAGAGGCTAGGGCAATGGTGGTTTTGAATTAAATTTACTTTCGATAAAAAGGGTATCACTTTTATTTGTCATTAAAAGGGCATGGCGTTTGGAAAAAGGGCATGGCGCTGATAAAAAGGGACATGGCGCCGCGCCACGCTAGTTTGCTTTAGATTTAACTGAACGGTTCAGTCTTGCAAGACAGAGCATGGGCGCGCGAACTCCCTAACTTTTTCTCGTTTTGTGAATAACCCATGTCCTATTCAGATTGGCTCCTTCACATGTTCATGAAGAAAATCTTCCTAATTGGTTTCATCCTTACGCATACATCTTAAAAAGCATGTATGATAAAAAAAAAACAAACACTTAAAAAAACCTAAAGAGTTTTGTTTCTCATTGGTGGATCAAGAATGATAAATATTCATAAAAACAATAAAGAATCGGCATATTGGTCGTAAATTCGTGCGTACTGGACGAGTACTCGAATCTGACCGTAGGTTGTTCGCGAAGCTCTACATGTATCTCTGTTTATTTCATTATTCTATATTCATTTGATTTCTTCAATAGATCATACCTTTATTTCTTTCATTTTTAAATATTATTTAATATAGAAATAGTATTTATTTATTTACTTAATTTGCGGTCATTTTGCTATTGGAATTTTTAAAAATAAGTTTGATTTTTTTCCGGAGGGGAGGGGTGGAACCATCTGACCTTACCACCCACCCCCCCCCCCAAAAAAAAAAATCCGTGCATGTCTAACTACCGATATCTTACTATCCGTGTGTTCCAAACATCATCAAGATTTATCAAACGTATCGATAACCATATGGGATTCGCCCCATACACATACTTTGATAGTAATTAAAGTGGGGCGTTCGTGCATCGATATATGCACGATAGCTGTCCTACCTTTCTATATGTACATATGTACATGTATTACTAAACTATTTCCGTAATCATGTAAAAAAAAATACAAGAGACACAAAGGAAAATTTACAGGTGGTGCTTTATATCACGGAAAATGTAAATAACATTTGTAAAATGGATATTTCAATAATGTTATCAGTAATAGAAGATCTGAAAATATATCAATCGATCGTCATATTTTAATGTCTTGTGCTTCATGCAGATAATGCAGTTATAAATGCTATAAATACTAAAAAAAAAATGCATGTACATGTATAATACTATGATAATTCCGCCGTTATCATATATATAACTCAAAAACTAAACTAATCGATTTTGCTTTCTCGTTGGTGGATTGGTGGAAAGTCAATCGAATTGGCACACGGCCAGTAAGCAGGTCAGATATCTTTATCAATTAGCATTGTAATGCATATTTTATTTTTTTAAATTAAAATATAATATCAAAGTACATGCCGAATGAAGGGGCGAGTGGATGGATGTGAAGCGTTTTAAATTAAAGCGCAGTCTTTAGCTCAACTGAGCTGTAATTACTTGAAATAAGCATGCCAGTCATGCCCTACATAACCGGTCCAACAAGTATTACTATGTGTATACGTTAACACTTACAAACTATAAATAAACAACTACGTGTTCGATATTGGAAACCTGCAATGAAGTTGTGAATGTGACAGTCCCATAAAAGTTTTTGTATGGATGATTCCAAAACGCATGAAGCACACTTGACCCATGTGACGGTCTCCAAACACTTAGTCTTCTCTACAGAAGTGAGTAGCGAGTAGAATAGTATCCTGTCTTACAACGCATTCTGATTTAACACTGTTTAACAGTTTAAGGGTGATAAGTTAAGGAGGATGGCCGGTTAACTTGAACACATGTGGATCAAAATGTAAACATTTCTTAAATTGACTTGTTTATGTAAACAAGATCAAGAAATATGAGGTTTACGTGTGTTTTGTACACAAATTGTTTACTCATTACAGTGCCTTTGTTAATCACTTAAAACTGCGCAGCTGCAGACAGTCTGAAAAAATATGAAAGGGAGTCTTTGGTGTCAACTCTGAAACTATTTGTTGAGAAAAGGGTTGAACCGTGCATATTTAAGCTGTAGCTTTGTTTCAAAATAGAGTACCCTATTCTCATCAGTCGGCATGGGATCTACATGTATTTTTAGAGTAAGAAAAATACCCACTTAGACCTCTTGTGTCAATAGAGCGACATTGACGTTATACTTTCATACAATCTTATCAAAATTAGATGTTAGATCCGTTCGCTTACTCGCTAAACTGTGTAGCTAGTTAGAGAGCGGATCTCACATCTAATTTTAATTAAATTGACTTTTATAGAAAAAAAGTATACCAATTCAAAATAATATGTGATTAATGTGAGAGACACGTATATACCAGTCTTAAATTTGTCTTTTTATTTATGTATAAATTAAAGTAAATTCTGTTTAGAAGTTGGGGAATTTACATGTGTATTTTTTTAAATATAACTTCAGTGTACCTCCATACACATGTTGACACAGACACATATGTTTCGTTTCTGACACCAATTTCAAGAATAGGGTACACTTTATTGAGGTAGAGCTACAACTTTAAAATGTGCAAGGTTCAACAGCTTTCTCAACAAAGAACATGGGGGAATAAGCCGAGGTATAAAACCACTTAAGTCCATTTGAAAAACCCTAAATTTTTTTCTTACAAATATCACGCTTGTTACATTAGTTAAAAATATGTAATCATTTGTTTTCAGTATTGCCAAAACCTTAAAAAATTGACTTCAAATTTAATTGATATTCAGACATCAAAATACATAATGTATGTATATGCTAATTGAGCAAAAAATGCTAATAAAATCGGATTTCAGACTAAAATTTTTATAGTGGGTCATCATACCATTTTTTTAGAACGTATACTGATAAAACATGTAAATGTCTTTTTTCTTCCAATTTAAAAAAAAATGGACCCATTCTATGGTTTTCTTCCTTCAATTTTGAAGATGATCATCAAATGGCCAAGACCGAAATTTGTTTGCGCAAAACTAAATTAAGTTAATAGTTATTCATGTGAATCCGTGGAGTTATCTTTAGTATTATTTTTAAATGTAAACATGTTCTTTGTTTAGGGTGTACAAATTATGGACTTTAAGACAAAAGATTGGAATTCTTTATTATATGTACACGCACATAATAAATTCTCTGGAGAAAAGTAAGCACAAGAATACACATACAGTATTTGAAGTTAATACACATAATAAATGCGCGATTGTCATTTGAAACATGCTAGTGAGAGGGGACATATAGAATTCATTTCATCTATGATTGCGTCGGTTTCCAGAATCTTTTATTTATGATCACGTGATCGGTTTCACCAAACATGTAAGTATTACGACGAAGTAAGGTATGTATACCCCGCGTAAACACCCCGCGATCCAGAATTGCTAAGGTACATATTTAAAGGTGAATTTTTCGGGGACTGAATTCTCGACTTAATCTAAATTATTGATCGATGAATTACATTGATATAAAGCGGTCGCAAAATTAAAATTGGACAAGTTTTTTCTAATTGAAGTTTTTAAGGTAAGCATATATCACGTTTGATGAAAGTTTACAGTTAGTTGAAATCCATTGCATGTATCTCTTGAAGGCTTAGGAACGCACAAAAGACCGGGTATATAAAAGTTAAAGTAGAGAAAGTGTCAAGGGTATTCCCAGATAACAACCCTTTTAATTTTTCTCTGCTTCATCCTAACGTCATACCTGTATGTACGAAGAACAAATCCATACAATGTTTTTGTGCGTTCATATCTGGACTTAATAGAACAATTCAAGTGATGATCCATTCTTTTGATAAGATTCAACTTAACAAAAATAAGTAAAGTAAACCTGATTTGCACACGTTTGTCAAGATACTAGAATAGCGATACATAATACATAAGTTAATGTTTAGAGTTTTATTTACCTCACCTGTGTATGGTAATAGTGCAAAATAAACATTCAGCTCTATTTTAGGTCATCTGAGTCACACAGGTGACCCTTTACTATCTGTGTTTGTCCATGGTCGTGCGTCGTTTTTGAACTTTTGTCGTTGGGCCATTTCCAGTTTCTTCTCATAAAATATACTGACGGGCTTCAGAAACACAATGCCTGATACTTTTCTGTATCGTTTTCTGGTGAATAAGCTTCCATGACAAATGTCCAATGTTCACTGATTTTAAGCATCATTTTATTCAAAAAGAGGCTATAATTGAAATGGATGTCAATAGGGATACGTCAAAATGCGGTTTTGGTCATTGGTACCTGGTACGGTATTTTTTCGCTTTGATGACGGCGCGAAGGAGACGTGTCATTGACTGACAGACGCTTCGAAGGGTCATTTGAGGAATATTTTGCCACTTTCTACATGTGCTCTCCCAAGTTTTTGCAGGGTCTGACATTGAAACTGGCTTCTGCGCACACGTCTCCCCAGCTCGTTTCACAAATGCTCAAACGGATTTAAGTCTTGAAGACAGTGGGCCATTCAAGGACGTTGATACCGTTCGTTTGAAGGAAAGTTTGTGTCAACTTTGCAGTACCGTATGCGCGCGCATTGTCCTGTTGGAATTGCCTTGTCTTTGTTGCTGCATAATTGGTGCTTTACCAGTCAAAAGAATTTCGTCCACATACTAGTACCTCCTGGCAGTGAGAACTCCGTTCAAAATGACTAGCTGTGACCGAAAATTGTGATTGACTATTAATGGAACCCCAGACCATATTGCAACCCCATCCGAATCTTTCGATTTCAAGGACACATTTATCAGCAAAACGTGAGTGTAAACGACAGTTAACTTGACATCTGCCATCTGCATTGCTAACATTAAACCTTGACTCATCAGAAAACACGACCTATGTTCAATTCTGACGTTGATTCAGTTTTTGCCTGGTCCACTGCAATCTGTAACGATGATGATGCGGCTTAATCTGTAGCCTTTTGTAAGGTCTTCTGTAGGGGACACCATGCCATATAACATTTCAATATTCTAGAAACTGATCTAGGATGAATAAGCCTTCCATGGCGTCTAATTATTTGCCTCGCCGTGGTCGCAGCAGCCGTAAAACGTTTTTGCAAATGACGTTAAGGTATTTACGCTTGTTGGCGTGGTGTTGTCGCTAATGGTTGACAAGGAGCTCGTTCAACAGAGCGGGTGGTCTCGAGCGCTCGCCAAAATTTCCTGTACCTACAACACAAAGAAAGTGGGCGCTTAAGATGCAAGCACTCGCTCTGCTGAACAGGTTCTGGTTTTGACGATCGTTACTTTTATTACTGAAATTGGTGCATGATTTTGATTTTTAAGAAAACGATATTGGGTGGTGCGCGAATAAACCGGCAAACCGACTAAGTACATGGTTTCCGGTATATTGTGCATTTACTACTCTCCAATTGGGTAACCTCACGATAAAACTGGGCATGGCAAACCTATTCCTAAACGTTCAAACTACAATCCTTCCCTAAATTACTACGGTTTCTCTAAAAATAGTTGATCATCCTATCATCCTGTTTCTTGCCGACATCTATACTGTCTTATACGAAAACAAAATAATCATGATTCGTCAAATGTTTAGAGCAATTGCACCACGAATCATAAAAATTGCAAACTGTATATTTTCGCAATCTTACCACGCATTGTTACCGTTGATATACAACAATTGATCTGTTAGAGACCAAAGGCATTTTACCGCGCTGAAACTAGACCCTGGCATTGAAGTATTTTTCGCATGGGGAAAATGAGTTTTCTGTATAGACTTTACCATGACAGACAAATCAGATAAACTCGCATAATAGTAAATATTTTCGGCACTCCTACTTTTATATTTCATCTTAAAATTGCAAGCCCGGATTTGCATAAATTGTCGTATAATTATAATAAACTCAGCCAGTAATCGTTTGCCTCTGATTGACTCGCACATCTGATGATCCTAAAACAAAAATAAAATAGTACTAAAATACTTAAACAGGGCAAGTAAATCCATAGTACAGGGTATGTGGCAATTGGTGTAACATAGCACAGCGTTCCTACATCCCTCATCCAGGTTAGGATTTGACATATAAAGGTATGTGGGTAAATGATTCTGGCATTTAAAAAAAAAATGCCAGTGTAAGATATAAAGATATAATTATACATGATATAATATATACATTTGTAAATGTGAACGGTGAAGTCTCAATACAACTGTATCCATGTATTTACGTGTGACCATTCATTAGTTACATAGATTTTGTGTTTCTCAATAGATGTAGTAGCTTTATCCATGTATATACATGTACGTGTCACCATTCATAAGTAGCATGTAAATGTACTACCCATGTATATACAAAATTGAGTCCTTAATCAGGAAAGTTAGAAAAGCGTTTAGAACATAATTTATTCTATTGTCAATTGCCCGCTTCCCGGATGACGCTATTTGCACATGTAATACTTTTCAACCATTGTTATCTGTACAAGGATAGCTATTTTAAAAAGCGCAAACCCTCTTTAGGATAATTGTTTAGCTGAAAGGAAGAAGAAACGTTTTTAAGGTAGATTGAAAGATAGATACCAAAATCATTTACGTTTCGTTTTTTCCCTATTATGATTTTTCTCGATTTTGACATTTACAGACCACGATCATGACATGCCCAATTCTGACAAGGAGCACACGGCGGGTGCGACCGGTCAACAGGGATGCTTACTCCTCCTAGGCACCTGTCCCCACCTCTATTTTGTTAGGGGGCCGTGTTGCTCTGCTTTAAATTCGTATTTCGCTTAATGGATATTTGAGATTGTTAACAGTTTGTTATTGTCGTTTTTCATGTTCATATATAGATAGATAGATAGATAGATAGATAGATAGATAGATAGATAGATAGATAGATAGATAGATCAACTTTATTGTACACCTTCTAATTTTCAGATGAAAGTCCAACGGAAGTGTTGGACAAAGCGAATCTGTTGTCGCAAAGCTCTACAAATATTCAAAATTTTATGTGTGGTTCAGTGCGTCGTTGTGACTATCCTATATTTTATAATTTTCTACGAGGATTCAAATGATGTGCGAAATCCAAATATAGAAACATTCAATAGCGAGCAACCGTATGTGACTGCTTTTGATAAAATGACCTTTTCAAATCAGAGTGAGAAAACCGTAGCGGTATGGACTACTTTTTTCCGATCGCATTCTTGGTTGCACCACATTAACTCTGTGTTTTTAAGCTGCACTCACAAGTGTAGGGCTGTAAATGAAAAGGGGGCAATATATAGCGATGCTTTACTGTTCCACTATATGAGAAATGATCTACATCTACACCAACTACCGAAGAGGAATCCAGATCAAATATGGATAATATATTTGATGGAACCAACAGTACATATAGAACGAAATGTTGTTAAACTTAACAGTATATTTAACTGGACAATGTCTTACAGAAGAGACTCTACTGTTTTTGCACCATATGGCTCTTTTGTTAAAAGACGTTCAGATACTTATACAAAACCATTTTCAAATAGAACAAAGTTTGCCTTTGCAGTGTTTAGTCGATGCAATGATTTTGGCAAGCGTTATAGAATCGTAAAAGAATTGCAAAAATATGTAAACATTGATATTTACGGCTCATGTGGGCATTTTAAGTGCGATGTCAGATCACAGGGATGTTTATCCACCGAAAAGGCTCAAGACTATCTGTTTAAGCTTTCATTTGAAAACAGCTATTGTAAAGACTATGTTACTGAAAAATTGTGGTTTCCGTTGAAACAAGGCGTGGTACCTGTTGTAAATTGGGTCAAAGGTCAAGAGGAGACAAGAGTTAATTCTAGTCACGTGATAAACCTATACGACTTTCACACTATTAAAGACTTGGCCAAATACCTAAAATCAGTTGCTGCCAATCAGTCTCTGTACAACAGCTACCTGACCTGGAGGAACGAACTGGATGTAGAAACGTCTCATTACCACTCGTTTTGTAGTCTTTGTCAAAAGCTACACCAGTCAACAATAAGGCGCCAAGTGTACTCAAATTTCAGTGGATGGGTGACCAATGACATTTGTCCAATATATAAGGTACTATAAACGTTGAAGTTCTCCCCAAACTGCCTCTTCATTCAGATTTTAAGACATAAAAGCTATTGAAGGCAGTTTTAGTATCAAGAGTATATAAATACGAAAAAAGATATAAAATTAAATAAACTTGAAAAGGGGTGTGTGACACCTCATTAAATGAATTCATAGCTTGATGTATTCTTGGATAATATAATCATTTTAACACTCGGTATATCTATCACTGCTGTTTTTCGGAATGATTTTGAACAGTTAGACTAACACAAACCGCAATATCTTACTCAAGATCTTGAATACGCCTTAACTTTGGACTATTCTGATATCCATTGCAAAGGAATGATCATTGTCTATATACGTACACGTTTACCCATTAAAGTTTATTATTTTAATCCTCAATATGTTTAAAGGGGAATGGTCTCGATTTGAGCTAAATATTTTCAAAAGTTATTTACCTGTTTTTTATGGTTAAAGTTCAGTGTATTTCTAATGCCTATTCAACAAAAAATGAATGTCAGTTGTCTTTTTTAAACCAGATACAGTGCTGATAATAAATTATTCTTTGTCTTCTAAGCAAGACTCGTTTAAACAAAACTTAATATTGTTCACATACAGAAATTGTCCAATAGAAAACATCATGTTTTAAACCAAACTGAGATGCGTTAAATACTAATTACGTCGCGGAAAGGAAAAAAAAAGTTTTACAAACACACAACCGATATAAAGCAAAAAAAAAGAAAAAAGAAAGAAACATGAAACAAGATTTGATTTAATACATAAAAAAAATGAGAGCGCTGTATCTTTCTTGTAACTCGACAACTGACATTCATATCTTGGATTGAAATGGAAGTACTTTAGTTGAAAACAAAACAATAATGTTAAGATTAACTTTAAAATTTGAAAGTTTTTAACTTAAATTGAGAATATGTAATTCTGAAATATGCTAAAATAATTTATCCTTATATGGATGGAATCTTTTTATATTTGTTTTATTCAAACTTAAAACTTTCATACAATCAAATATAAAACACCATTACCAATATAACTAAATTTGACCATGCTATCTTAATGACGGGAACATCACAAAAACAAAAATAAAACGGATTCAAAGTAATATATAATTATTAAAAATTACTGACCATTTATCTATTCTAGAAAATTGTGGAATACTTAATAATATGAAAATCTTTTTTCATCCGAACATGCAATACCGGTATTTTCTGGATGTTATTTCCTTTTATTTCTATACTTATTAAAAAATGAATCATTTTGTGTTGATTTAAGAAACTTTTTCTAAAGATATAGAGGATCATGCTTAAGATACTTTTTTGTTTACTTTTCCAGTTTGTTCAGAAGATTAGAACATGGATAGACAGATGGATACTGTTTCCTATCGGTCTGTAAGTGTGGACGGCAAAAAGGAATGTGTCTATTAAATGATTATCACCACAATTGTATCGTTTTTTTTTTTTTTTTTATGTCCGTCTGCATAGAGCCCATAGAAAAAAAAACACATCCAATTAGGGAGTTGAAATATTATTAATTTATGTTTTAGAAAATTGCAACATACAAAATCTCTCTCTCTCTCTCTCTCTCTCTCTCTCTCTCTCTCTCTCTCTCTCTCTCTCTCGTGAGCTTGATAATATAAAAATAATTTAATGAGATGCCATGGGATAAGCTTTTGTTGGACCCAGGCGACTTCACCTGGTGCGTTTATGTACAGTAAGAGTTATCAGACGTTGGATAGATTATCGGCACAAAAAATCAAGTTATGGATCAGGCGTTACATTGCTTATTTGCTAAACTGCATTGACAAGATTTATATAAAAGCTTCAAGATAGATACAACCGTTTTAATTTTTAAGCATAATATATAAATTGTGTACACCAGTTATAGTGTGGCGGATAATTATGTGCAGTTTCAAAAGAATTCATGTAGGCCACATGATACACTCCTTACAGCCTTATTAGCATAATCGGAACCTTTCTGATTTTTATATTAACGAAAACAGAAAAAAGGAAAACGTCTAAACTATGTCATTCACGGGATATTAACAAGTTTGCAAATCGAGAAAGGAGTTTAGATCGAAAAAGCTAATATAAGTTTATGTTCCTTTTTAAATTATTTGAAGTTGCACAACAGTTGTTTATTAATGTGAATTCATAGTTTGGGGTGATTAGCCGTATCTCGTTAAGTATATATTGTTCAACATGAAACTGGCTGAACAGCAGTAGTATATAAATAAGAAAATAGAAATAATTAAAATTAAACAAACTTGAAAAGGGGTGTGTGACACCTCATGAAATAAATTCAGCTTGATGTCCTCTTGGATAATATACCATTTTAAATGCTCAATTAATCTATCACTGAGTTGTTTTTTCGGAATGTTTTTGAACAGTTAGACTAATACAAACCGCAATATCTTACTAAAGATATTGAATACGCCATAACTTTGGACTATTCCGATATCCATTTCAAATGATGATCATTGTCTCTATACATGTTTACCAATTAAATTTGATAATTTTGATCCTCAATATAATTAGGGGTGTGGTCTCGATTTGAGTTAAATATTTTCAAAAGTTATTTACCTATTTTTATGGTAAAAATGATTAACTTAGGTACAGTGTATTTCTAATGGCCATCCAACAAAATATGAATGTCATTTGTCTTTTTTAAGGGCGGTACAGTGCTCACAATAAATTATTCTTCGTCATCTAAACAATTCTCAAGACTCGGGCCGTGGTTTTATTTACATACAGACATTGTCGAAAAGAAAACACTATCTTTTAAACCAAAATGAGATGTGTAAAACACAAATGTTTTCGTGGAAAGGAAAAAAGAGTTTAAAACAAAAGTTTCACAAACATACAACCGAAATAAGGAAAAAAGAGTTTAAAACGAAAGCTTTCCAAACATACAACCGATATAAAAAAAAATCCTACAAGCCTTAAACATACTAAAAAAATTGAGAGCTCTGTATCTCGCTTATAATGATTCTACAGCTGACATTCAAACTTTGGACACTCAATTGAAATATCTAAGTAAAGCATTAAAAACAAAACAAAACATTTTCAACTGAAATTGAGACCATGCAATTCTGAAATATATTTAATTAATATCCTTATGAATGGAATCTTTTCATATTTGTTATAATTAAACTTAAATTGTTCATATATACATGTATAATCAAATATCAAACAACCTGCATTAATCATGCTATCAGTATAAATAGATTTGCACATGCTATTTTTTTATGTCGGTAACATCACAAAAAATAAAGAAAAACGGATTCAAATAAATAAATAAAAAAAAAATACTGATTATTTATCCATTCTAGTAAAATGCAGAACACTTATGAAAATCATTTTTTATCCAAATATGCAATTTTTTTCTGGAGGTTTTCTCCTTTTATTTCTACGCATTTATCTAAAAAGATAATGAATCATTTTGTGTTGATTTCCTATAAGATTTAATTTTTAAAGGTACATATTGAGATACAATAAAATCAAAACTGGTTATACTAGTATGGGCAATGGTCTGTCATATAGCACAAATGATTTTTTTGCAAACTACTTCTTAGACGGGTGCAAAAATGCAACATTGGCATTGACATTATTATGTACCAACATCCGTGCACAATTTATATTGATACAAGCTCAAGAAAAACATTTTTTTGACAAAGTTGAAACTCAAATTGTTCTTGACAACATAACATGTAAAAATACGAGTATGAATAAAACTATGGGGATTTCACAAAGGATTTACTGTCTCGCATTTTCCTTTTACTATAATTTACATTTGTATACTTCTAAAATTGTATTTGATTGTGAACAGTCGTATGTTAGCCAACCTGAAAAATTCAAAGCCTTTTACATGTTGTAAAATTACAAATCGTTACAATTCTTCGACTTTGCCAATGTTACATAATCTACAAACGTGCCAGTCAGACAATTCCGACATAATGACCAGGCTCTACCAATAATTTGTTATTTCGAATGGAAACCCACAAAATTCTGATGCAGACTGGGGTTTTTTTTTAGTAGATAACGATCTGCATTAGTTTAAAAGTGAGAATTAGCATCCGTTGCACTTCATTGTTTTTTATCATTATGTAACATCTTATCCACACCAATCAGGGTGAATCAAGAAAATAAAAAAAAATTTATCGCAAATATGATGACATGTACTTTTGAAGGATAGATCATGCAGATGCTGCTCAGTTTGTCTTTGATAAATAAAAAAAAAAAAACCGAGGCCAGCCACGATCTTGTCATCTGATGAAAACTCGCTTCTCCTACATTTGATGAACTTTAATTAAATAGAATGTAACGTGAACGGGGGTTGAGGAATTTGGATTGATTAGTATAGATTTTATACGACTTTCAACTTCATCAAATGTTTGCGTGGAGTAAAAACACATTTGAATATTTTATACATAAACAAGCAAGGAGAATTCAAATAAAAGTTTCTTAACAAGATACATTGCAAAAGGTTGTAGATGAACAAGATAGGTGCTCATATTTTATAGTAATGTTTGCTAAATTCAAAAAAATTTTTATTTAAAAAGGAAAATGTCGAAGTGTTGATTTTTTATAACAATAATACAATGGACATATCCCTGTATTTTTTTCTTGTTTTAATTATACAAGGCATAAAGTGGCATGGTCAAGATTTTGGTCAAATATTTTTTCCGCTTTTAATGTTTATCATGCTTCCGTAAGGCATTTGTAATAGTCCACCAAAGTTTGAGTGTCAGTCGTCTTGTTATATGCGAGATAAAGAGCTTACTTACAATTCCTTGTCATGTTAAGAAAGTTTTGTTTACGTTTTAAATGTAGAAGTAAAAATTCCAGTTTTAGACCCAAAATGAATGTGATAAACGTTAGGTAATACTTATTTATGCTTTAAACGAAATAGAACAGAGATACATCGGCTTGAAAAAGAACTATAACCGGTATATTGAACTAGTGTAAACAAAAACAGGGCACGAGCCTTGTTTACCTGACAAAGAATTGGGAGCTCTGTATCTTGCTTATAAATCTACGACTGACAGTCAAGTTTTGGTTGATCATTAGAAATTCACCTCTAAAGCATTATACACACTAAAAATAGAAACATGAAATTTGAAAGTTATGCGCTGCAAATCTCAATAAATTATTATTTTTTCATGAAAGTACATAGTTTGAAAATATATATATATATATATATATATATATATATATATATATATATATATATATATATATATATATATATATATACTCGTTTTTTTATTCAGACGTTAATACATGTATACTCATAACATTCTTTTATTACAATATTAGATAACACAAATAGTTTTTTATGACTAGCTTCTTTTATCAGATAAAAATAAGGGTTTATTCCCATTTCGCCTTAACTGCAAAATATAGTATTCCCATTTCACCTTAGTAAGCTCTCAGGTAAATTAAGGCGAGATGGGAACCTATGTAAACGATCTAATTAAGTGTAATAATTGTTTGTTCTGCAATACAGTTATTATCAATAATCTTAAATTGTTTGTTCTTTTAAAATAAACTATGAGTAGTTCTTTGAGAATATTGATAAAAAGACTAAAATTGTTTTATTTCAAATAATGGTATTTATCATTTAAAAGATATGTTAAAAAAGATAACAATAAAATAAACATTTTAACATAAAAGTCAAGTAGCACATGGATAAAGATTGAGCACAAACTGATGAGCACATTAAAAGAGTTTAAAAATTACATGCACTGCATGATATTTAAGAGTTCAAAAGCACTAACATATTCACACGCACTATCAAATTAGTCCAGCTTCAAAATATAGGATGCTGAATCACCATACTGGTGATAACCATTTTTTGGGTATAGATGTCATTACATGATTTATTAGCAATAATATACAAGGGGAGTAACTCCCTCTTAAATGTCTAGAATGACCACCAATAGAGTAAATTGGCTTTGAAAGTAGGTATTTCTTATCCTGATGACAATTTATAGGCTTAAGTTAATTACTGAGATAAGAATAAATACATTAAAACTGTTTTGATCAATTGAATCATTAAATTTATAAATCTGCAGCAATTTTGCTGTCTGATTTTATGAAATAACATTAAGCAACTTGACTTATATAACACAATTTTTTTAAAACAGCATATTTTTCTTTCAAATGAAGTTTACATGTAGACAAATGCAGTTATCAAAGTATTCAATATGTCAAAAAACTCAAGTTTTTGCTTTTTCCTGTCCAAAAGTGATATTTTAGATGTTAATTTACAGAATTGAAAAAGCCACCCCCTCTTTCCAATTGTCTCCATTACCATTACATGTAGGATATGTAAATGTACATTTGACCTTGAAATAATATCTGTTATGATAATTACTCTTGAAATGAACAAGAAACAACATATTTGTACCTTTTTATTGTATATATGCATCACAAATGTAGAAAAACATGTAAAATTTGAACATTTTTCATGAAATTATCATCCGTCCCCAGCTATTAGGGTGTTTTTGAATTTCATTTTAATTAAAGGCAGGCATCACACTTGTAGGTCTTACTATTTTAGCAAAGTTAAAAGGAAACTAGAAACCAGAATAGATAAGATATTCACTAAATATGATAATAAGCTTACTTTTTCATGAAAACAAGAAATAATATGTAGGGCGGCTGCGATGTCTTTTTGTGAATAAAAATGCTACAAATCATCCATTTACCCAAAAAGATCAATTTTTAGTATCAGTTATGGCTGTTTTCAAATATGTGTGAGAAATGACTCAAGGAAATTGCCACAATTTTCATAATATTAGGTTAAAGTGTTCAAACTAATGCTTCTTATGAAAATCAAAAGATAGGGGGAGGGTATACATGCAAGGGCATTTCTAAGTGATGTGATGCTTTTATCATGATAATATTATGTAGATGTATGTAGTATTGAATAAGGTTTCTTATTTAAGGAGGTTGAACAACAATTTACCTCTAAAACATTAGGTAAAGATGCTTTACTTATGGAGAGCCCCATGAATCTGTGTTAAATAGAGGAAAGTGGAAATGGCGGGTTCACTTAAATGGCCATATTTTTCTTAAACCTCAATGGAATTGGCAAAACGAGTTATACTTTTTCTCAGAATAGCATAAGCTTTCTAATTCTAAAATAAAAAGACTTTTCAGAGAATGTTAGTGTAAGTTAAAGGTAGCAAGGGACAGTTTCGGATAAAGTACCCGTCAATATTTTTGTAAAATTGAGAGTTGTTGTACTTGAAGGCTTATGAGTGTTGCTAAAATTCATGAAATTATTTACAATGATTATCATTAGTTAGAGGGATGTCTCTTGTTGAAATTGACATGCAATATGTAGGCCCCATATGTTAGGTACATGAGAATCAGAAGTAAAATGCGAAACCGCGGTTATGACTGTTGTGTTGACTTTATACAGTGAAATTGCAAGTGACAGACGGGAGGTAAAATAACACGAAAAGTAGGTGGATGGGACATTGTAAACTATACACTGGTAAGTTTCTGACATGTGATGGTGCAACATGCACACGGTACGGAAGGTCAACCCTTTGCAGGGAATTAGCTGGGGGAGGTCTAAAAAGCTGAAAAATTATGAAAAATTAGCAAAATATGAAAGGGTCAAAATCTCATAAAATCCAGTATGTAGAAAATTTTACAGGTTTTGACTAGTAATTTTCTTCAGAAATAAGTGATTGACCCTATAACAAGTGAATTATAGGTATTTGTGCTCAATGGGAACTGAGGAAATTCTAGTTACAGAGTTCCGAAGACAAGCATCCCCTGGCTACAATGAATTGTATCAAAAAACCTGTCCTGTGCCACCTTACTTCATTTGCTGCCTGCTCCTTCTTGAATTCTTCGATAATCACATAGATTGAAGGATGTGCGATTTTCACCCTCTTCTTCAACTTGTTGTGCCAGCCCTCTAGATGGTTGTTGGTTCTGGGTCCCTCAGTCTGGTAGTGATTCCAAGTAGATGGGGAGAATCTGCCCTCTATCCATGTCTCTGTTACATAGTCTGTCAGTTTGGTACAGTCCTCTCTGTCTGGTGCATTTTCCAGAGTGTGCAGCCAGTAGTCCTCAACTTTGTCAAGAGGTAGAAGAGGCAGAGCTGCGGCACGTCGAACAAGTATGTTCACTTCTTGTTGGTCTTTGTAATCTCTCTGTAGGCCACATTCCTGGGTCTTTTTCCATATAGCCTTGCAGTAGTGGAATAGGCAGCCTTTGAGTTCCGCTGTTGGGAAAGTCTCTACTACTGCATTACGTGAAGCACACTCAAAGTCCAGGCTGACTGAAGTTGGCGATAAGGTCTGGTTGTGGCGCCGGCATATCTCTTGGAGAAGATTGAAGAGTCTGATGTATGTGTCTTTGTCTCTCTTTGGTAAGAGTGTGAATACTAGAGGGAACATAGCTGACCCGACAAATGCATGGATGGTGAAGATACTGTCAAACACATGGGGCGCTGTGTAGAAAGTTCCATCACAGTATATTCTGTCTGCATTGCACAGGTGATGGATATTCTCTAAAGTTGAAAAGATGAGAATCTTGTTGATGTCGCCATCTTCAGCTTGAAGGAAAGGCTCTCCACTGGTGGTCTGGCGAAATTTCATCTCCAACTGGATTTCAGGTCTTGTAGTTGGAACTGGTGGTAGCATCTTCTGTCTGGATCTGTATAGTGAGGACTTCTCTGTGTGGAATGTTGGTAACTTTGATGCAACCTCTCTACTCTGAGCATCCCATGGTGCGTCCCTGAGCTTGGTTATCTCCTCGTCGTAAATGGAAGGCAGTGGTGTGAGTTCGTCTCGGGCCTATTTCGTATGGTGCTGAGTATGCGCCTTCCCTCTACTGCTGCTCGATCAGGTAGATGATTGTGTGGTTGTCCAATCTTGCTTGGTGTATCGTCTCTGGTACAAATTGTGGCTTTGCAATTTAGTTGAGTACATTTCCAAGATATCCAAGTTTCTATTTTGTTATTCTGTCTGTATGTATACCATTCCAAACAAGATGTCTGCCTCCTCTGGCTGTCTCTATGAAATCAACATGAAGTAGTACTCCAGCCATTGTTGTTTCGTAAACTGCTCAGTCTCATTTTTTACACTGGTATTTAAACTATTTTTGATATTTTTGAATTGTTATCACATTACCTAATTATTACCAGAGTCTTTGACATATATCCTCACAAAAGCACCAAAGCTAGAAGCAAGCTAGTCAACTAATGGCAATTATAGGCAAATTTGATTTATGCTCACTAAGTTATACATAGCTCTTCTCTTAAAACTATTCTCAAGACATATATCAAGGATTTAAAAATACTTTAGACAAGGTTAGCTTTTTAAAAAGCTTAGAAAGTCAGCCAGAAGTTTCATCCTAACTTAATATAGTCAGCCCACGGGCTGACTAATAATGTTAATTCAATTTTACATGTGAATTTATATTTCATAACAGCCAATTCAACTAATTATTGTTTTATAGAATTACTGAAACATTTTCATATGATTTTATACTATATTATAGTATAAACCTATAAAATTTACTTATTCATTATTCCTGTTCATATTTTATTAATTTTCATTTCATTTCATTTTCTAACCCCATTCTTTAATCTGTGTAATTAACTAATTATTATCAAAACATCTCACAATTTACAATTTCTGTTTGTACAGTAGTTACATTTAGAAATTCCCATTTCGCCTTACTACTTTTTCATCTTATTTTACCTGTATTTCACAGTTAAGGCGAAATGGGAACACACCAAAATAAGCGGAGTTAGTGTACAATTTGTTGAGTCCAATTAAATAAAATTACCGTTGTTATTACAACAGTGATGACGTACATGTAAGCTAGTGAATTTTAGTACATTAGTATTCCAAACTGAAACTTCTGGTAGTAGAGTGATCAGTTTAAAAAACTTGTGGAAGGGAGAGGGCTGCACATGTTTTATGATGACCCCCTGTTTTTATATCATGCTTTTCAAACGTTATTTGACGCGTGAATAAAAAATAATTTGATTAAAATTGCCGATTGAATTCTGACTTTGTCGGATCAGATTCTTTTATGTAGGTGCGTCTTTAACAGAAACTTATTCAATATATTGATGAAAACAGATTACAACTGAAATACACTCTATTAAACTCATTTACTTTATTGATTCATGCTTCTAAAATTTCCTCGGACATAATTTAGAAATATTTATTTTGAATTGGCGGGAACACCAATATTGTGGTTTTTATAATATTTGTTTTACCCCATTATCTCTAAAATTTAGAAGCTTATTTCCGTGGACTTTGCTCCCATGGACAACACCCGCGCTTTTCTTTGAACTTACTAGGGGACTCCCTGCAGCCACAATACAATCTCCTTCTGATCATGGAAACCCCTGCTCCAGTTTGAAAATTCCTGGATCCGCCGCTGATATCAATTAATGTGCTTCATTATTGTAAATTGCAGTACTCTGCTTGAATGACACATTATATGTATTCAATCAAATGAAACAAATACATCCTTTTGATATCGTTCCCAAAACAAATGTACGAACAATACAATTATCCATTGGTTTATGTAACGCTATTAGTGAGCCTATTAGTTCAGACTTATTCTGTAAACAATAAATAAACTTTAATACTTTTACAAACAAAAACTAATTACTCCCCTGAGAAAAGTCGCAAATCCACCAAAAACTTATTGCACGAAACCGCACGAAATCATATCTTGCGAGATCTTGGAAATGATTCATGTATTATGCGTTACAGTAACGAGCTGCATTGGGAAGACATCCTTAATCGGCTCGTAATTGACAGAGTAACATTTAGAAATCTTAGCGCATCCGCAGAAATCAACTAATCACCAAACAAATCACCAAATCTAAGACCATTGAGAAAATTTTGGACAAGCTACATATTATCTGTGATTGTTGAAAAAGAAAATAAGAGTGGTCTTTCATATTTAACCTTCAGTTACCCTCACCTCTACAGGCCATCTTTTAGATCTATTTCTAAAATATGATTAGTCACTGCTTCTTTTCAACTGACCTGTTTATATCTATGTTTTTATCAATTGTCTTGTATGTATATGAGCTTTATATGTTGACTTATAAACAATACAATATTGATGTGACTGAGAAAATTGTTCTGACAGACAAACTGACAGACAGACAAATAGGTACATGCACCACATTTTCATATGTAGGCATTTGCTTACGTTTTACCAATTGAACGTTGTGTTATTCATCGCCTGAAATAACGCAACATTGCTTAGACATTGCTAGTTTTCAAAGATTTTAAAACTAACAATTAAAGGTTGGTTTGGTTGGGGGGGGGGGGGGTAAGTGGGTTCGGGTAAATGGTGAAAAGTAACGATATATCTGTACATTAGAGAAGTGTTGTACATTACATTAGTTGATTACGTGATAGTAAATAGTTTTTAAAAATCGTATTAAAAAAATAAGGTGGTATGGGACATCTACATGTTGTGACGTTTTGTTGATCGAAATAAGCAATAAAATGAAGTGTAATTATGTAAGTAGTTCCTTTCCAGACATTGTCACTTAACAGCATAGCACAGTGGATCAGAGGGTTTTCTGCGAATCTGTACGTCATAAGTTCGAATCCTGGTGGGGATTTTTACTTTTTTTACCTCTCCAAATATTTTCAAAAGCTATTTTTGGGTTAAATATTGTAAAATTCTAAACCGGTGAAAGTATTCTAATTATAATGTTCTTTAATACACATTAATATCAACAGATGTCCCATAACACCTTAACAAAAAAATTAAAATCAAATATTTTTATACCGGTATTTACCTTTTTTTGCAATTGGTATGGTATAGGATAGAATTTCCCTAAATATACTATTGTTAGGCATTTCAAAACTTTAAACCTCTCATTTGTCCTACAGGAACGTTATATAAATTAAAAACAACCAGGTACACAGATGGAAAAAGATCAATTAACCTATATTTCCTTTTCTTTTTTTTTTGTTCCTCTAACAATTTTTATAATATCTTACTTGACACAAAATTCAGAAAACAAAAATGTGTTCAAATGTCGAGAACTGTTTATAAAACTAAGTACAAAACCTGGGAAAAAATCTTAAAAAAGGGTGGTGTTGCGTCCAATATTAAAGACCAATATTTACTTATCTTCTGAGTAAATTACTTGGCTTTATGTCACGCATCCGCAAATTTTCAAATTTTCTTCTGGAGACAGGCTTTTTCGATTTTTGATAGGTCAACTGCTATTTCCGCTTTCTTGGAAGTAGGGTGAACCGAGAGTGGATGGTCAAGTAGATGGTTTTCAAGTACATACGGTATATATACTTTTATAGTGACAGTTCTTTCTTAGTTCAAGATAATAGTTTAAAATTTTAACACAAATTCACTTTTTGTATAATTTTACTTGGTTTGACGTCATTTGATCAGTTTTGCACAAGAAGAGTTTTTGTGATTTCCCAATTAAAATTTAACCATGCCCTTTGTTAACCCATTTGATGATAATGATTTCCCAAAATACACTCCTTAATTGTAGCAATTTTACACATAATATTCGTGTATCTTGAGGGACACAATTCGACAGAATTAGACTTTTTTACATGCAAAACTGATGAGGGATAAGCAATCATTGACATTTCTCTTAGCTAATGATCAATGAACTCTAGATGACACAGTAGGTCGAGGTTACTAAAACTAGTTAGTATCCGTAGTTAGGCTAAGTTGGTTTTTATTTTACATATCATTTTCCTAAATGAAATTTATCTTTGTTTTACCAAGATTCAATGTTTTATTTTAACTGAGTCTTTTAACATAATAAATGGGCTTTTTGCATGGTTGTTGTGACACAGCTAGCATGATACTATATACGAGGGTTGTTCGGAAATTATTGAGACAACACGGATATTTCCCTTTTTAAGTGACGAATAAGGGGGAAAATTGGTATGAACATTGATGAAACCTCAACAAATAATTAAACATAGTAATTTTTAAAAAATGTTTAATATTTTGTTTACAACGGTAAATAAACAAATCGGTGGTCGGGGTACCCGGCGCAAGCGTAAACTCGGAGATTAAAAAACTAAAACATTGTCTTTCTAAGTGTCCGCAAACTTTCAGTTTATAACAAAAGAAATTAGATTATATATGTTCATTTTGCTATTTACTGTGACTAACTTTTGATCAAGCTTCACTAGTGTTCGAGTTGAAATACGGATATGGTACAGATATATTTATCAAGCAATAGTAATCTGACAATGACGGTATATTGAATTTTGACGTCAAGGCGGCGCAGCGAATAAACATCAGATTGTTGGATATTTAGGAAAAAGACCTTTTCAGGCTACCCAATTGCTTAAACAAAAAATATACGATTGCAAGGGATAAAGAGCTTCAGTTTATCGTCTTTTTTCATTGATTGTTTGGTTAGAATTCAGACAAAGTGACTAAATATCAAGTACTTTTTACACACTTACTGATGTCAACAGTTCCAAGATATGTACACAGAATGACTAAGAGAAATTTTACAGAAATTTGATTTTCGGTTAGAAATAACCCGATTTTTTCACAAAAATCAAGAATGGAGAGAATATGCGAATGTTGACATCTTGAAATGTAAACAAAAGATTAGAAATGAAGAATTAATTCTAATTTCCCTTTGTTTGTTAGGTGTTTAAAACATAGGATCAATGAGAAACGTTAAAATGACGTTGCGGTAAGTTTGCGGTTGCGCCGGGTCACTGGCGAAGGCAAGTTGGTCAGTTTACCAGGAATGATCTAATCATGTCATGGACATGAAACTTTTCACATTGATAAATTCTATCCTGGTGTACGTTTTGGTGAAATTTCAAGGGTTTATCTTTTCCCCCAAGGAAATAAGAATAAATGTCTCAATAATTTCCGAACAACCCTCGTATACAATTACATCAAGTTTTAAAGTTCAAGAAAATCTAATACCGAGAGAATAATCCGCTAAATCCACCACTAGTTTGGTGATTGTGTTAACCATGACATCTTTATTCCCCTCAAGAATTCTTAAAACGTCATATTTTCATTTTTAACCTAACATTGAAACGTCATATCCTCTTAGAAAGAAATTATGCATACAATTTTAGAATGGACAATATATGTCAGAACATATAGATTAGAAATGCTAGATCAAATAAGGGTATGATTTATTATGTATCGGATTACCATGATGGGGCGATAAAGCTAATCAGAGCGCATTGTTTGACGGTTTTATCGAGAAGATTTTTGAAATCTCTGAGCTAAATTAATGCACCATACTTTTATCGGCGCTTTAGAGAGATTTTTTCTAAACGATGACAATAATTAAAAATGTGCATTTAAGAATGTTGTTTACTTAGGGTTTGAGTAGTCAAATTCGGATTGTTATAAAGTTAAATTAGTTCTAAACACAAGAAGTATTCATTAAATTAATTATTATAAACATAACATTTGATATATTTATTATATTATGGAATTAGGCTCAAATGAAAATTGACTTATAGCAAAACAGAGAAAATTCGGACTAAATTTTTTTAGATTTTGTTTTCCGCTGAAACATTTTTGGCAGTACTATAATAATGAATGTTTAGATTTTATTTGCTAGTAAATATAATTTTGCATATTTTCGACAGGTTTTATCTCACTTATTCAATGAGATGACTGTATGGCATGCAATGCAAAAAGATTGAAAACTGCTTAAAAACGTAAGACACCATATCTCAAAATTTCGATCATTGACTTCAAATAACAATACAATTAAAGGTCTATAACACACACTAGATAGTTTATCATTATCATCAGTGGATTTTTTTTTCATTCTGAGTAAACGTCATCCTAAACGAGGCCGAGTACAGCTCGAGTACGCACGCTTTCCCGCAGAGTTTTATTTGCACCGTGACGTCATCTATTTGCTTGGGTAACGCCATGGCGTTATGGTTTTAATTGCAGATTTTCAGCGAAATTTGTCAAAAATAGTTCGTTCGGGGCGTAAACTTGATATTATATTGTAGAATGAACATAAACGTTTTGCAGTATAAGCTATTTTTGGGCCTTCTGTCATGTTTTCTTGCCCCGACTAAATATAGCTTGATACATGTATTTAAAGACAGTAACCATGTATTTATGACCCTTAATTTTATATATGTCTGAATGTTTAATTAACACTATAATGATCACCATTTTCGCCTTTGTCAAATAAAAAATAGCCATAAATTAATTATCCGACAACTTCTGAGAAATTGGGCATACATATAAAACTTAAATAAGACCCATGGAACAAACCAGGAGGTAAAAAGGTTTTTTTTATATCAACATTTGATGTTTTCTAGCAATAACCTTCATAATTATGTAGAACAGGAAAAAATTCCCTAGGGCAGAAGTTTGAAAAAATTAATGTTCAAAATTGACACATTTCAAGCTAAATCCCATAAGGTCTTATGTTAAAAAATTAACAAACGTTGACACCCCTGCGAATAAGTTCGGAATGTTTTTTTTTTATTGTTGCTCAGTTTGTAATCCAGAGGTGCTCGAATTAAAGTTCACGAGACTTCGTCGAGATTTGTTCAGTTCCTGTGAAAATTCGAGCGGAAATATAAGTTTTCGGATAATATTCTCAAAATACGTAAGTACAGGCCGTTTTTCATATCATATCATATCATATCATATCATATCATATCATATCATATCATATCATATCATATCATATCATATCAATACCTATTTTTGTATTTTTATGAAGCAGAATTTATTCAAAAACTTGTACGTGAAAAAAATAAATCACTCGCTGTGACCTTCAACTCAACATTTAGGTATATCGACGACGTATTATCAATTAACAATTGTTATTTCTATACTTACGTCGACTCGATATATCCCAGTGAACTTGAAATAAAAGATACCACAGAGTCAGCGTCATCTGTTTCATATTTGGATATTTTACTGGAAATGGACATTGATGGTAACCTAACAACAAAACTTTATGATAAACGCGATGACTTCAATTTTTCTATAGTCAACTTTCCTTACTTATGTAGCAATATACCTTCATCACCTGCATATGGTGTTTTTCTCTCTCAGTTAATTCGATACGCAAGGACATGCTCTTCGTATGAACAGTTTCTAAGACGAGGCAAGCTACTGACAAACAAGTTGATAAAACAGGACTATCAACAGTCTCGTTTAAAGTCATCTTTTCGTAAGTTCTATAGTCGATACGACCTTATCAGCAAATACAATCTTCCACCGAGTCGCATGCTGACTGACGTTTTTCATACTAATTGTTGGACCATAATTAATTACCTAATTGTCTACGGACTTTTGCGGTTTTTATTTTCCCGTTTACGACAAAGAGCACACGGCGGGTGTGACCGGTCAGCAGAGGATGCTCACACCTCCATGGCACCTGATCCTTCCTCTTTCTTGGAGGTCCGTGTTGCTCTGCTTTGAATTTGTATATCGTTTTAGAACCATTTTAACAAGGCCTTGGACTTTCAGTAGGACGTGACTATCTATTTATTGCGTCAAAACAAGTTAAAAATGACGCTGGTTTCAAGTGAAATATACGCCGATTGCATAGTCTTTGCTCAAAAGCCAGACAAATCTTGTTGATTTCAATGAGCAATGGCTGAGTGGCCTACGATGAAATAGACAGGATTACGTCACAATGCTGTTTGACACCAACTACCCAAAGTCCAAGCTTTTGTTAAAATAGTTCTATGGATTTTTGAGACGGTTGGCGGTTTGTTATTGTCATTTTTTCATCCTACTTTGATTTATGTTAAAACATGAAAATCTATTAAGATATATGTCTTATTTCATCATCTAGTGGTTATTTAAACTAAACGATGATATTCAGAAAAGAGTTATCGTTCGTGTTCAACCACTCTACTCGTGGCATTGGGTTGTTTGATAAAATCATAGCCACGTTTTATGCTTTTGGTGTGTAATACCATGCTTTATAAAAAAAAGAATTGGTGTCTGTTTTGTATAAAAACTTAGTATATCGAGCCATTTTCAAGTAACATTCTGCATAAAATAGTATAGTCTGTTTCACTATTGATGCTATTACTAGGTCAGGCGCGGATCGAAAATTATTCCTTAGGGTGGATCGCTACTAAGCACGTTAATTGTTGCAACAGCAGATAAAACCCTAAGTTTTCTATTGTCACATTTGTTTCTAGAACTCATTTTATCCACCAATTAATGAAGCTAAAGTCTAAAATCAATACACGTCTAGATTTTATATTTGATTACAAGTACCTACATTCTAGGAAATAAACTATAAACACGAGGCACGATTTTTACTGAAAGGGTCAAATAAAACCACAAGGTCTAAATTTGAATGACAATAACATTCGCAGGTGTGGTTGAGATGACTCCCTAAACAAACGATGTGGTAAATGTCTGATTTTTGTTGTTGTTTTAAAATGATAATTATTTCAGTAGAAATTCATGTAAGACAATTTGTGAAAAAATCTAGGGCAGAACAAATTAGACCCTGCCTCGTTAAGTAAAGGATGATATAGAGACCATAATATATAATGCGCACTATAGCAGAGATAAAATGGATGACAAATATTCCGGTTGAAATAACTCGATGTTAGAAGATGATACTTTTGTTTTCGGCTTCGGCCGATCAAAGTTGTGTCCGTATTCTTCTGACGTTGAAGGCGTCCTCGTGAAAACTCTTCGCTCGATCCATGTTTGCCAATTCGTCTTATTTTTTCTTGGCTTCGCTCATTGATTTACAGCTTAAATATATGTTGATTTGATTAAACATTCCATCTTACACAGGATTCATCCAATACCTATACGTGTAGTTATCAATGTATTAAAATGTCTGACCTTTTTATACTAATAGCTTTATGTCCTATAAATCATTTCAATTAATACTTGTTTTTGGTTTAGCTAATTTATGCTTGTTCCTTGAATATTCTTCAATTCAATCTTAATTTTGAACATCACTTTATCATTTACTTTGAACATTGTGTTAGCCTAACAATTTATATGCAAAACTGCCTGACACAGTCATGTATATGTGTACATTGTTTGTAATCGTTAGTGCAGTGGGAATTAAACATTTTAGACTCAACCTTTCAATAAAACTTGACAATGTAGTAACAGATTCTTTCAGTCGTACACGTTACCTGTGGTATTTCAGAACTCATTCATACCTATTTTTAGTAACATGTATTTTAAATTCAAATGTTACTAAAGGCAACATACGATCGTAATGATGAAATAGTTTATATATCTTTAGAGTTTTATGATGAGATTTAACTTTATCAATGACCCAGGCAAAGTCATCATTCAAAATTCAATTCTGCGCTACTTTGTCTAAAAGCTGTTGAATACGTTTTATCTGGTTTTATCTGGTTACATCTGCCGGCTGTAAGCCAACAATTTTCGCCCAATTTTGCCAGTACATGTACTTTGAGCACGTCTGGGAAACACTAAAATCAGATTCTAGCAGAAAACAAAACAAAAAAACCCCACAAAATTACTCTTCTATATGATTTATTTCCCCAGTTCATATTAGTAACGAGTTTTGATTCTTGAAAAACACATTAAACTCCTTAAAGTTAGCAGCTGTTACGCAAGTCTCACAATTAAGAATATTAATTGTCGTTCACCGAATTACGTTTGCAAAGTGATTTTTCATTCTTCCCCATACAATAAAAAAATGTTGAACTCATTTAAAATGAAATGTAATTTCCTGTAATTATATTATACTATTTTGATAAATATGTCAATTCATGTTTCAAATATGAGCATGAATGATGACCAAATTTTAAAAAATATGATCAAAAAAGTTTTTTGATGATATTAGATATGAATACTATTACTGATATAAACCTAGAAATAGATCATTCCATTGCAAAATAAATGACAATGATTCTTAGAGTATAGGCTCAGAGAACTGTTACAGTAGCTTTCCAGTCAAAAAAGCAAGTTTGTGTAAACAACGCCATGATATTGTACGTGTTCATCTACAACTTCCACGGCTAGGTCTGATGTAGTCAGAGTAAGGGTCATCATAGTCAGCTCTTCTGCCTACTACTCTCTGTACTTTGTCTGTGCTGCCCCAGTCCTACTTTTTGCTTTTGTCTTGGTATTGGCTTTGGTTTTGTTCACTTGTTTCCAATATAAAAACCTTTAGAAGATATAACACACACACACACACACACACACACACACACACACACACACACACACACACATATATATATATATATATATATATATATATATATATATATATATATACACCATTTTATAGCTTTAAAGAGTAGATTTTTGGTTTGGGGGGTTTTGTTTTACTTTATTTGGTTCTTCTTCCTATCTGTCTATTTTATGTTTGTGCTTTATGTTTAATTTTTTCGTTTTCCAAGAATTCTCTCTCGTATATCTATTCCAGCAGCATCTCTTGCTTAGGAATCATTACCTTGTTCCTGCTTCCCCCTTGTTCCATCGTTAATATCTCTATGGCTATCTTAAAAGCACCATTCAACCTGTCCTTAAATTTGGATCTGTTTCATTTTAAGAGTCTAATAATATGGTACTCTATGATGACATTCAAACACGAGGAAATGTGATGTTTCGAAAGTTTTTTTCAAACTTTGTGTAAATGCAAGCTCCGCCTGATATTTTTGGTGCTACTAATTAGTTCTATTTGCTTTTCTCGTTTAGGTTTAAAGTACCTATATTAAATAAGGTTCTGCACAAACGCTCATCAAATGTATTTCCCATGGGCCAGTAAGGTGCTGTTCTTGATTTCTGAGTACCGGTCGATTTGCAAATTAAATTCTGTAAAATTTGCATTTTCATCAAAATAAAGTCGATTTGTATTGCCATTTTGTCAATATAAATCTGATTCGATTTGAAAGTACAACTAACTTTGTTTTTGTTCCATCATCAATTTTGTATTTCTACACAGAGTTCGGGTTTAAGGTATCCGACCCATATTAGGACCTAATTTTTCTAACCTTGAATATCCATCATGAATTAAATACTCTGATATTATTTCAAAGCATTTTAGAGTAGAAAAAGATTTACCGAGAGAAATTTTCAAAAATATTGTTAACTAAGCAGTAATTAATTAATAAAGATTGCATTAAGGTCTATGGAGACAAGCATATTTTTTTGAATAAAAAAGTAAATAAAAAGAATATCAATAAATGCTTTTCTTGGAAAGATGTATTTAATCATTACAAAAACAAATACTATTGAAAATAAATTTTATACCAAATACATTTTTTTAAAATTGAATATTTTAGATAAAAAGCAAAGGGGGACAACTCTTCAAGAAAAGGAAACGGTCATTTATTAGGACACATTCCTCTCTTACATATTGATACTTAAACATGAAAATTGTGTCCAAGTATACCGAGTATTAAGCCCATACACATCTTTTATGCATTATAATAAATTTATTATTGAATATTATTTATTGAATCTGGTGCTATTATGGATCGGATACCTTAATTTGATTGCAAGTATAAGTAATAGTTTATTCTTCATCATTAAATTCGGTTTCTACACAGAATAAGGTTGACTATAAAATGCTTCATCAAAATTATAATTCATGAAATGTGCATGAAATTCGAATTAATTTCGTATTGTCTAGGTTTTGAAAGATCATAGGCAAATGAACCATCATCGGTATGTTCAATCACATTTGTTTAAAAATTAGATGGTTTAAAATCACATGCTTTTTGTGGCATACCTTATTTCGACGTTGTAGAAATAAAAGGTCGTAACTAGAATTTTTATACTTTTCAATATCAAGGAAGACTGTTTCTTTCCAATTCTATTAAATCGATACCTTTTTCTGATGTATTAGTGACATCTATAAGCTTTTAAAAATAAGATATAGCATAGATTTTACTAGATTAAAGGTTAAAATAGAAAATAAATGAAAAAATAAATCAGATACGACTTTTCATTATTTGGTTACAGATATATGAAAAGTTGTGACTGACACTTATGATTTAATCAAAGTTTGGTTATGAGAAAATTATAGAAAGTATAGAGAAAGTCCTATCAATAGATAATAATTTCAAACATTTCAAAATTGATGTTGTAATGCTATTATATTGCATAATACATATATCCTTGAGGTTATGTATGCGTTTAAATACATCAAAAACTAAAAGATTACAATCCTCATCAAGAAAATCTTTCACTACCTTTACTCCATTTTTATACCAGGATTTATAAAAAATTGTTTTGTTGGCTACTTTTATATTGGAATTATACCATACTGGAACATTTAAAATGTTGTCTTTAATGATGGTTGGATGGTTATTAATAGTTTTAATGTAACATGACCAAGAATAGAGAACATCTTTCCAAAAGGCATTGTTTTCTTTATGTAGGCATTCCAATACAGAAGTGTCTCCAAAATCATAAAATTTCTGTACAAAATCATGTCCATTGATGGTAAAAAAAAATATCCATCCATGGTTTATATCATTGTGTTAACCTTTTTATCCATGAACATATAAGGGATGTAATAAAGTTGTTTATATCAATCATTTTCATACCCCCTGAAAAATAGTCTTGTGTTATAACTGATCTCTTAACTTTATCTACCTTAGATTTCCACAAAATTCTAAGATACATTATTATAGGTATTGAACTGTCTCTCTTTTTGGAGTAGGCAGTGAAATAAACAAGTAGTTTAATTTTGGGATAAGCAAACTATTAATAACAGTAATTCTGCCAATAGGAGTAAGAATTCTTCGTTTCCACTGTTCAATAAGTGCAATAATATTTGGGATTTGAAGCCCAAAATTAATATCTATAATTTCGTTAAGATCAACTGAAAACTGAATACCTAATTGATTAAAAGTTGTAGATCCCCAATCCAGCTTCCATCTTGTATGATGATAAACATCATCAGAGAATTATTTTGGAACCAATCCAAATTATTTTTGTCTTACCAGTATTTATCTTTAAACCAGATAAACTAGAATAGAAATATATAGTATCTAAAGCTGCAAAAAGAGATTTATGTAAACCATCAAGGACTAAAGAAGTGTCATCTGCATATTGTGATATTTTGTGTTCTGTGTTATTTATACATATACCCTTTATGTCATTGTTTTGTTTAATCAATATTGCAAGGATCTCAGCACATAGAATAAATAAATATGGAGCAACAGGGTCACCTTGTCTACAACCCCTCTGTATATCAAATTGTGTTGACAAAAAGCCACTCTGTAATATAGTGGTCCTAAGTTGGTATTTAAAACCTTTATCCACTGGATAATATTGTCTCCAAAACCAAAAAAACTTTAGAACTTTATATATAAATGACCAAGACATTGAGTCAAAGGCTTTTTCAAAATCTATAAGTACTAAAAGACCTGGAATATTTTTTAAGTCAGTGTAAGACATTATATCATATATAAATCTAGTGTTTCCCCTATGTATCTACCCTTTAGAAAACCAGACTGTGTATCTGTTATCAGAGAGTTTAAGACTTTCTTAATTCTCAAACTTATACATCCCGAAATAATTTTATACAATACATTTAAAAGAGTAATTGGTCGCCAATTTTTTTAAAAACTGTCTAGGATTATCACCTTTTGGTAAACATGAAATAACACCAAGTCTTTGTGAGATGGGGAGCTCCTTTTTGAAAAAAAAATACAATTAATTGCTCTTACAACAAAATATTTTATAACTTTTTAAAAGAATTAAAATTCAGCGGTTTATCCATCGCTTCCTGGAGATTTGTTGTTTTTCATATGTTTTAATACAGTTAGCACCTCTGCTTCCACAATGTCTTTATCTAAATTTTTGGCCAATTGCGTTTTTAACTTAGGTGAGTTGTAATCATAGATAATATCCTCCAAATCTAAATCAACTAAATTTGCATCATTGAATGTATATTGATTTTCATAATAATTTTTTACATTGTATAATATTTCTGATTGGTCATATACCATTCCTGTACCTTCCACTTTTTTTTATGGTTTTGTTTAAAAAATTACGGGATTCTAAATTACAGAAATATTTTAAAGGGTTTTTTACCTTCTTTTAACCAATGAGCACGTGACCTTATCATATGACCTTGTAATTTTTCTTTGCGAAGATTTTCTAAAGCATTTTTTTTTTCATCCAACAAATCAATAATAATCAAGGAGTTGGCCCCCACGTTCTTGGCACCCTGTGAAAAATGGAAGTGAAAATAAGAAAATTATTAGTGAAATTGAAGTTATAGGTATGCAACCCAAACCTAACGGATTAGGATTTTCATGATTTTGGGAATATACTTTTTTATGCTTATCAAGATTTTTTTTTTAGATGTGTCTGCCTCCTCTCACTTTCAAAAACGATGCTACGTGCCTGGATGTTCCTGTATTAAATATTTTCTTTGTTCAAAACCAGTTCATGTGTTTCAAAAGATCTATCTGGTTGGAGTCATTTAACAAGTAGCGGATCCAAAATGACAAGTAGCAGATCTAAAGATTGTATATAAAAGGGTGTACATCTCTTTCATTTATAGCTATATATACTAGCGGAAAAAAGAAACCGTGCATTATAAAATTTAGTATAATTTTTCTATATCTATTGTTTGTATTTATAAAATTTAAACAATCAATAATGGTATTGTTTTTGACAATATCGGATGGTAACCGTCCGGGTGCACGGACTTTTTCATGGTTAGTGAGCACCTGTTGTTTATTGAAGAATTTGTACGCACGAGTTTTACGGGCCAATACTGTTTGGAATAAGAATTGTAAAGGACTTGTTTAAACTTTTTTTGTTAAGGAAATAACTTTAGTTTCAACAAAATTTACCCCTATGTCATGCCACGATTCAACGAAAACCAACGTAATCGTGCTGTTGGTATGCTGCAAGCTGGAATGGCACATAATACTGTAGCAAGACATTTTGGAGTTCATCGGAACACCATCCAGACATTATGGAGACGTTTTCAACAATCTGGCAACACCCAGGATCGACAGCGCTTTGGGCGACCTCGTGTGACGTCACGTCAACAGGACAACCACATTAGACTTGTGCATCTGATAAATCGTTTCCAGACAGCAAGTTTGACTGCCCGTAGCATTCCAGGGCTTCGGCCAATTAGTCCAAGAACTGTGCGTAATCGTATGCGCGAGCAAAACATCAGACCAAGACGTCCATCGGTGCGCCCAGTACTGCTTCAACGTCATCGTATCGCCAGACTAGCGTGGTGCACACTACATCTGCGATTCAGAATACAGGACTGGGCCAATATTCTGTTCACTGATGAATCCAGATTTCATTTGGATAGCAGGGTGTATCGTCGCGTTGGGGAGCGTTACCAGGACGTTTGTGTTGTGCAACGTCGACAATTTGGTGGAGGTAGCGTTATGGTGTGGGGTGGAATATCAGCACGTGGAAGAAGCCCTCTACAAATTGTCAATGAAAATCTCACCGGCGTACGCTATCGAGATGAAATTATTCAGCGTCATGTGATACCTTTCATACAGAGACATCAAAATCACATCACTCTGCAGCAAGACAATGCAAGGCCACACGTTGCACGTGTAGTCAGGGACTTGTTTGTTCAACAGAATGTCGATGTCTTGCCTTGACCAGCTGTTTCCCCGATTTGTCGCCGATCGAGCACGTCTGGGATGAAATGGAAAGACGTTTACGCCGTTTACCAAATCGGCCAGTGACATTGGCTGATTTAGGCCAGGCTTTAACCAACATCTGGAACAACATCCCTCAAGCATTTCTGATCACTTTAGTGGCATCAATGAGCCGTCGCTGTCAAGCATGCATGAACGCAAATGGTGATCACACGCGTTATTAATTTTGTAAATTCAATTTCAAATAACAGTGACTTTCGAGTGTGCTGAAATTGACGTTATTCGACGTTGACATTAATGTGTTATGAGATGTTGTTACGAATACATGTGCTAACAGTATTACAAAAAATAAAATTTGTTTATTGTAATTTTTAAATGTTTTTTCATATATTAAATAATGCACAGTTTTTTTCCCCTAGTATATTATATGATCTTTGATAGTTTTCTTGTAGTATTTAAAGTAATTTTTTCTCTATAGTAAGTGAAGTTTCTTTCATGATAAGCAAAATTCACAAACCTTGTCTGAAATGCATGTATTTGAAATTTAAAAGGTCGTAAGTAATTTTTATACAATGAACGGTTGGTATTGGTGTTAAAATTAAAGTTAAATAAATATATACTTTTCTTCGTAATTTTTATTCACCATTTATTACATTTATCATTTTTTAACAAGCTGCAGCAACTCTGTAAACTTTTTGTTTGCATCAGTTACGATTCATGAAAAGTCGTATGTGTCACATAGGATGTTTTTAGAAATAATCTGCATGTATACAAAATGTTGTATGTGACACTTACAACCTTTCATATCTTGGCACTCTATATACGACCAAATAATTTTCTTTTGTTACCATGGAAATTCTTGGAATATATTGACGATTTTTCACTGAAATATTTTTGGCAGTACTATAATATTTAAGTTAAGATTTTTTTAATTTGCTTGTTAACATAATTTTTTCTGTTAGATTTTCTTACTTTTTCTTTAAGATAAACGTATGGCACACACCTAATGAATATTGAAATATGCTTAAAAACGATAAGAGACACCTTATCTCAAAGTTTTGATCATTTATCTCATATAAATGTTATGCCAGCAGAATAAGGTCAATATAAATAGGTTGATACTATAAGTGTTTCAGTATTATCATCATTCAATTTTTTGTTAAATTGTATTAAAAATGGTCAGGATTTAAAAACTGATAGAGGACATTCGGACTTGAATATTTATATACTTTGTCAATGAAAACATAATGCTTTGTATCTATTAAGTGTCACTGCCACTCATAAACTGTATTTCATTTTTAAAAGAGTTAAACAATTTGTATTATTTTCCCAATTAAGAAATATCAATCATAGTGTAAACTTCTTGGAGTTTTTTTCTTAAATTTTCATTGACCTACTGTCTTGAAAGTGAAAAATAACACTGAAATAAAGGGTAAAAATGAAAAAATGACAATAATAAACCGTCAACCATCTCAAAAATCCAGAAAACGAAATACAAATTCAAAGCAGAGCAACACAGACCTCCAATAAGATAGAGGTATGATCAGGTGCCATGGAGGAGTGAGCACCCTCTGCTGACCGGTCACACCCGCCGTGTGCTCTTTGTCGTAATCGGTAAAAAACGGAAAAGTCGATAGACAATTAGGTGATTAATTATGGTCTATAACACACAATAGATGGTTTTTTATTATCATCAGTGGAATTTCTTTTTCATTCTGAGTAAACGTCATCCTTAAATCTGATTTTATTTACTGATCACTTATTGTTCATTGCACTTTTGTGTCCAGTATGACATCGATATCTTATTAATAACAAGATTTATGTCTAACAGAAATTCTGGTTTATTTTGAATGCCTGGTCGAACATACAGTTTAATGCTTAACACAATTATAATAATAATAAAAGGTTTAGTATTATTTTGGAAGGCATGAACCAATGTAAGATTGCATTTTTTTCTTCTCAAAACTGAACATTAATCAGAGGTCAAAATCAAACTCAATATTGATAATTCAGACACAATACTTGCCGCTTCAATGTTTATTATTATTCAAATGTTATTATTCACATATAGAAAATATACTTACATATATTTACATTTTCCATCGTCTTTGTCTGGAAGAACACTTCGAACAAAATTAAATTTCTAACGTGTCCTTCAATACATTTCAATTACGCATATGACGTACAATTCCTGAAAGTTATAAAAATATAAGTGATAAGAAATCATTTCTTAAATACCATAAGGTGATCATTAGGGCGTGATCAAATCTATCATAACCCCCTTCGTGCTTCATTTGATTTGATCACCCCGACCATAATGGTCACCTAATAGTCAAAGAATGATTCCTTGAATATAGTTGAAATAGAACTGTGTATTTCTGTGTATTTCTCCATATAGAAAATATCTGTTTAACTTAAACTTATACTTCTTTCTTTCCATCAATAAAATACATTTATACTTGTAAACAATTTCACTGTACATTGATTAAGTAAATAAAAAATATTCAGAAGGATCAATAATCTAAGGTCCGAAAAGACACAACTTCGGTGTGGAAAAAAAGTTTCTAAAAAAAACATTGATAACATAGATGTTTACTGTGGTGTTGCAGCGAGCACGTGCCTAAAGACACCAAAAGTTGTGTTCTAGTTTATAAAGTCCTTGACCACACGCCTCAGTATGAGGCCGTAGACGGAACAGCGGTAAGTGTTAGAATCTGTGTCCGACATATTCGATCATACTGACGTCTTCTGTTAAACATATCTTTGACAGCTCCTCGAAACTTGGTCGACATACAGTTATAAATGACGGGGTTCAGAGCACTGTTAATGTACACCATGACACGCGTGAACGTTACCAGATTGAGGTAACCCTCCAGGCCAAGAGACTCCAGATTACTCCGCGATGTATAAATAATCCACAGTCCCACAATTCTTTGCGGCAGGAGACACAGAAAGAAGGCTACCACAACAAGAGTGAGCATAAAGACGACCCGGCGTCTTTTTTGAAGAGTGTGCATGGCTTCTTTGTCCGCCCTTCCTTCCTGGAGATCGCGATGCCATAGTAATCCACGACCCATACGAATAATCAGACCGGAAAGAACAAAAAATGGGATAGCGAAGAAAAAGGTGAACACACTCAGTAAATAGCCCACTTTCCATTGCCTGTCAATAGGAATCCTGCAGACTTTCACTGGAGTTCCGTCCAACCACGTAGATTCTCTGAATACGGGGAAAAAGAAGGTGGGCAGACTAGAGAGAACGGCCAGAGTCCAAATGATGGAAACAACCACCGAAACACGGACATTGGTCCAGTGACCCTTAGACATCATGGGGTAACATATCCCCCTGTAGCGGTCTGTAGTTATAGATAGGATTGTCATCACAGAAGCCAGGGTGACCACGTTTTCTGTGTAATGCACCATTTTACCTGAAAATGTTGAAATATATCAGTTGGACATAATTGCAATATATACAGTGATTGATGGTCTTTGTACACTACTCTTGCCTCCTTGAAAAGAAGAGGTTTAAAATATTCCAATTGTAAATTTAAACAATTATAGTTAACTGCTATTAATAATAATTATATGTGATTTGTTTACATTCAACTGAACGTGATAAGTAATCTGTTGACCAATTTGCTCGCCTGCATAATTAACACAAAATATACTACACAAAGTAGTCCTCAATTCAATTCATTTATTCTCAAAAAACATAGGCTCAAGTCATATAAACATACTTACATTATTATATATAAACAGTCTGGATGAGCTAATCTGGGTCATTACGTTTGTGGAGAACAGACAATCTCATAAAGCTAAGTTATTAAAATACAAAGGTTTTTTTTAAATTACAGAGATGGTATTCGAAAATGAATTACACAACTTTAGAGCATTTGGTTGAATATAATATTTTCTTGCAAAAATCTTTTTGAATCGAAGATTCAAGATTATTCAAGATTGTTACATTCTAAAAGGTAGTGAAAGTGACCATGCAAAATTCAACAATTTCTACGTTTTTGTTATACTGGTATCTATCTAATCACAAATTTTCGAGCTGTATATTAGGGCTATAAATAAAGGTTCCTTACAAAGGCAAAGTATTTTTTAATGAATTTTTTAAATGCATATTAATGAACGAGTAACGATTACGGTGTATTTCAGCATGTGCTTTTATCCAACACCAACAGACCTTTTTAAATTTCTAAAATGAGCGCCACATTACGCATTGACGATAGCCAATGGTTTACAATCCGCTCCTCTCTTCTCGAACTCTTGATGGATTTAGTAAGCGTTTTGTAGCCTATGAGAAGCGCTCACAAGAGGATAATGAAATCTCACTAGCTTCCGATCCATCATTTTAACCAAAAAGATTTTGTGTATCAAAAGCATAGTTTGGCAATCGAGAAAAACAAAGGTGCCTGCGCCCAGAATGTTCAACAAATATGCAAAAGTTTCAAAATCGACGAACTTACAAAAAACTAGAAGTGGTTATTTCAACAAATTATATTTAAGAGTTCTGAAGATTTTTACTAGCTGTTTACACATTCACTTTTCTTGCACGTGGTTGAACGTAAAAACACATTTTGAGCTGATGCATGATTAGTCACTGCGTCCGATCAAATACATTTGTGGTCCCTCAGACTGAAATGTCACACTTTTATGGATTTAAACATGACTGTCGGATATATCTCTATGTCCGTCTGGGGAGAATTAATATTCGGCAATATGACCGACGCTTCGCCAACTCATCTCGATATTTCAAAATATTTAATACCAAAACCGCGTTCCGTAAGTTTTTCGTAAATATTTGGAGTAGTTGCCCTTTGAAAATATTTTTAAATTAGAGTAGTTGACCTTTCAATTGACGTCACATTGTTGTGTCTGGAGCAGAATAAAATAGCAGCGTCGATATTTGCCCAAACCTCTGTGGAGGAAAGAGAGAAAACGTTTAAAAACGAAACAGCAACAAAACATTACAAAAGAGCATGAGTGCAGCGAATATTTTCAAAGCTAATTTGAAAGGTGAAAATGAGATTTTGAAAAGATTGACTGTGTTAAATTGGACAAGATGTAAGCCACTTTTATACATGCATGATTTTTGAAGATCATTGCTTCTTGTGAAATAAATGTCCCACTCGATTGTCCTCGAGAAAACAAAACACTTAATCCGTCAAAGGTTGGAGAGAAGAGTAGCAGACCGTAAATCCTTTCTTAGCAAAGATTCACATTTACATGATGATAAATATTTTAAAAGAAGCGGGGTTTTTTTTTCGGGGTCGGAAAATCATTATTGACTTGAATTGTATGGTTAACCGAGTTAATAATATGTAGCTCGATTAAAACACGCATACATTTTTTCCTTTAAAGGGGCATGGTCACGATTTTGGTCAAATTCTATTTTTCTGTTTTGATTATTTACAATGATTTAGGAATGCATTTCCAATGACCAAATAAAATTTGAGAGTCAATAGTAAAGTTATAAGCAAGATACAGGGCTTACAATTCTTTGCCATGTAAACAAGGCTCGTGCCCTGTTTTTGTTTACATAAGTTTAATTTACCAGTTAAGGTTGTGTTACAAGCTGATTTTTCCATCTTCTTATTCATTTTAAGCATAAATAAACAGATCCTAACATTTACTACAATCATTTTAGGTTTCAAACTGGAGTTTTCACTTCAACATTCAAAATGTAAACAAACGCTTTGTTTACATTGCAAAGAATTGTAAGCTTTGTAACTCGCTTATAACTCAACGAATTACACTCAAATTTTGATTGCCTATTAAAAATGCCTTACTGAAGCATTGAAAACATTCAAATCGAAAAACTAATTTTTGAATAAAATCGTAACCATGCCCCTTTAACATCCATTAGAGTCGTAACAAAAGCTTGGACTTTGGGCAGTACGTTACAAACTGCGTTTTGATGAAGGCGTGGTCTACTCATGGTTAACTGTCCAGTCATTGGCTAATAGATATGAATACATTTAAACGCAATGACACTTGTCAGAAAATAATGTATGTAACTTATATTAGAATCCATATTTTGCTTTACATCGAAAAAAAAAACATTTTATTTAATATATAATTTTCTCAGCAGCTATGGTTAAGCTCTGTATACATTACATCCCTTTCTTTCTCAGTGAGCTCTCGGTGTAATGCAAATACAACAAGAGGCCCAGAAGCTACAGCGCACACCTGAGCAGTAGTAGCCATAACTCTGCATTACAGTGTCAAAATAAAAATTTATGTTGAAAATTACAGTAGATCTTGCACAAAAAGTGAAAATAATCTGCCGATTTTTATCCACATATTTTTATGGTAAATATCATGCCCAAGCTCAAGTGAGCTTTTCTGATCAAAATTTGTCCGTTGTCTGTCGGCGTTGGCGTTGGCGTCGGCGTTGTCGTTGTAAACTTTTCACATTTTCATCTTCTTCTCCAGAACCACTGGAAAGATTTCAACCAAACTTGGCGCAAAGCATCACTAGGTAAAGGGGATTCAAGTTTGTTCAAATGAAGGGCCACACCCTCTTTAAAGGGGAGATAATTTATTATTTAAAATTTGTAGGTATTTTTCAAAAATCTTATTCTCAAAAACTATTAGGCCAGAAATGCTCCAATTGAGCAGAGGCATCCTCAGGTAGTGTAGATTCAAGTTTGTTTAAATCATGGTCCCCGGGGGTAGGGTGGGGCCACCATGGGGGATGAATTTTTACAAAGGAATATATAGAGAAAATCTTTAAAATTCTTCTTCTCAAAAACTATTAGGCCAGAGAAGCTCAAATTTAAGTGGAAGCATCCTCAGATAGTGTAGATTCAAGTTTGTTTAAATCATGGTCCCCGGGGTTAGGGTGGGGCCACCATGGGGGGATGAATTTTTACAAAGGAATATATAGAGAAAATCTTTAAAATTCTTCTTCTCAAAAACTATTAGGCCAGAAAAGCTCAAACTTAAATGGAAGCATCCTCAGATAGTGTAGATTCAAGTTTATTTAAATCATGGTCCCCGGGGGTAGGGTGGGGCCACCATGGGACGATGAATTTTTGCATAGGAATATAAAGAAAAAAAACTTTAAAAATCTTCTTCTCAAAAACTATTAGACCAGAAAAGCTCAAATTTAAGTGGAAGCATCCTTAGATAGTGTAGATTCAAGTTTGTTTAAATCATGGTCCCCGGGGGTAGGGTGGGGCCACAATGGGGGATGAATTTTTACAAAGGAATTTATAGAGAAAATCTTTAAAAATCTTCTTCTCAAGAACTTTTTGGCCAGAAAAGCTCAAATTGGATGGAAGCTTCCTCAGATAGTGTAGATTCAAGTTTGTTCAAATCATGGTCCCCGGGGGTAGGGTGGGGTCACAATGGGGGATGCATTTTTACATAGGTATATACATGTAAAGAGAAAATCTTTAAAAATCTTCTTCTCAAAAACTATTAGGCCAGAAATGCTCAAATTGAGCAGAGGGATCCTCAATTGTGTAGATTCAAGTTTGTTTAAATCATGGTCCCCGGGGGTAGGGTGGGGCCAAGATGGGGAATGAATTTTTACAAAGGAATATATAGAGAAAATCTTTAAAAATCTTCTTCTCAAAAACTATTAAACCAGAAAAGCTCAAATTGGAGTGGAAGCATCCTCAGATAGGGTAGATTCAAGTTTGTTTAAATCATGGTCCCCGGGGGTTGGGTGGGGCCACAATGGGGGATGAATTTTTACATAGGTATATACATGTAAAGAGAAAATCTTTAAAAATCTTCTTCTCAAAAACTATTAGGCCAGAAATGCTCCAATTGAGCAGAGGCATCCTCAGATAGTGTAGATTCAAGTTTGTTTAAATCATGGTCCCCGGGGGTAGGGTGGGGCCACAATGGGGAATGAATTTTTACAAAGGAATATATAGAGAAAATCTTTAAAAATCTTCTTCTCAAAAACTATTAGACCAGAAAAGCTCAAATTGGAGTGGAAGCATCCTCAGATAGTGTAGATTCAAGTTTGATTAAATCATGGTCCCCGGGGGTAGGGGGGGCACAATGTAGGATGAATTTTTACATAGGTATATATAGAGAAAATCTTTAAAAATCTTCTTCTCAAAAACTATTAGGCTGGAAAAGCTCCAATTTGAGCGGAAGCATCCTCAGTCTATAGTATAGATTCAATTTTGTTTAAATAATTGTCCTTGGGGGTTAGGGTGGGGCCACTATGGAGGGATGAATTTTTACATAAGAATATATAGATAAAATCTTGTCCTTAAAAACTATTAGGCCAGAAAAGATCAAACTTTTGTGGAGGCTTCCTCAGATAGTGTAGATTCAAGTTTGTTTACATCATGGTCCCCGGGGGTAGGGTGGGGCCACAATAGGGGGATGAATTTTACATAGGAATATATAGAGAAAATCTTTAAAAATATTCTGGGAAAGTTTTCAGTCCAAAAAGTAGTAACTTGTGTAAAAGCACGGGTTGTGCAGATTAAAGTTTGATCAAACCATGATTCCCTAGAGAAAAGTGGGGCCACAAAGTGGGGGGGGGGGGGGTATATAGGAATAGAGAAAAATCTTCTTACAGGTACAACAACAAAAGGGGCTAGTATTTACCATAAAAATATGTGGAATAAAATCGTCAGATGTTTTAAATTTTTTGAGCATGATCTACTGTACTTAGTTGTCAAGACATTTTGATTTTGATACTGTAACTTTAATTTGATCAGAGTTAAGGCTATTGTTGCTCAGGTGAGCGATGTGGCCCCTGGGCCTCTTGTTTGTTTTAGTGTTTGTGATAAGATTTTTTTCTATTCCTAAATAAACTTTCCCCCTTTCTGACCTCGCTTTCCTTCAGGGAATCATTGTTTGATCAAGCTCTAATATGCACAACCTGTACTTTCAGTACAGTTTTTGAGAAGAAGATTTTTAAAAGATTTTATCAATTTTATTTCTATGTAAAAATTAATCCCCAATTGTTGCCCAACCCTAACCCCAGGGTCCATGATTTGAACAAACTTGAATTTACACTACAAGATGTTTCCACACAAGTTCCAGCTTTTTTGGCCAGAAAGTTTTTGAGAAGAAGATTTTTAATGATTTTCTCTATATATTTTTATGTAACTTGATCCCCACATTGTGGCCCCATCCTACCCCCGGGAACCATGTTTTGAACAAACTTGAATCTACACTACCTGCTTCACCACAAGTTCCTGCTTTTTGGCTGTATTGATTTTTAGAAGAAGATTTTTTTAAAAATACCAACAATTTTTCAATAATTCAAAATTATCTCCCCTTCAAATAGAGCGTGGTCCTTTATTTAAACAAACTTGAATCTCCGTCACCCAGTGATGCTTTGTGTATAGTTTGGTTGAAATCGGCCCAGTGGTTCTTGAGAAGAAGATGAAAATGTGAACAGTTTACGACAACGATAATGACAACAACAACAACGACAGACAACGGGCAAATTTGGATCAGAAAAGCTCACTTGAGCCTTCGGCTCAGGTGGGCTAAAAACTGTACATAGAACCATTGTTTGGTAAAATATTGACGTGATCCTTAATCGCCAAGTCATTGACCGTAGTATTACCAATCAGCCTCTGATCGCAGCATACCGTAAATAGTAATTACAATTCTGGGGGGCATTATGAGCATTATGCTATTGGACTTGTCAACTCGAATATTACAAGATTAGAAGGTTTTATATTCCGGTTGTCAATAAAATGAAAAAGAACTTCTCTATTTAATATAATTTTACAGAGAATGCACAAGAGGAACACACGAGAATATTATATCGGATTGATTAATTCTTGAATGGATTTTGATATGATACAGTGTTCATGTGAAGAGTCGTTGTGGATGAAGGTTAGTTGCTTTCCTCGACATCCAGCGTGCCATTCAATTCAATATTGACTTGTAATCAGTCATATTATGTAGAAAACTGATTTCATGAGGAATGATATATCAAGAAATAATTATTAATCCTTTAAATATATGTTTACTAAGATTTTTTAAATGAATAATATATATGTATACAAACGCATGCATCTGACCACCAATTGCAAGGGATCTAAGTGGAACGTGCATATTACGGCACGTGCCAAGTCTTTGACCTTTTCAATTAAATCTGGTGATTGCGTGTATGATCATTCCTTTTTCAGCCGAATGTAGATTTTTTTTAAATCCCTTTGTTTATGTGTCATGTTTTCTATACGACATTTCTAGAGGCTGTCCTCGGCTTGAATTAGAAATCAGCCTGCGAGATTAAAATGTTCTACTAGCAATTGATAAAAAAGATCAATTCACACGAATAACTTTCGCGATTCTTCCATCTACCAACATACACCCATTGTAAACTTGCAAATCTTTTTGCAGAGGTTCGCAAAATGTTTCAAAGATTTATATTCTTTTACATAAATGTTTTGGACAAACAAGGTTTGATCAAAGAATCCGTTTACTTTATTTTTGGTATAATCTGATGCCAATAATAAAATACGTTATTCGCGGGAGATAGCCCGTTATATTTAATTTTACTTAAGGGTGAATTATTCTCGTTTCTCAAAAGTACCCTGAAGATACGTTTTGTAGATAAGCAAACAGGATGCCTTAACTTTTAAAATAGTTGCATCATAAAAACTAACACCCCTAAAATATTTTGCTGCACTTTAATTATTGGGTTGGACAGCCACAATCCTCTTTCACAAATATTGAGACAAATTAACATCTTGAATATAACAATGAATTGTGCAAAATTTAAATCTAGCGTCAAGCGAATAGATACATGTACATGTACGTCATCAAGATGATATAATAGGAATGAATTTAATAGACACAGAATTTATACGAGTATAAACTGGGTTGGATATTTTACACTTCACGGCTTATAAAAAAAGTAAACTGTTCTCCTTCCGTTTACACTGTACGAGTATAAATTATATAGACTTTAAATTTATTCCTTATCATATAAGTCACTTCAATAATGCAACAACAAAAATTGAGACGAAAGCACTAGAAAGCATCGCTCTGTCTTTCTACCCGCAAATAGAGGACAAACGCAAAACTGATTTCTCTTCGTGTGACTTATGAAATTGACCCCTAGTGTGTTTGAAACGTTGTTTGTTCAAAATTTTACGTATAAATAACAATAAAGTGCACAATATTTTTAAATATGTATGAGCATGCGATTGAAACCGTTTTAAAAGCAGGTGATTGTGACTTCAGCAAGAAAATTCGCTTCTTTTCATTCCTATCCTGGTCTTTGAAGCTTCAATACATTAATCAACTTTAAATTCAACAGGATTTTAACCACCGGTACTTTGAGCTTCATAGGAAGATGATAAATAAAGCAAAAGCATGCTCAAACCCTTACTTCTTCAACATTACGATGGCTTTCAGTTCACATGGAGTTACATTGTGAACTTGGCTGCTAAGGAATCAACAATCAATGTCAATGAAGGAAATTCCATTTACATTTTTACACTGTTAATTATTTTGACATTTTTAAACAAATTATTATTATGCAAGAAGAATATGAACAAGAGGCCCAGGGGCCACATCGCTCACCTGAGCAACAATAGCCTTAACTCTTACAGTATCAAAATCAAAATATTTTGACAACTAAGTACAGTAGATCTTGCTCAAAAAATTTAAAACATCTGCCGATTTTTATCCACATATTTTTATGGTAAATACATAGCCCCTTTTGTTGTTGTACCTGTAATTTTTCTCTATTCCTATATACCCCCCCCCCCCCCACTTTGTGGCCCCACTTTTCTCTAGGGAATCATGGTTTGATCAAACTTTAATTTGCACAACATGTGCTTTCACACAAGTTACTACTTTTTGGACTGAAAACTTTCCCAGAATATTTTTAAAGATTTTCTCTATATATTCCTATGAAAAATTCATCCCCCCCATTGTGGCCCCGCCCTACCCCCATGGACCATGATGTAAACAAAGGTGAATCTACACTATCTGAGGATGCCTCCACAAAAGTTTGAGCTTTTCTGGCCTTATAGTTTTTAAGGAGAAGATTTTTAAAGATTTTCTCTATATATTTCTTTGTAAAAATTCATCCCCCCCCCCATTGTGGCCCCACCTTACCCCCGGGAACCATGATTTAAACAAACTTGAATCTACGCTATCTAAGGATGCTTCCACTCCAATTTGACCTTTTCTGATCTAATAGTTTTTGAGAAGAGGATTTTAAAAGATTTTCTCATTATATTCCTATGTAAAAATTCATCCCCCATTGTGGCCCCACCCTACCCCCGGGGACCATGATTTAAATAAACTTGAATCTACACTATCTGAGGATGCTTCCGCTCAAATTGGAGCATTTCTTGCCTAATAGGTTTTGAGAAGAAGATTTTTATAAAGATTTTTTCTATATATATTATGTAAAAATTCATCCCCCATTGAGGGTTAACCCTACCCCCGGGGACCATGATTTAAACAAACTTGAATCTACACTATCTGAGGATGCTTCCGCTCAAATTGGAGCTTTTCTGGTCTGGTCTAATAGTTTTTGAGAAAAAGATTTTTAAAGATTTTCTCTTTATATTCCTATATAAATATTCATCCCCCATTGTAGCCCCACCCTACCCTCGGGGACCATGATTTAAACAAACTTGAATCTACACTATCTGAGGATGCTTCCGCTCAAATTGGAGCATTTCTGGCCTAATATTTTTTGAGAAGAAGATTTTTATAAAGATTTTTTCTATATATATTATGTAAAAAGTCATTCCCCCATTGAGGGTTCACCCTACCCCCGGGGACCATGATTTAAACAAACTTGAATCTACACTACCTGAGGATGCTTCCACTCCAATTTGAGCTTTTCTGGCCTAATAGTTTTTGAGAAGATTTTTAAAGATTTTCTCTATATATTCCTATGTAAAAATTCATCCCCCCATGGTGGCCCCACCCTAACCCCGGGGACCATGATTTAATTAAACTTGAATCTACACTATCTGAGGATGCTTCCACTCAAAATTAAGCTTTTCTGGCCTAATAGTTTTTGAGAAGAAGATATTTAAAGATTTTCTCGAAATATTCCTTTGTAAAAATCCATCCCCCCATTGTGGCCCCACCCTACCCCCGGGGACCATGATTTGGACAAACTTGAATCTACACTACCTGAGGATGCTTCCATATAAGTTACAGAATTTCTGGCCTAATAGTTTTTAAGAAGAAGATTTTTGAAAAATACCTACAAAGTTTAAATAATTCTAAATTATCTCCCCTTTAAAGAGGGTGTGGCCCTTCATTTGAGCAAACTTGAATCCCCTTTACCCAGTGATGCTTTGTGCTAAGTTTGGTTGAAATCTGCCCAGTGGTTCTTGAGAAGAAGATGAAAATGTGAACAGTTTACGACAACAACGCTAACGCCAACGCCAACGACGACAGACAACGGACAAATTTTGATCAGAAAAGCTCACTTGAGCTTTCAGCTCAGGTGAGCTAAAAAGTTTTCCACAAAATAATCGTTTGAATTTCAAATTATTGCTGACTTTGAAATAACTTTAGATAAATGAGAATTAAAGTAGCAAACAGTGAACTTTGTGTATGCATAGTTACTCTAAGATCAATCGTTTTCGGATGCATTAGAACCATTTTAACAAGCTTGGACTTTGGGTAGTTGTGTCAAACAGCAATGTGACGTAGGCCTGTCTATTTCATTGCTGGCCACTCAGATATGGCTCTTTGAAATTAACAAGATTTGTCCGGCTTTTGAGCTAAGACTACGCGATCGGTGTATGTTTCGCTTGAAATCAGCGTCATTTTAACTTGTTTTGACGCACGAAATAGATAATTACGTCCTACTGAAAGTCTAAGTTCTTGTTAAAATGGTTCTAATGCATTAAAAAGCAAGAACGATCAGCGAGATCCCACGCTTCACTAATGATCCAACGTTGGATGTACTGGCTAACATCTATGGACCCACAACACTCAGATCTGTGACAAATAACGTCGGGAAATATTCTCCCAGTGATGGCCTTTTCATCAATCTGCACTCCCAGACCCGTGAGGTAGTTTCCTGGATCCGTGCATGAATATGAATCACATTCCAATGTCCTTTGGAGGGGTGTGCGCTATTTCCTTTAGATAATATTTTACTTACGCGAGAACGCAAGCCATAATTGCCTTTTTTTTAAAAATGACCGATAGTTACACATCGGATCTGAAAAAAACATCGTTATCTAGTGGATTTTTTTCTACAGAATAAAATCCACTTCAAGAACGGCAATAACACTCAGCAATATTGATGTATTTACTTTAGTGCAATATAAAATTTGTTTGCTTTTTCTTGTCAATAAACTGGGTTTTTTATTGAAACTATTAATATACCTACAAGCGTTTAAATTAAGTCATCGATTATATTTAACTATATAAATGTAGCTATATTTGATTTTTCTGTTTATTTGACTTTCTGTATTCTTTTTGCTTTTCTTTTTTATAAAAAAGGGTTTAGGTTATTTGTAACTTTTTCAAATGAAAAATATTCTGCATATGTAATATTTTGACTATTTGGTGTTAAGTCCGTCATTTGTTTTGAATGTAACCAGATGAAAAAGACATATTTTTTATTTACTCTATTTAAGCATTTGAAAAAAAGCTGTGTATCACCGTCATTAATTAAACACAATTAATAGATAAATACAAAAATGTTATAATAACTTTTAATCTAGACGAATCTTCATGATGATCGTATTTGTTCATAGCAGCAATGTACAGATTAACAGAGTTGACGTCGGTTTAAGGACGATGCAACAGAAGCCTCTACATGTATACTACAACAAGTAGTATACAAACTCCGAGGAAAGAATTCGCAAATCATATTTGATACTTCTATAAAAACTTCGAATTTTATTTAATTGAAAAAGAGCATCACCACGGGACCATCTGATGAGACGCAAATGTTCATATAGAACAATCATTGCACATAACGACAATGCTAATTGTACATCATCTCAACGCGAGATGTGTAAAAATTAGTCTTTTTTGCGGACTAAAATCTATAGTATCGGAGACATTTTGAATTTACATCATCTGTATAGCGAGTCCTGCTAATACTTGTTTTCACCATATTGTCAGGCAAACGACATATTTCAGAACGTCGAGGTTTTCTAGCAAATTTACAAAGAATCATCAATGGACATTCTTTTGAGGCTGACCTGTTCAAATAGAACAAGTAATCCGACAATACCAATGCTTCATGAACACCGTCTTACGCGGGATATCCAAAAATTGGTGTTTTGTATGGATGAAAGCTGTAATAAAACATGTACAATACCGGCGATATTGTGGACTCTGTCGGCCAAAATGACACCAACTTCTAGGTTGTCCTGTTGATTTTTTGTAATAAATTATAATATATTGTCTACAACCTTCGTAGGAAGAAATGATGATTGTAAACTTTTAAAAGCATTTACATTTTGGTAATTTCTGTTAAGTGTCTTCAACACTCCATTACTAATATTTTATGAGTATATATACTAGTATATACATGTACGTAACAACGCCATAGTGATTCAAATATCTTTTGTAAAAATACTAATATCGATAGATTAATCTGTCCATTAGCTCATGTTTATTTAATTAACAACTCTAGACTACCAGCTCGCAGATCTCGAGTTTAAATACAGATATGAAATGCAACAAATAAAATGCAATAAAAAAAATAAATAAATACGTTGGGGTTTTTAAATCTAAAGATGCTTTATTGTATTTTTTCAAATCTAGAATAAGCATGAGTATTTATAGTAATAACTTATTCGTACTAATTGGGGAAACTTTTCTTGAATGTGTGGAGGACCGTCAAAGTCCTAATCATCATGTTTTTGTTTAGAGAAGTCTTCACCGTTAAAGAATTTACAGCATTATTTTAAAAGGTTAATTGTATTTTTCATCTAAAAAATGAGTTTTTATAGAAAATGTTAATTATCTATTAAACGTTTTAGTGGAGCGCATACACATTCATACATATTCCGCATTCTTTTGCATTTTCTTGAACATTTTTGTACTACTTATATATTTTGTACTAAATAATCAAAGCTTAATGCTGATATCTAAATTCATGATAATGAAATATTGATTTTTAAATTTAATGCAAACCCCCTAGAGAAAAAAGAAAAATTATGGACCCCCCCTCCCCCAGAAATAGCACTGTAAACTAAAATACAACTCTATCCCCCACTCCCTCGCAGGGTTGAATGTCTGTTTAATAGAGTACACTCAGAAACATCGAAAAATATGCATTCATTGCAAATTATGGCCTTTTTCATATCGTTCTGTTTTGTTATTTTTTGTTTACATGTACTTGTGAGAATGGTGAAAGGAAGCATTTGTACCTGCAATCGATGCCTTTTTAGAATGTCAGAAATAGAACTAATTAAAGATTTCGCAACTGGGATGCTGAATAGTTTATTCTGTATACAGGAGTAAGGAACGAAATAATCTCTTTGTACGTGTGTTTAATGATTGGGTTCTACATAACACTGTATAGGTGATCTATATAGCTACATGTACTTACACATGAACTTTCCGAAGTACCAGACCTCCTTGGCTAAGAGGTCGACCATTGCTGAAGGCATGCACACCAGTAAAATCAGCATGTCGGTCACGGAGAGATTCACGAAGAAAAAGTTCATCCGGCTCTGCATGCGTTTGAAACCAAACACGATGGTCATGACAAAAATGTTGCCGAAAAATCCCACAATGAAGGTGAGGGAGTAAAAGAGACTGGCCAGGACCAGGATGTAGATTGGGGGCTCGGGCATCACAGGGGTGACCCCCAGGGAGTCGTTCAGGGTGTCGTTCACAGGCATAATCAAGAAACAATGAACTTTTTTTACGAATGATTTTAAATTTGCTCACCGCAAACGCATCGTCTAATAATTGGTCTTATAAGAGAGTCAGCTTTCACGGACCGTCTTAAAGTTATACTGGTATTCAAGTTACATTCCCCGCTTAGAAAGATGGCTATATACCTGGTCTGAATCCATGCTTCACGTTACAAAACTAATAAAAGAGTAATCCGCCTATATACGAGAGCTTTGGTCTTCCAACACAGATGATCGATGCGGCATCGGATAAGCAACGCATGCTCGGCTCCGGTCGTGTAATGTAAACAGTAATTAACTTCTCTATAGATCAATTAAAATTTCTCTAGAATGATGAGGATTATGTTCTGATTTTTCAACAATTTTCACAATATTGAATTTTCTGATAAGTTATGTTGCTAACATATGCATGGATGCTGAAGTTAAGAAGACATTACTTTTTAAAAATTGAAGATATCGTCAAAGAATAGTGGGTTTTTTTTCCAAGAGCAATTTGTACATTATGTAACTTTGTTGATGAACGATCAAAGAATACTGAATGTTCATGTGTGTTGTTAAAAAGCCTTTTTAATCATTTATTATATCATCTGAACAAGTAAGATCTTTTTGTCAATATATCAACAAATTACTTGGTCAATGGAATTGCTACAAAGTTGATTGATATTTGGATGAGGACACTACAAGCAAACCCAACACTTTAAATATATAGCATGTCCTGTTTACTTTAACACTCCCGGGCAGTAGTTGAGAAAGGTTACGAGATTCTGAAAATAGATAGATTGGTTCTAGACGGCTCTTTGGCTCGTCTGGCTTTATCTAATTAGAATGTAAAGAGATGCCATGCTGATCAAGTAAGTGGCCTGTAAGTGAACCGTTTCAAATCTCAATGCATTACAAAAACTTATAATCTTTTGAACATAACGATCATGGATACTTTAAATGTGCTTACAATGTTTCAATAATTAGATGATGAACTTCTGCAGCTCCAAAAAAAAGTAGCATGCAGTGTTTGCTAATTATTTCAACAGATCACAGCAGTTCTGTTCACAATATCGTGGGACAAAAACACAAACAAATCGTTTAGCCAAAAAAAACCCATTCACTTGATGTCCGACGTATGTATAAAGATATTGAAGAGATTTTGTAATTTTTAAGAGAATCCAAATTTCAAACTGAATTATTCACTTTACAAGCTAACAAACTTAAATTGATAATAAATCATATATGTAGTCGCATTCATAGCATTAGTCTCTCTCTCTCTCTCTCTCTCTCTCTCTCTCTCTCTCTCTCTCTCTCTCTCTCTCTTGTATTTAGTACTGTCAATGATCGGGCTTTGTCATGTATGCCAAACTAATAAATCGATTACTTATCAAGCACACAGATGAGTTTCCCCAGTGATTAACGAACAATAAAGAGTCTAATTCTGCAAATAGTCGTATTTTTTTACAATTACTGCACTCACTAGATTCGTTTCTGCCGAGGAGGACATTTCTTTGTTCAAAGAAAACAAACTATAACAGTTCATTAACTGCTTTAACAAATCCCCGCAGTATTTATATATACATCGAGTATAACTATTCGAACACAGGGGGTTTTTCCATCCATAGGTAATCATGAAAGTTATTGACTGCAGTGTGATTATTAATCGGTTTTTGTCTGGGCTTCAAGATATTGCATCTTGGTCTCCCTATCCTAAATCTTTGTCAAAATCCAAAATAAGTTGTCATCATTGAAAATATCTTATATATCTTATGTACTTTTACTCACATTACATTAGGAAATTATTTAAAACTATATTCCAAAGAGAAGCCAAATATGAACAAACAAAACTACAAATACTGGTACATTTTATATCACCAAAGAACACGATGAACACAGTATCAATTGTGACAGGGTGGTATTACAAATATATTGGTGATATACACAATTATTTCAAAACATTTACCACTGATTCAAGTGGAGGTACCTCTACTCTATTTTTTTTTTACCGTTCCTCGCAGCATTACACCCCCCTTCCCCTGTCTGAGTTATGGGTTCTCGTTTGTCTACTTCTGTTACATGTACATTTGTCACATCCAGCATTATATTCACAACATATGCATCAGAAGGCTTTCTGACCAATAATACTTGTAGCCCTGGTATTTCTTAAAGTTGGTCATTTACACGCCAAATTACCTTGGTTATCTATTGTTTTGTCAATCGCTAGTGTCTTTCTAAACGACATATTTCCTATACTCAGTATAATACAAATACTAGTATTCCCTTATCAATTACTTTAAACTGGGTGATTTCATGACTCGTCTTCCGCTGCTTATTGCAGCAAAATGAGGTTTCTTTCCTTCTGAAACTTATTCATTTACCTTTTTCAGAATTCGATCTCTGGTCTGGGAGGATAGGATCAGAAATAAAAGAGTTTGGTGGTTTCAGACCAAGTGCCGAGACTGGTCCAAGGATAGATCGAGCGAAATTGCACCTTCAATTAGAAACAATCATTGTGTTTGATTCTTTTTGAATAGCATTGTTTAATAGTCATTTTTATTCCAATCATTTAGAAACGTAGGAAACGTTTAAGGAAAATTAATATCCGTGATTTGAACCCACACTACACCAGTAATTCTCGAGACATTTTGCAACTGGTTCATCTCTTAATACGCCTCAGAAGATCTACTCAACGACCCCAATCTTCATGAAGTGAAATCAAACACTTTCGACATTTCCCCTTAAGAATGTCTGTGTCAAGTTAAGAATAAAGGGCTGATTTTATTTGTAGGGAACAGTAGCTTTCCTATCTTTTCGCAGATATGTGTAAGTTCTGTAGCTACAACAAATCATAATATCCTTCAAAATTAGTAATAGTATCTCATCTTCAACTGTATAGATATCGTTGATATTTCATGTATTTTATACCATTCTCTTAAGCATTCAAAAAGATCTAAAATGAAGTCTGACAGGATTTAGCATACGTATTACTTGGACAAAGTTGCATGGTGTCCAGTTAGGAACATTTGCAAAAGCTTATCATCAGGTTTTGTTAATTTTATCAAGCAGTAGCGCAACATGATAATCATGCATCCACTAATAGCAACGAAAAACAAGTTGAACAGCTGTGCATTGAAGAACTCTAACAGTAGTGTCATAATGATTTTGTTCAATTTGAAATAACTAGGTCAATGCTATAGACGCAGTTGCGCTAACGCAAATTCAAGCGACTCGCCAACACGCTAACAAAAGTCACACAACAAGCCGTGTTGTGATTTAGGCGCGTGTGTGACAGCGCTTCGCGTAAGCTTGCTTTATTGCGATAACTCGCTGCGCACATTTATTATCTCAAAATTAACAAAATCATTATGACACTACTGTTAGAGTTCTTCAATGCACAGCTGTTCGTTGTTTTTATCTACATTCAAATTGAGAAATACTAAATCAAAATCACTTTTTGAAAAAAATATCCTTATGCACAGCAAGAAACAGACATGTAGCCTACAGCTTTTGTAAAACTAATACAAAAATATTCTCCAAAAATTAAAATAAAACCAAACACACCGTCGCTCTGGCAATTGTACGTCACACAGGCGCCTAAATCACAACACGGCTGTTGTGTGACTTTTGTTAGCGTGTTGGCGAGTCGCTTGAACTTGCGTTAGCGCAATTGCGTGTTTAGTACGATTTTTTTCTTAACGCGCTGCTTAGTTTAAGCACTATAGGAACACCTTATTTTTTTTAGCAGCTGTGCACAGTAAATAGTATTTTGCTGACAAATGAATAACACTTTTTTTTAAGGAAAAACTTATTCATCAAATTTAACTTTTCGAGAAAAGTTTGCGTCAATCTTTTAAATCGTCATTTTCCGTTTAGGTGCGAAAACTACAATCGATTGCTGCATGGATGTATGTGTAAGTGTTGCATGTTTTTTTTTTTCAAATATAAAGTTTTGAAAACCCTTCAAAACTATTGATACTCAGTATATACAATGATTGTTGCCTTCTCGGTACCTCATTAATAATTAAAGAAAACATTAATTGCGAACATATTAATATCAATTTACTAGAGCACCTTTAACGCACTCAACTAAAGAAAATCACATGGAAGTTAAGCTTATCCTAAATAGTGTTATGTCAAGGACGACTAGTCGTAGACTTTAAATACGATCCCCCGGCGACCATTATCAGTCTAATATGTGTGAATTGTTTTCACTCTTCGACGGCAGCTTTGGAAGAATTCGTAATGATTAATTCATCTGCAATCCTGTTGTCTTGAGTTGTTGCAAAATTAATTCACATAAGTGATGTTGCTTGGTTTGCTGTTGTCTGAATCTAACATCGATCAGTTATTCTACAGTCTTGTTTTGACTGCTGATTCAATTATCTAATGATTTTATTGTATGAGATATATTAAGCAATCAGTTCAGTTCAGTTTATTCGCTCAAACCAAATAATTTGATACAAGAGGAACATATACATGTATATAAAAAATATAGAAAACTATTTAAGATGTAGAGGGTAAAATACATAAAAAAATAAGTGGTTTAAACTTACACATCACTTCGACATATCCATGGTATTCGATATATCAGTGTTCGAGTTATCGAAGTTCAACTGTATATAGAATACACAAAAATACAAATCGTCAGAGGTATACAAACATGTACATTGTCATACAAGAAAAAGATATGAATAAAAAAGGACAAATAATAGAATCTATACTTACATGTAAGTAAGACTATGCTATAAAGGATCAGAGTAGGAAAACAACTAAGGGGAACAGACAACATCGAAAATATTTGAAATGAAAACAAACAGAGTATCAAAGTATACACATCAAAGTATACAAAAAAGGACCATTAAATGTTTAGACAGACATAATTATGTCACCGTGCTCGAATTTGTGTACTTCTTGTGTGCTAATTACCCGAAGTTATGTCCACTACTTTTAATGAATACATGCGTTTTTTCATCCGAATCTAATGATCTCTTCATATATCAGTATATGCAAAATACATGTAGTGTGTAAAACTTTCTTAATTATCATGTTACTTTACAGGCACGTCTGTTTACGATCCCGACTTCCAAGATCTTAGCGGTACTGCCCAAAAAGTGGAGGCCGAGATATAGTGGAATTTATTTATAAAAATTTATTCTACCATATATGAATACATGTTATATTATCAATATTTAAGAAAGAAAACCTTTTGCAAAAAAAGGGGAGGGGCCAACTCCCCCATCCCCAACTGTTACTACATGTTTGCGATACAAAGAAAGAATAGAATATTCTTTCAGACATTAAACACCCCTACGAATGTTATTGTCATTTAAATTTAGACCACGTGGTTTTATTTGACCCTTTCAGTTTCGCAGTAAAAATTGTGCCTCGTGTTTATAGTCTATTTTCTAGAATCTAGATACTTGTAATCAAATATAAAATCTAGACGTTGATTGATTTTAAACTTTATCTTCAATAATTCGTGTATCAAATGAGTTCTTGAAATAAATGTGTCATTAGAAAATACAGGTTTTTTTCTGCTGTTGCAACAATTAACATGCTTAGTAGCGATCCCCCCTAATGATTAATTTTCGATCCGCGCCTGACCTAGTAATAGCATCAATAGTGAAACAGACTATACTATTTTATGCAGAATGTTATTTGAAAATGGATCGATATACTAAGTTTTTATACAAGACAGACACCAATTCTTTTTTTTTAAAGCATGGCATTGCACACCAAAAGCATAAAACATTGCTATGATTTTATCAAGCGACCCAATGTTTACATTTTCAACCAAGTGTAGAGTGGTTGAACACGAACGATAACTCTTTTCTGAATATCATCGTTTAGTTTAAATAACCGCTAGATGATGAAATAAGACATGTATCTTAATATATTGTCATGTTTTAAAATAAATCAAAGTAGGATATGATATGAAAAACGACAAGTACTTACGTATTTAGAGAATATTATCCGAACACTTATACTTCCGCTCGAAATTTCACAGGAACTGAACACATCTCGGCGAAGTCTCGTGAACTTTCATTCGAGCACCTCTAGATTTATTACATACTTAGCAACGATAAAGAAAACATTCCGAACACATTCGCAGGGGTGTTAAAGGTTAGTACAACTATTTGGGAATGTGACATCAGCTTCAATACGGGAACCGGATGTCGTCTATTTATTGTATTCTATCAATGCGGGGACCAGAGTTAACCTTAATTACGTGTTCTCTAAATACAGGGACCGGATGTCATCTTATTTATTTCATTCTATCAATAGGAGGACCGGAATTCATCGTACGTTTTTTAGGATATCGCCTAATGTACATGCGCTATATTCTAACGGGGACCGAAGGCCACTCTTATATATATCCGTTTATGTCCATCAATACGTGATCCATGGTCAGTTGCGTGTTATATCAAAACGAGAAC